>CM066219.1:3500234-3994894 GCA_033675125.1 Athetis lepigone
TGGAGTAGGTAAAACTAATTTACCTACATTTGCAAGAACGTATATGAGCGTTTAAATTACCAAAATTTACGGGATGTTGGAAATCCTACCTTATTTTAAAATCTTATTCGACTAAGTAGCAAGACGGTTCCCGTGGTTAGAGAAAAATAAGCACTTGAATTTTAAACAACTCCTTATTAGTTACTTATTATTAATTTTTAATAATTTTTTAATTTTAATTCTATAAAGTTGGTAAGATGACACACATCTGACCAACTTTAGAGAATTAACTCTACCTACTCCGATGACCGGTATGTAAATCAGCACATCAGGCTACTGAAACTTTAATAGATTTTCAACTTAATCACTGAAGCCTAAGGTTGAAGGTTGTTTGAGAAAATTTGACAGTTACGAGTAGCTTTACATTGTAGCGTCTGTACATAATAACTGACAGGTACAACACACATTATAAGGCGGTTTCACACTGGCGACAGATCACGCGATGGGTTACGGGCATATGGTAACATAAAGTGCAGTTTGTAATGTGCGCGTGGTGTGAGCAAGACTTTTTCTGTAGTGCACTTAGTTTTTAAGGGCCCTCAATCCTCTATGTTAGAACTGAGGTCCCAGCAGCCTTACTCTTTCATCCGTCGTAAAACCGCCCGCGCCCGTAACATTTGACGTAATTAAAAAATTGCTTTATTTATGATATGCCACACAGAAATAATTTGATGAAACTAGATTTTTGCTATTCTATATTGACTGACCGTTACAACTGTTTAACTTTGTAATCTGTACCGTAAGTTAAGAATCTCTGCGTACATTAATATTTATTGTAAAAAGTATTATTTATTTATTTATTTCTAGTAACTGTGATACGTTCTCTATCATAACTGTTCTCCGTTTGTTTACGTTTCTTATTAATTGTACTAAATTGAATAACTTATATTATAATCTATGCAATTTTATACATCTTTAGAATACTATAGTATAGTGCCAAAACGTAAATATAAGCGGTAGATACTTAAATGAGAAAAAAGCAATAGAATTTTGACAGAGTGTATCTGTAGGTACTTTATATTCATAAATTAATTATTGTATTTATGTAGATAAGTAATCAACGACTATTATTGTCTTCTGTAGGCCTAACAGTAAGAAAGAGCAATATCCATATGCCTATACTTTAGCCGAATTCGATGAAGATTTTTACAACAAATGTTGGTATACACGCCTATAGGTAATCATCATATTATTCTTACCGGCTTCTATTCTTACCGAATTCAATTGAACACTGCACTGAAAAAAATGTTCGGTCCTATCACGAATTTTTGTTGATTTTACCAAACTTCTTAAGTTGGCGTTACCAAATTTATTTGGATCTACCAAATAAATTTGGTACAACGCCAACTTAAGAAGTTGTAGAACCGCTGCAGATGTGTCAGGAGAGTCTTAGGTGGATCCACGGATTATTAATTTTAAGTTTCCAACAACTTTTATAAAATAAATAGATGTTTTGAAAAATTTTCAAAACATAGGTGTAATCTACCAAATAAATTTGGTAACGCCAACTTAAGAAGTTTGGTAAAATCAACAAAAAAATTCGTGATAGGACCGAATATTTTTTTCAGTGTGTAATAGATTTCAGTACCTAAATATAGCTGAATTCAATTGTATTTAACCTCTTACACGCAGCGCTAGCGGCAATGCCGCCGACTACTATTCTTGATTGTCAACAACTGTTTGCTATTCAATGTTTTTATAGGATCTGGCTTAAGTATAGGAACATTATATAAGTACTCAGGGTTCTGTATGTAGGTACTATTGTATTGTAGACACAATGACATGATTCAATTGTGGTGGTAAACATTAATGATGTATTTGTAACCAAGAATCTATTATTATTACAAAAAAAAAATATATTTAAAAAGTAACTAACAGCCTCTGCGGCACTACCGTCAGCAAAGAGATAAAAGTTTCACGTGTGATTCTAATGCGCTAAATGCTGAAACTATACTAAAGCCAGACACAATTTAAATGCATTATAATGGTGTGAGTTTACTTCGTGTATATGGTAATTTTTACGCGTTACTTTGGTAATACAACCTTACTATGCTTTAGGATATGAGAATAAGGTTTATATTGCGTTGCATCGAATACGCAATAAATTTGACACACAGAGGGTTTTTCCGTATCAACATGACATTGACAGATATATGTCAAAATTCACCAATCATGCTGCAGTTGGACCTCACGCCTTCGTATTGCCACCTAGCGGATTTTTCATACGCAAAAACCCTGAAGCCGCAGCAATGGTTGACGAAATTTGTTTTCAATACGAGTATGTAAAATTGTATTTGTTCTTCAAATTACTGTCTGGAAATAAGTAACTCCTAACTGTAATTTGATCATTACCATTAAAAGAATTTTAAAATGGCACTGTAATGCTTAAATTTGAACTTAAATGTAGATAATAATGCATTTTGATTTATGATTATAATTACTAATTTGTTACACTCACATCATAATAAATTTGCACTTAATGTATTTGAACATAATACTTTCTCATTCAACTGTAAGCAATTTGACAACAATTAAATATAAATAAAATATAAATTTTTCCACAGTCTAACGAACTAAATACCAACCAGTCTTCAACCTGGAGCGACTGACTTTCTGACCTTCACAACCCATTTTTTTTTTGGTGAGTGGGAAATCATCCAATGACTGCTCCCGTCCTGGGTGCGGCGGGAGGGCGTGTCAGACTCTTACTGACTAAAACCCACTCATGTTCCTTCGATTGCCCTTTATGTTCTGGGGTCACGGTAACTATTATAAACATTCTGCAACGCAACCCATTACTGGGTGACACGATACAGCTTTATAAGACTGGTTGACCCGTAACGACTGTCTTCGATATACGAAGACAGCCGGGACCAAAAACTTTACATTTTGGAGACCCGGGAATATTACTCCTCCAAATTCCAAACACCAAGGTGCTACTGAATTCCTGATGGAAAACCCCAATAACGCTTTGCCCGACCTGGAAAAACCAGGACCTTACGCACAGAAGTTCTTGTGAGATCAATGGGCAGTTAAGGATGCAATAAATAATGTTCTAAAATACGCTTAACGTTAATGTATTTAGTGATCACGTATTGTATTGTATGAGCATATAAGGAAGCCTTTGCACTTGGCGGCCAGACCGCCAATTTTCGCTCTAAAACTTTGTCGTAATAATCTGCAAAAATGACTATTCTCTCGTTCACAAACTAAACTAAACAAAATTTAAGTTAAGTGCATATTTTTCTTTCCATTTCATTTAAATAACGATAAAAAATAAATATTAGTGTAGTCCACCCCATCGATAATTTCAAGACACGATTAACATATAGCCACTAAAATTACGTCGATTTACTTCAGGCGCTGGCTAATTTGACAGGACTAAACTAATATGTATTTTCTGTCCTTTTCTTACTAAAATGACATACACACACATGATGATAGAACAGAGAAAGATAATAATAATATAATATAATATATATCCAGGGACATCTTACACACGGCCATCTGATCCCAAGCTAAGCAGAGCTTGTGTTATGGTAATCAGACAACTGATATACATACTTATATAGTTTTAAATACATACATATTATAGATATAATAACACCCAGACACAGAACAAACCAGTATGCTTATCACACAAAGTTTGTCCTGGGTGGATGAAGATGCACTTAACTTAAATTTTGCTTAATTTGTGAAAAAGAGAATCAGCACCAATGTCTACAAAGACCATCGATCTGTCTAATAGAGACTAAAAAAGAGGTGAGAGGCGATAATTTCTAAAAGTTAATATTGCTTGCAGATCAATATTAGACTTTGCGTTCTGGCCGCTAAGTGCGAAGAAGCCCTAATTGGGTAGTTTACTCCATTAACCAATAAATGTTAGACACAATTTCTATAAAACCTCTTTTCATTTCAGCCCAATAAATTCGGGTCATTTTCAATTCGCTATAAAGTTTGAGTTTTAGTTGCTTTGGAATCAATAAATAGATAGTCAACTGTATAGTTATTTTAGTGACGTCATAAGTTGCCATTGTCATACAAAATCTATTGGAGAATTGCGTTTTGACAGCTCATAAAAAGTACGTCAATTGACAATGGTGTAAACTACCGTATTGTATTGTAAAAAGTAGATAAATAGAGAACTACCAGCAATTCTAGAATTGTCTGTCAATTATTTTTGTTCAGTATTGTAAATAAACTTGTGTACTTAATTATTGTAAATAAGGCGTGGAAACACACGGCCCGTTTTGTAGCTTGTCGCCGCTACGGCGCCGCGAGAACTGCTCGCCCGTGTGTTTTCACACATAGGATATATTAACTTATGATGGTAGATGTTATGTGACATATGTAGTGCGTCATCTTGTCATTTTATTGTAATTAATTAGTTGCTACAAGTACTAGGTACTTAAGTTTATTCTGTACAAATTTTTAAATATATTATGTTGGTTAATTGCTGGTTTCATTTTTAAACAGACCCTAACAAATGTTTTTATATATCTGTGTAATACAGGTTTCTTAATTAATTTATTTTTCTATGGAATATTTCACTAGATTTCACTTATCATAGTGACATCAAGACAGTGACAGTGAGTGAAGGAAATCACTGGGGTAGCCTGTTTCGTAATTGTCCCGTTACATAACACATATCACTATTTACTTTGTGCTATAGGGCCAGGGGTGTATCGCGCCAAGGGCAATCTGTGCGATAAGTCACTATTTTTAAGAGTTTAATGTAAATAAATATTTGGGATTAAAAATAACAATTTACTTATTTTTAGTAGTAGTATTTTACATTTTTAGTATGATAGTCCATCGTTGTAAGATAAACCAATTTACGACATAAAATTAGAGAATCTGATGAAGTTATAATGACTAAATAACTAAGTCACTTTTAACGTGCACTATTTTTGGCGCAATACACTAAACGGAATGTTATTTACATCATAATCTATCAATTTCTATTTACATTAAAAGCGATTTTTTTTAAAATTTTCACTGCCGACCCTTACTTTTTAAATTTTTTTTGATCAAGAGAATCTAATGGCGGCGGAAGACTCAAACGTCACTCAATTCTGAGACGCTCTCAAATCTATTGCTGTCCTTATTTTTTCCCTTTAGAATGACAAAGACAGCAAGAGATTTGAGAGCGTCTCAGAATTGAGTGACGATAGAGTATTCGGCCATTAACTTTTGATGAGTATTAAAGTTATGTTATTAATGAAAATACTTAATTTTAAGTTTTGAATATCCTTTTTTAAATAAACCATTATTTAAATACTTCTAGAAACAGAAATTAATACTAAGGACATTGCCAACTAATTCTAGTTATTAGGTAGGTATTTATAAAAAAAACATTTTTCATTAATTCTTTATTTATTTCATCCAACTTACACATTTTATAAAATAGTCTAACTTACACAATAAACTTATCAAAAAATACTACACGTATAAGATTAAAATATACATATTAATTTACAGACCAAGCATTTTATATATTAATATACTCCCTGTATATCATAATTATCTATGTACCTATATATTTAATTAAATAGTAGGCACATAAAACCGATAAAGTTGTTTAATAACATATTTTAATTTAGGCATTTGAATTAGCAAATAAGTGCTAAAACGAAAAAAATAATCTTTGGAAATCGCGTTAAGACAAATACATATCAATTGTTTGTCTACTAACCCATTATATACTTATTATAAGAATAATAAGTACATAGGCAGGTGTTTTAGGTAATAGAGCGCATATTATGCAACATTACATGTTTCAGAATAAACCAGACTTATAACCACTTAAAACAAAAAATTAATAACTAAGCATAACTAGTGTCATGTAACTTTAGTACGAAAAATACTTTTTCAAACTCTGAATTGAATCTCAAAGATACTTTTTATTTTACGTGACAATAATATATAAACTGACTGGTTATTTCCTTTTTACCTACTTATTGGAATTTATATACCTATTTAATATTCTTTAGAATGGTGTGGGTTTTGGTCCAGTTAAGGCACAGTATCAGTTTGTAGTCTCAAACTGACCACTACCCACTATACTTAGTGGTATGAGTTCTTTCGTACTAGCTAAAGGGTCTACTTTTGATAACATTAAGAACACTTTGCTTTTGATAAATATATAGCATAAACCTGGATAACTCACTCCTGCATGCATGAGTAGTACTTACTATTATAGATAATAAAAAAAAAGGCCGATCCATTCAATTTGATCGTTAGGTCCATTTTTGTGTATGCACACTTATAAAAAGTCATCCAGGTACATGGCCAACACCTTATTTAAGTGCCGTATCAAGTAGACCCCTGCCCGTCCCCACCCTGCCTATAACTTGTCCATGGCGTTGAGGAGCAGGTTCATCTCCTGGTGCACCTCTCTGAGCAGGTCTCTCATCTGGCGCTGCGAGTCCAGGATGTCCACACTCTGAGTGTAAGGGTTGTATCTAACGCCGAAGTCACGGGGGATTTTCTGCGCGAATTTTCTGTAATCAAATAATACATTGGTACCGATTCACTTGTTAATAAACTAAACGAAATTTAAGATTAGTGCATCTTAGTCTTTCCATTTCATTAAGAAAAGGATAGAAGATAAAATACTAGTTAAGTCCAGTCAAATTAAGACACTCCATAGATAATTTAGATGCGACAAAAAACACGGCCACTAAAAATACGTCGATTTACTTCAGGCGCTGGCTAGCTTGACAGGACTAAACTAATATGTATCTTTTATTCTTTTCTAAGTAAAATTGGAAGAGAATGATGCACTTAACTTAGTTTTAGTTAAGTTATTGAACAAGGGAATCAGCACCATTTTCAATAATATCCATCCATACTAATATTATAAATGGGAAAGTGTGTCTGTCTGTCTGTCTGTATGTTTGTCTTTCTTTTACGGCAAAACGGGGCGACGAATTGACGTAATTTTTAAGTGGAGATAGTTGAAGGGATGGAGAGTAACATAGGCTACTTTTTGTCTCTTTTTAACGCGAGCGAAGCCGCGGGCAAAAGTTAGTAATGTCATAATACGAAGCTCACCAAAAGGAATCGCTTCTTTCAAAAATTACGAAATTAACATCAGAATTCATCTTTTGACAGCAATTTCAATCCCTGATAATAATATAATGTTATCAAACCAAGTCAGCCTTTAAAGGCCAAAATGAACGAAACCATAGCGCGATTCAGCGAACCGGGATCGTGGGACACCGCCATCTATCGCGTCACCGAGAGTTAAAATGTCACTATCAAAACAATGTCATTTATGTGTACCTAATTGAACAAAGATATAGAGGTGGTTTCGTTGAATTTTATTTACTGACATTATTTTCTTGTAAGGTACCGTCAAACGGGGTGAATAGGATTGGTAGAATCAGGACAACATTTTCAAAGGGGTTCCATCGATGTATTGTTGTTGTTTCTTAACTTAAAAGGCTGTAATATTTATACTGAACTAGCTTCTGCCCGCGACTTCGTCCGCGTGGATTTTTCCTGAATTTTCTTTGCTATAAACCTCACGGAGCCCGAGACCTTTTCAACGAATGCAAAACCGTGGAAATCGGTTCGTGCGTTCTGGAGTTATAGCGTAGGAAGGAAAACCCGACTTATTTTTATATAGTAGATTACCTATATCTATATGTCGCTTAATAGGGTGATAAGTTACGAATTAAGTTAGGTACTATAGTATTTATGTTAATATTTTATGTTAATTTGTTATAAATAATAAGTACCTATCTGCCGCATTAGGCATGTCCTGTAATGGTAGATTTAAGGTTGTGTGTAAATAAATAAATAAAATAAAAATAAATACATATAAAAGAAAGTCGTGTTAGTTACACATTTTATAACTCAAGAACGGCAAAACCGATTTGGCTGAAAATTGGTGGGAAGGTAGCTTAGGATCAGAGGACGGACATCGAATACTTTTTATCTTCTTTTTTTAGTAAACAAAAATCTGATATAACGCTGGTGAAACCGCGGGAGACAGCTAGTAATTTATAATTGAATGTCCTTGTTCGTAACATACTATATTAGTTTATGATCCCTTTCACAGTTTAGTTCCGATTTACCGCTGCGTCCCGGAAGGTAATATAACTAATAGTAATTTTGGAAGTTACAAATGAGCCGCCAACTCATTCATACGCACTTTTATACACATTAAGTGACTCTAAAAAAATATAGTAATTAACTAGTACATTTAAAGTATTGGTTGGTCAAAGTTGTTGTATGTTGCTTTCTGTTTATTTACCAAGTTTTTAGCATTTGAATCCATATGGTCAGACAAATCACCGCTTTGCTTAGATGGGTTAATGTAAATACAAATATCATGCTAAAAGTCCCTCAGATAAAATATGAAAACTGCTCAACACTTACATCATTCTGTCCTTCGCATCCTCAAAACTGTCAGCCACGAAGTATACCGGCTGGTACTCCGTGATGGGGTACTTGGTTTCCCCAGTGGTGTCAGGGTCGAACTCCCGAAGCTCAGGCTTGTCAGAGAGGCAGTACTGCAGTTCTCCGAATGAGGACAGGAGACCAGCGCCAAACGCCTTCACTTTGCCTTCTTGCCGGCACAAACCGAACTCTACGGTGAACCAGAAGCACTGAAAAAATTTCAAAAATGCTTAGCTAATGTGATTGTTTTACAAAAATGAAGTCGGTTAAAAACTACAAAATTGGGGCTTCACGCAGTGGACGCCTTCAATCCAGAATCTATATAAATCAAGCATCGTCTTGATTTAATTGGATTCTGGATCATAGTATAGAGTTTTGTAATGCCTTTCCCATGCATGTCTTTAGATAGAGCTAGATTTAATTTCAGCAGGTACATTTAATAATTTTGTCGGAAGAATTTGTATGATGTGTCCATGATATAGCTGTTTCTCGCAGTTTCACCCGCGTTACGTTAGGTTTTTAGCCTATGTTACTCAGGGATAATATAACTTTCAGAGGAAAAAATATTTTTTTGAATCGAGTTTTTTCGTTACAAACAAAAGTACAAATCTTTCCTCTGTTTTATATTATTACTAGCTTTTGCCCGCGACTTCGTCTGCGTGGAATAATAGTTCCCGTTTCCGGGGGTTTTCCGGGATGAAAACTATCCTATGTCCTTTCTCGGGTCCCAGACTATGTCTGTAAGAAATTTCATTCAAAATTGATTCCAATAATGTCCCTTCGGTTACCCTTATATATTCCGGGGCCGCGGTAACTATTAGAAGCATCGACACGCCGTCGACACGGGTCTGGTCCTAGTCGGGCGGCGAGCTACCTACCGCTCGCCTTCCGCAGGCCCACGCCGCCAGTGGCCATCATCTTGCGACTCTCGAAAACTAAGCCTGGGTCTCTGTCCGGGGCGTGAAGCTTGACGCTGCCTCACGCGCCCCGCCGCTTTCGTCTCTAGCGTGTCTGTTTCGCAGGAGGCGACGGCTTCCTATTCAGTCTCGCCCCGTAGCATGGCCTGAACCAGCGCCGATCGACTCTGCAACGACACGGTGGTGGTTCGCTCAAGCGGGGCCTACCTCCACCGTAAGCTACACCATGTCACGCAAGCGTCACTTCCGCCCGAATCCGACTTAGGAACCTCCCGAAATGTCCGTGTGCGGTGAGGACCTGTGTCGGGCGATACGTGAGTGTCGAGGCGTCATTCCAGCCACTCCTCAAAGAGGGATGACCAGCACTGAGTTGCGACAGTCGCAGTCTCCATGAGAACCCGCCGGAGTTCTGTGTGCCGAGTGTGTGTGAGTTTCGCCCCAGCGTTGCACTTCCACGCGCCACTGTGCGTGGTACCCACACCGGTATGCCGGCAAGAATCAGGCAGGCAGGAGATCTTGCGGTATCCATGCACCGTCCGAATGGCCATAACCTTCTAGGACGCCCTCAGTAGCCAGGCCGAAGTCAAGGCCGGGTTGGGCGCCTACACCGGAGCCCTGTAGAGGGCCATGGACCGCACGATCCCCGCGTACCCGCGTTATGTTAGACTTTTGGTTACTAATATTCTTTGTTGTATACCAATAGGACAAATGGACCGCACGATCCCCGCGTACCCGCGTTATGTTAGACTTTTGGTTACTAATATTCTTTGTTGTATACCAATAGGACAAAAACAGTAAAGGACAATACAAACAAATATGCAAGAGTACAATAGGCGGTCTTTTTTCGCTAAAAAGCAGTTTCTATTACATACTATCATTTATATTGCTTGCTGCGGAGTAATATTAAAACTTGGAATATCTCCGAAGATATTTTTTGAAATTATAAATGACTTCCGCACAATGAAAATTACGCTAGGGGCATTTTGCGGTTTAGTAATTTTATATGATCTCCGAAACTATATGACCAATTGACATACTGTAAATGGTAAATCTTATCTGTATGATGTCCTTGTGATACTGAAATAATTTATTTTCATAAGAATTAATATTTTGTTGCTCAAATAATCAACCAAACGTAAGTATGCCGAAAAATCATTTTGTTAATGCAATAAAAGGAGTATAAAAGATAAAATATAAAAGATAGAGATATGGTATCGCGGACTTTTTTGTAGAAATAATTAAGACAAACCAAGTTGCCATACATTGTTTTTAATTTTAAGCAACTGTTTAGGCAGCGCACGCAAATAATTCTGTTTTATGAGGTAATTTTTTCCGACGACAACAAAAGTTGCGATAGCTCGGTTAATATACATGTTATAAAAATAATTTATAGCCTATAGCACTCAGGAATAATGTAGCTTTCTGCCAGTGAAAAAATTTTTGGAATTGGTTCATTAGTTCCAGAGATTACCCCAAACATACAAACTTACAAACATACAAACTTACAAACTTACAAACTTACAAATTTTACCTCTTTATAATATTAGTATAGACTTAGTATAAATATAAAATGATTCATTACACCATAAGTGTAAGGCATAGTAAAAAGGCATTAAATGACCCATTTTCTAGCCAATTATAAACCACAATTCTAAATATTAAAATAAAAATAAATAAAACTCCATTTGTACGTACGGTAGCTAGCTTCTCAATATAATCATCAGGGGCTCCAAGAGAGGCGAGTCCGATCTCCTGCGAGAACTGCGCGAAGGCAGGGTCAGCAAACAGGGGAGCATGGCCCAACAGCTCATGGCAGACGTCAGGCTCAGGAGTATACAGTGGCCTTGAGTGGTGCCTGATGTACTGGGTGCTGTGGAACACACGGAAGGCCAGTCCAGCGAGGAAGTCACGAGAGGATAGAAGACCAGCAACCGGCCGCAGGGTGAAGCCTGTGCAATCTGGAAAGGAAGAAGATTTATTTAGTAGGAGTAATAAGTAGGTGACAAACTTTCAAAACGTAGGGCTCCAT
Organism: Athetis lepigone; assembly: GCA_033675125.1. Taxonomy (NCBI): domain Eukaryota; kingdom Metazoa; phylum Arthropoda; class Insecta; order Lepidoptera; family Noctuidae; genus Athetis; species Athetis lepigone. The sequence goes on from CM066219.1 coordinate 3,511,629, forward strand.
ATAGTTTGAGTTGAGTTTAAAGATATACTGATAAATGCTTGCACTGTCTTATCAAGTTTACTCAAATCTGTGCAGTAGTAGATGTGGTCAAGAGAGCTCCTCAGACGTTTACCTTTATTCAAACAAAATAACGTGAGCATGAAAAAAACTTTGACCTCTGAATTTATTTCGGATAATTCAGATTAGCCAGCTAGAAAACACCGACCCCATCGTTTGTTTTAAATTAGCAAAGAACAAGACTGATGTATAAAAATGTCCGTGTTTAATTGATTTATATTATTTTAATCATTTTGTCGTTTTGCATGAACTTCTAATTACAAATATCAGCTCACCTTTAAGGAAGTTAGACACATCCTCCAACTGTGGAATATTATCTTCCCTGTAGCCGCAGTTCTCAATCAGCAGCGGGAATACATGGTTGTGTTCTTTGCAGGCGTGAGTGGGGTACAGCTCCGTCAGTTTTCTGAAGACTGCCCCCCAGGTGGCGATTTCTTCTTTGGTGTAGTCCACATGAGGCAGAGGCTGGCCATACTTATAGTTGTACGCAATATCTGCAAAGTACTTGCGCCGGGCGCGGTATGTGGGGTCAGTGAACCCTGGGTGGTCAGAGTCCAGCTCTGCTCCGTACGACAGGATCTGGTTGGCAAACCTGTCCAAATCACGAATACGACGAGGGAACCAGGGTACCGCATCTGATAAAGAAGAACATTGAAAAAAATTATTATCGTAACCCTTTACTTAGTGCTTGTGATAAGGTAAAAAAGAGAAAGGTAATAAAGCTCTATTTTCAAGAAAATGATCTGGCATGTTAAAATCGCAAACTCACATCTGTTATCCTTATAATTCCTAGAGATAATATTCAAATATCCAACATTATTCTTCAGCTCATCAAGAGCAGCTCCGAAATCTCCTGCTCCATGTTCACATTCCACCATGAACTCATAACCAGGTCTTCTGGCTGACGAGCGGGATTCAATGTGCATGAGGTTGACTCCGTGTGAGGAGAAGACGCTCAAGAACTTGGCGAGGGCACCAGCCTCATCAGGAGTGGCTGGGGAGAACAGCAGCCAGGTGGACTTGCTGGAGTCGCGACCCTCGCGGATGTAGTTGCCTCCCTCCATCAGTTTTGGCTGGAAAATAAAGAGAAAATGTTACAGTGGTTGTCGACAAAGTTGCAAGACTCAAAATCAATGTGGCGAACAAAGATGTTTGGCAGTTAGATTTGTTTTTATACGTAAGGGAAATCAGCTAGGAACGGATTTGGGTTCTATTATGGTTCCACGCCTTGAAATAGCAGGCAATAGCTTCTTGATTCCACTTAATAGTGCAACGACATGTTGTCAAAAACGATGACATCATTTAGTTATGTGTGGTTTTGTCTAAGTATCAGCTAAAAAAGAACAAACGATTATGAGCCAAGTGGTTTTCCAAAATTTAAATGATCCGCGGAACATCCACTTATATTTTCGATCAGAATAATAACAAACAGACAGATCCCGATAACAAGAGATTCCACAACTAGAAATAAACACTAGCTAGAAGAAGATATTAACTATCTCGCTTTCGTCATAGGGATTGATAACCGCTGGCCCATTTCTACATTCAGGTTGCGTGGAATTTGTGCGATAACCTCGGGTGGCCGCGCCTGTACGTAATATCAGACTTTAGCCAACTGAGGATCAGTAGACAGCGTGCTAAGTGCATGACGAATTATTTATTTATTCAGATGGAAAACGAACCGCTATATTTTGAGCCAATTACAAGTTTTTACGGTTATATGTAGTAATGAAACAAAGTCGCTATGTTTGGTTATTTAAAACTACGCAACGGATTTTGATGCGGGTTTCTTAATCGATAGAGTAACTCAAGGGAAAGGTTTATATGTATAATACGTGCATAATATAGTAGAGGAAACCGGGGTTTTCCGGGGCTAAAGTAATATTTATCTTCTGTCCTTTACTAAATGCAAAGGAAAGAAAAAGACGAGAAGTGAACATGGAAATTGCAGAATTTTCAAAGATTTATAACACTTGAGCGAAGCTGGGGCTTGGAGCTATAGTATCTTAATAAATGCAAGTCATTATCTCAGGGTTGCTTCAGATTCTGTTTACAATATGATATCAGAGGTGAAGATAAGTTCCAAGCGTTTGTTATGAAAAATAGTTTATTATGCTCATAAATTGAAAGTTATTAAATATATTTCAATAACCGTATATAACCTGACTATATTTTCTTGTTTTAATTACTTAGTGAAGCGAATAATAAACTGCCTTACAATAAAATTGTTAAATGAATTCGAAATTATCTTTGCTTACAGTTTAATTAAATAACGAATGTAAAAAAAATACAATACGTCTTATCAAGTTTCGTATTCAAATTGGTTCAAATAATAAAAGTAAAAAATTAATAACATCACAGATAACCCGTCGTTTAATAGATTATTTATGAGCATTGTTTTGGCAAAAAGTGGAAAACTGATTAAATTATCGCGAACTTAAAGATGAGTTCATTGAATACCTAAATTGCTTATGAAATATTGACCGACACTTCATAGTAGTATAATCAATTTGCGATATGTCACGTTTTACAAAACAATTACGAAAACACAGGTAGGTACAGAATATAAATAAGAATTCATTTTCTTAATGTTTCTTTTTTTTATAAATTTTGAATGGACGAAAGTATCCTCTTCTAGATACATAATAATGCAGTGTATTACGCACATGTGCATTTTATATTTTACTCGTATTAGTTACATTACCTAATACGATATTGATATTTCTTTTAATCGTGGTAAGATCCATCTTTTTTTTATGAAAATTATCATTATAAAAAGACTAGCTGTCCCCAGCGGTATATCAGATTTTTAGTTACTAAAAAAAGAAGATAAAGTATTCTATGTCCGTCCCCTGGTCCTAAGCACCTCCCCACCAATTTCCAGCTAAATCGATTCTGCCGTTCTTGAGTTATAAAATGTGTAACTAACACGACTTTCTTTTATATAAATAAGAATATACGAACAAGAAATTCAAAATATCATTTTTTATAATAAATTTAGCTGTATTGACTTGGTCGTAATAACGAAGTTACCTCACTCATATCATAATGTACAATTCATATTTGTAACAGTTTACCTACCACAGTCTATTATAATATTTCTAAAATGATTACAAAAGCAAAGATTTTCCTTACAAACTTTCTTCCGAAAAAATTGAAACAAAATAATGTTTCAAAAGCCAACATTTTTTATACTTCTAATCTAAACGATGAGCCTTGATCTACCCCACGAACCGTGTGATTTTTTACCGCCATACCCTTAATAGCTTTTAAGTTTTGTTGTTATTTCTTCATATTTCTATAATAAGCTATAGTGTCGTGTCGCCCAGTTACTGGGTTGTAGAGGTCAGATAGGCAGTCGCTTCACGTAAAACACGGGTTTTTTTTTCAGTTAAATCCGGTTAGGCTGGAAGTTGACCCCAACATAGTTGGGTAAAGACTAAGGAGATGATGATAAAACAAACTGTCCCCTGCGGTTTAAATTGTGTATTTAAAAGATAAAAATGTTATTTTTCCGGAAAATTTCCTATCATTCGTTCCATAAAAAAAAAGTTATAAACTATTTAAGTTCTAAAAAGTTATAAACTTAAACTTGATTAAGTCGTTCTCAATTATGGCTCGATCAGGAGAATAATTAGTCAATGTAGTTAATTTAATTTTAAATGAAAAGTGCACGAACGTAGTGTTGTTTCATTTCGCTGAGCCAAATAACAACAAACAAAATCCAAACAACGAAATGATGTAAAAAGTAATATTTTTACACGTCAGCATGGTTTTATGCTTATTTTAAGCAGGTCCGGTGTTTTGTTAACAAATGCGTCCGATTTGTGTTTCGAATGTCCCTAGCAAACATTCAAAACAAACTCAGAGCTCAGTTTCTTTTAAAGTCTACACAATTTAATTATTAATCATGCAAGGCCCATTTAGATTAATGTGTTCTCTTCATGAGAGCACACACAGACACACCCACTAAGTAAACCTAGTTTTCCATAATCTCCCTAGCCTTTTCCCAACAATGTTGAGGTCGGCTACCAACCTAACCGAATTCCGCTGGATACCAGCGTTTTACGCGAAGCAACCCAGTTACTGGGCGACACGATACCTCTTGGTTAGACTGGTCACTTAGCCAGACTTTCTGGCTTCTAGCTTTCCGTAACGACAATCGGGACCAACTGCTTAATGTGCTTTTTGGGGCACGAGATGTCAGTAATTCCCCCTCAGTGGGATATTAATAGTCTGGGTTTATTATTGCAATCGTAGATGTAAACAACGAATATCGACGGCAATAGATCAACATAGTCGTGTTATTGTTGGTACGTGACATGTTTTTACCAGATGATGTAACTGCATTTGTTATTATCCAGGCCGAATCTCCAATACAGACTGGCTAAATATGACCGTAAAACCAAGAGTACTTTTCAGCCTTTCTCTCTCAAGAGTGAATGTCTACCGGGGTTGGTGAATAGTTATAATAGTTACCGTGGCTCCGGAACATAAAGGGCAACCGAAGGAACATGAGTGGGTTTTAGTCAGTAAAAGTCTGACACGTCTGCCTTCCAAGGACGGGAAAAGTCATTTGACGATTTCCCACTCACCAAAAAAAAGAGTTAATGTCAAAGTCAAATGGTTCGGTTAGTTAGACCATCAAAGAGGCATACTAATACTACGCTTTGAAACGTAGTTTAGAGGACAAAAACTAACTAGCTATGATTTTCCATCGTCTAATGTTCGTTGAAAAAAACATTTTTATTTGTTATAAAAAAAAAATATTTATGCACGTAGTAAATGTAAGTAAGCATCAACCCTCTTCCACGTTTAAACTATGTTATGAAAACGCAAAACAATGCAGTTGTCAGTCAGTCACTCGGTAAGACAGTTGAGTCAATGCAAACAGTAATTATTCAGTTAAACCAATTGTGTTTTCAGTCGTAAAAAAATAATGTTTTAAATTGTCCCATGATACGCAACTCTAATAGATTGAAGTGAAAAAACAGACTAAGACTTTTTTAATCTACTCAATAACTTTGTACTTGAATCAAATACCCTACCAATTGCGTTGGCGCCAGAACAATTTACCAGTCAGACCTAATTTAAATACTATTTTGCTATTACCCGAGTGCTTAAATATATCAAATTAAGATTTACTTCCATTGATTGTTAGTTAGTATTAGAAATTACCAGCAATTTACGGCAATTTATTCTTAGTCTACATTAGATAATTAAGTTGTGGTTTAATAACTCAAAATCGTTGGAAACCAGTCCTCAAAACTTGTTTGTGAACTTGCCTTGGCTTCATTAAATCACTGTTACGTTAGAAGAATTCTTTCTTTTCTATGGGAACTAACAGAAAACAAAATAACTGCATAATTTTGAACCAAAATAAACTTAGTTAATTGTGTGAAAATTAATAAATGATTTTTTTTTTTTGGTGAGTGGGAAATCATCCAATGACTGCTCCCGTCCTGGGTGCGACGGGAGGGCGTGTCAGACTCTTACAAATTAATAAATGATGACCAGACTCATGTACAAATGGAAGCACATCAAGTCCCCTGTCCGATAATAGATTTTCAACTTTAAACCTAAAAGCATTGGGTTCAAGATGGATTGGTCAATTTGACAAAATGGGGTAGCTTGATGTGCGTCTATACATCCTTTTAGTTAACTTATCAATGGATGTTGGTCTAGAATTTTGCTGAGCTGTTTCAGATGGTCTTAAGAAAGAAGAAGATGGTTTAACTTAAGAAGAATACAAAGACGGTTGAACTTTAGAAAACCCTTGTGATTGTTAAATTCAATAGAAATAAAGTTACATACTTATTTGCAAGAAGTTTCGCACTTATGTCAGTACCGATGTAAGTCATTTTGGAACCTTTTCAAAGACTTTAAAAACATCCCGTTTTATCACTTTCAACTGAGAATAGTCAGTTTATTTGGATTTACCTTTTGAACTAATCAAACTAATCAAAAGATAATAAATAGCAAGGTGTAAAAGTTTGAAAGGAATTCAGAAAAGTTTCTTGTAAAGAACTATTATTGTTTATGTTTTGTTTAAGACAATTTTTTTTTTATAAACGGAGAGGAAAATCGTATAGATAGAGATCCTAAAAGGTTTAATAACACAAATTCGCTATTTAAAAACCAATATATAAAGACCTACTATTTCTTTAAATTATTTCTGAATGCACAGCTTTTGTCACCCGACTATTGATTATAAGCAAGACATCTAAAGTCTAAACAAACAATTGACTATTTAGAGCTTAATTTAGAAAGACAATCACATTTCGCAAGCCAAATTATTAAGTCATAAAACAGTGTAAACATTTATAAAACACAAATATATAAACAAACAATAAAAAATTCAGGACTTCAAGAAAAATATATTTAAAAATGATTTTTATTTATAAACTAACCTTGTCAGGGGGTGAAGAAGAGAGTTTCACCTCGTCATTGATATCATCTGCTCGTATGTGCATCATTTTGCTCGATTTTCGAACCACTGGAGACGACTCTAATGCTCTGCGTGTAAACAAACGCGAACGGCGTGCGCGCAGCTTTTATGAGGTGCGTGACGTCACGACACGCACGACTGGCCGCGAGTGGATGTGGTATTTTTAATACAACTGATAATATTGAACGTTGACCTTAGGTGATGTCAACGGTATTTTGAATGTGGACAGTTTGATTAATCGAGAATAACTTGCTAAACAAAACATATTTCAAATAAGTTTGTAGGTTTGGAGGGAGCCGTAAGAATAGGTACTGTTTCCAATAACTTTAATAGTGAATCGAAATAGATGCGGCTACTGAGCACAGTTACATACCTCATCCGATCTTAGTGCACAGTCCGCTTGTTACCTCGATGGTATCGATAAAAAGTTTGTCTATGCAATATGGACGCGATGTTGCGTTTGGGATTTTTTTTATTTATTTACAACCTCAACAATTTATAACTTAACACCAGTCATACGAAGGTCGACCTCGTCTCACACTTTACTTCGCAGTAACATTTAATTATTATAAGTATTTATTGGGTTCTACCCGACAAGTATAATGACAGACATGTTTTTGTTATGGTTAACTACTTAATTCGTAGTACTAAATAATAGATGAATGAGGAAAACATTATTGCTTGAGGAAAAAGGTGGCAAGCTGAAACAAGAATGTTTAGTGTCGGATATTCCTAATTGGAGGTTTGTACACACGGCTACACATCAAGCTATACAAAACCAGTTTCAGCTAACCTCGCATTGTGTATGTTTTTCGTACAATCAGAAGTCAGCATATACTGGTTACGTATAGCTTGATGTGTAGCCCACCGTACCTGGTTGCTGTTTACCAACACACTTGGTTTAACCTTTCAACAACAAAGCGACAACCGGCTGTCGCTATTGTCTTTCTATTGTGTCTCGTATCACGTGTGTTGTGTTCGAAGGTTTTAGTACACAGCAATGATATTTTAAGTAAAAAAGTGTAGATAGGTTATATGCAGTCAAAAAGTGGCACATTAAAAGTTTGCCAATTGGCAAACATGATACTGAGTATTGCGTTGACATTTGACGTTTATCTCTTTTTCACTCGCACTACTTCAATCATGTCATCCTACTTTGACGTGTAATGTATGTGTGCGTTAGTGTGCCGTTTTTGAACATAGAATTTCGTTCGGGTAACCTATCTACGCCTTTTTTACTTAAAATATCATTGGTACACAGTGATTGAACGCAATGTATGTTGTGTTGAATTTTTTGACTTCGATTACAAGACAAACAGCTGTTCAGCCTATTGAAAGTTACCTCGGCTGGTAGATGAATGTATTTGACTAGTGTGTAGAACTATATTTTACATTGCAATACATGTACGCGCGTGTGTTTTAGGGATCAAAAGAGAGGGAAAAGTGAGTACTAGTTAGGTAGTACTGGGTTACAGAAATGTTAGGACTTTCGCTTGGTTTATTACCGTACCGCTCTATATTGTATTTGTCAATTGTATGGAAATTACGGAAATCTACAAATTAACACTTGAAGAAAGGCTTCTATATCTTTGACGGGCTTGTTTGTCTAGTGGTTAGTGACCCTGACTGCTAAGCCGCACGTCGTGGGTTCGGTTCCCACCCAGGACAAACTTTGTGTGATGAGCACGAATGTTTGTTCTGTGTCTGGGTGTGATTTATCTATATTATGTACTAGCTGCTGCCTGCGACGTCGTCTGCGTAAAGGCTGTAACTCCGCCTCCGTAGGTGATAGCGTTATAATATGTATATGAAGCTTACAATTATGTTGACCTGACCTCTTGGTAATATTCATGCAAAATTGTATGTAAATCCATGCAGTCCTTTTAGAGATTAGCCCGGACATACATACAGACAAACAAACAACAAAAGATATTTAACGTTCAAGCGATTTTTTTGTCAATAATATGATCGAGGGGGGAGATTATATTATTGACAAAAAATCGCTTGAATGTTAAATATCTTTTGTTGTTTGTTTGTCTGTATGTATGTCCGGGCTAATCTTAAAGTTAAACGACTGGTTCGAAAAAAAAAATCATGATGGTAGTCCTTGGATTGAACCTTAAAAGAAAGCTTTAACGGCTCAGATGAAATCGTTGTTAAATTGTTAATGCGATGTGTCGCGTTATGGAGCCCTATTCTATACGTGGCCTGACACGCACTTGACCAATTTTTTCTACATTCCACGATATAAAAAATATTAACGATTGTGAATTGTTACAAAACTTCTCTGTAAACTACGTTTGTAGTTTTTCTCTCAGCAGCCAAAATATACAGAGAATTTGGAGTGGCAGGCCCGTGTGAGAAGCAGCTCGTCCTGAGGTCGACACCCGCAGTCTTCAGCGTCTACCCCTGCGACTTGTCATGGCAAAGCACACATTCACAGGGAACTGCACGCGTTTAAATTGGAAGAGGTAGTTGTGCGGTATGAGAGGAATACGTGTTATAAACACTGCATCGCCGACGCCACAACCTGTCAGAATTTCCACTTCAATTATATTCCTTTGCAGTGAGATGACTTTGAGCCGGGTCTCGTTACACAGCTTCGGAGGGGAGAGGTTCCGAAGACACAAGATCGGGACGCCGACCTTCAGCTTGATGGTGTGCGCTGGAAGTCCACTTGCTAGGAATTCTACGGAATAATGTGTGGCTTCATCTTGATCGTCTACAGTGTTTATGGACGTATAAACTACTTCGTTTCCATCAATTTCCGAGACATTGCTTTCGTTGATGGCTGCAGCTTGATCATTTTTGGGTGTTAAAATGGCTCGCTGGCACACTCAAGAATTCTGTTGGTTTGGTATTCGACTGATGTCCCCATACTCACCATATTCTTCTAAGGAGGCCACCACTCTTCCGAGAGACTCTGGGAGCACCACCTGTTCACCTCTTTCCTCTAGTAGAGTGCCTTCGCCGAGACTTAGAGGAACATCTGAGAATTCTTGGGCACGTGGATTGCCACTGAGCTGAGCTCGCATATTGATGGTCAAACGCAGCCTATGAATTTGTAACCACAACGAAGATCGTTTCAACGAAGCATTCACCTCGTCAGCCCTAGACCCCCGCGTCACCACAGGGAGTGTTTGCCGGAAATCACCACTGAACAGAACTGTAACACCACCCATCAAGTGTTCAATCCTGCGGTTGTCCTGCAGGGTTCTGTTCACGGCCTCCACTGCTTTCCATCGCAGCCATCGTACACTCATCCCATACGATCCAGATCCAGAGAGCAATCCCTGAGCACATGTCCCTTGTCACTGTTACGGTATACCCCACAAACAGGCATTTCGGCGCTTTCTAAATCTATGGGTATTTTGAACATGGCATGCGCTGTTTTGCCACCAGGAAGCAGCGTAGCAGCGATTCCTGACAATGCGACAACAATGGCAATTTTGCCTTGCCTCCTGACCTCTGCAAAAATACCAGTGATAATGAATGTTTTCCCTGTTCCACCAGGAGCATCCAGGAAAAACATTATACCCTGGTCGAGCCCAATGTTTTCCAGAACAGTATCATATATTTGTTTTTGCTCTGAGGTGAACCTAGTGACGTGGTCATTTCGGATAGTGGTCATTAAACCCGAATCGTAATTGGTTTCGGCGGTGTACTCCCTATTTCCACGGTCTTGATGCGGTAATGATCTGGGAGCTGGTAACCCGTACTCTACCAGTGCTTTACCGCCGATTGAATAAACCACATCTTGAAGTGAACTAAGACAGATGTTCAGCACGCGTTCATCAGTTGCTTCGATTTCACCTTCAGAAGCACGCCTTAAAGCTCGGAAAAAGTCCTCGGACAGAAGATGGCGGTACTTCTCCCACAAAGCTACCGGGTTCACGATTCCACAAAACACAAAGATGACGGCAAACAGAGGACGCATGCGACTGGGACTGTCACTGACGCACGCCTCCGCGAGGGTGTCGGAACTAAAAACATGAAATTGATGAAGAAATGATCATCATCATTAAACCGACTTTAAAAAAAGTAGGTTCTCTGTTCGACCTGTTTGTATGGGGGTTTGGCTGAGCCGATTTTGATGCGATTTTCAGTAAAGTGTTCGTTACATTCTGGGGAATATAACACTAATAGATTTAACCGACATAAAAAAAGTAGGTTCTCTATTCGACCTGTTTGTATGCATGTTTCTCCACCTTCATCGTGTGGAGGTACTCCCAGCTTAAGTTATTTTATACATTGAAATCAGTGATAACTTTGATTTCCACATCAGATGTTTCTAATCTTCAATTTTATAAACCAGGAAATGCCTATCAGACCGAACGACTGTTGCTAAGACATCATACTTATTTAATGTGTTATGATGGTGTAGTTGGATGCTTGGAGTTCCACATTAGATGTTCTAGATCTTTAATTTTATACGTCAACAACAGAGAGTGCTCATCAGGCTGAATAACTCTTGCTAAGACGTCATTCTTATATATGTTCGGTATAGTGTACGTAGCTGGGCTCATTGAAGTCCACAACAGGTGCTCCAGATCTTCAATTTTTATACGTCAACAGAGAGTGCTCATCAAGCTGAACAACTCCTGCTAAGACGTCATACTTATATATGTTATAGTTTAGCTGGGCTCATGGAGTTCCACCTCAGGTGTTCCAGATCTTTAAGTTTATTCTCTCAACAGAAATTGCCTATCACGTGAAGCAATTTTTGCTATGATACCATTTTTGTATCTCTTATAGTTTAGCTGGTCTGTTGCGGTCCTGCACCAGGGGTTCAAGTTTCCAGGATAAGTTATAGCCTATATGTCGCCCGGACTTAATACCTATACAACAACAAAAATATCATTGAAATCCGTTGAGTACTTCTGAAGATAGCTGTGACGTCGTCAGCGTGAAGGCTCCAGCTCCTCTCCCGTAGGTGATATCGTGATAATATGTAGCCTATGTTTTGACCCGACCTCTTAGTAATATCCCTGCAAAATTTGAACTAAATCCATGCAGAACTTTTTGAGTTTATCCCGGACATACATACAGACAAACAGACAAACAGATAAACAGACAAACAGACAAAAATTCTAAAAACTATATTTTTGGCTTCGGTATCGATTGTAGATCACGCCCCAAGTATTCTTTTAAAAAAATATTCAATGTACAGTTTTGACTTTCCTACGATTTTATTATATGTATAGATGTATTTAAAAAAATAAAAGTATGTTTATCAGTTGTCTGGTTAAAAAAGTACATGCTCTGCTTAGTTTGGGATCAGATGACCGTGTGTGAGCTGTCCGAGGATATTTATTTATTATTTTATTAATCTTATTAAATATTTTTTTGCTTTAATAAATTCGATCAATATTCACATTCAAAAGACCGGTTTCGCACCCAATATTAATTAAGTATAGGTTTTGAATAAATTCATTGATCCAAATTGTGATTATGGAATCGAACAAAACTTAATCAAAATAAATTGTAAGGCGTTATATCCAATTCGGCAATCCAAAAATTTGTTAGATTGTTATTCTTTCACGAAGAAACTATACTGAATGGATTTGATAAACTTTACAGGAATATAGTCTACTATAGCTTTTGCCCGCGGCTTCGCTCGCGTTAGAAAGAGACAAAAAGTAGCCAATGTTACTCTCCATCCCTTCAACTAGCTCCACTTAAAAAATCACGTCAATTCGTCGCTCCGTTTTGATATGAAAGAATGACAAACATACAGACAGACAGACAGACACACTTTCCCATTTATAATATTAGTATGGATACAAAAGTATAATATTTAGGCTATAATTTAGAAGAATATTATGCAGTTTGGTTCAAATATCAAGACACATACAAAGTTAGTCGGAAGGATTTCTGCCATCTGAGAGTTTGAAGTAATCATTATACTACTGGCTGTGCCCGTGGTTCCACTCTTGTTTTTAGGTACTGCATCCTCGGATCTATAACGAAAGCCTCCCGACCCATAAAAAGACATGCACTGGTTACAGGGGTCGTATGAATCAGATTATCATAACGCAAAAAAGTGCAAAAATATTGTACTCCAAGAGATTAGCCTCCTGCCGGGGCTGCGGAATGTTTATAATAGTTACCGTGACCCTGGAACATAAAGGGCAATCGAAGAAACATGAGTGGGTTTTAGTCAGTAAGAGTCTGACACGCCCTCCCGCCGCACCCAGGACGGGAGCAGTCATTGGATGATTTCCCACTCACAAAAAAAAAGAGAGATTAGCCTGATTAAAAAAACAAACAACCAAAAAAAACTGTCCAGCTTTATTATTTTTGTACACATTTTCATCAGTCAGGCCTTTATATATAGTGTAATAAATTCCTATCGAAATAATTTGCGCTTCTCTGAGGTCGGAGGCGCCCGCCCCAGATAGGTTATCAACACCCATATTATTATTTATTATTTTATACGTAAGCATAAGTGAATTAAACGTTTATTTATGAGATAAGTTAATACTAGTATTATTAATAAATTGGCCAAGTATGTTTCTGGTCACACATAGAACAGGGCGCTTTTTAACAAAAAAATGCGCCTTAATCCTTTTTTTTTGGTGAGTGGGAAATCATCCAATGACTGCTCCCGTCCTGGGCACGGCGGGAGGGCGTGTCAGACTCTTACTGACTAAAACCCACTCATGTTCCTTCGATTGCCCTTTATGTTCCGAGGTCACGGTAACTATTATAAACATTCCGCAACCCCGGCAGGCGTTGGCCCTGTTGGGCCCCTTCCATGCGCCTTAATCCTTCGAACACGTGATTTGAGACACAATAAAAAGACAATAGCAGCGCGACAGCCGGCTGTACGTTGGTCGTTGAAAGGTTTAAGCTGAATATATCACAAAATGACCCCTAAATAAAAAAAATCACCTTAACAACCTCTCAATGTTTTTAAGATTTACCTGTCTATTGATACCCCATATTATGAGGTGGACTCGAGTAAAAGAAAACCCACTTTGCTTAAACAAAATAAATAATTGTTCCAATTTAACACAAACACAAATCACAGTCACAAAAATCATGGTATTTGCCTACATTTTTGACAAGTTATTGTCATTAGTTAACCCTAAAATCGAGATAAATATACGTTAACTAACTTTCGCCCGCGGCTTCGCCCGCGTGTAAGTCGAAAATTCCATCCCCTATGTTATACCTTAAGGTTGGGATTTCCAAAAATCCTTTCTTAGCGGATACTTCCTCGTCACATAGAATACACCATGCAAGTTTAATGGAGGACCAGCGGTTTGAGATGTGCGTTGATGTATGAACTGTTAGCCAATCTATACTAATATTATAAATGGGAAAGTGTGTCTGTCTGTCAGTATGTTTGTCTTTCTTTGGGTGGAGAGTAACATAGGCTACTTTTTGTCTCTTTCTAACGCGAGCGAAGCCGCGGGCAAAAGCTAGTCAGTCTATTTAGATAAGCATAGCAGTTCTCTGTCTCTATGTTGGGCATCGTAATATCAAAGTAGTTCGACGGTGACCGTTATTATACTGCTTAATCCTTCGAACACACGTGATTTGAGACACATAGATACACAATAGCATCTCGACAGCCGGCTGTCGGTTGGTCGTCAAAAGGTTAATAAAAGTATCTGCTAAGTAAGGTTTATTTATTTCGACGGGCCTGTTGGTCTAGTGGTTAATGACCCAGACTGCTAAGCCCGGAGGTCGTGAGTCCGATTCCCAACCAGGACAAACTTTAAGTGGTGAGCGGGATTGTATACTAATTAATTAAGCGTGTTTAATTGTAATGTAATTATGTATATCAGTAATCTGGTTATCCTACCAAAAGCTCTGCTTAGCTTGAGATCAGATCGCCGTGTGTATGTTGTCCTTGATATTTATTTATTTTAAATATTTTATCTAAGGACTAGCTTCTGCCCGCGGCTTCGCTCGCGTTAGAAAGAGGCAAAAAGTAGCCTATGTTATTCTCCATCCCTTCAACTATCTCCACTTAAAAAATCACGTCAATCCGTCGCTCCGTTTTGCCGTGAAAGAAAGACAAACAGACAGACAGACAGACACACTTTCCCATTTATAATATTAGTATGGACTAGTATGGATAATTGTAGGGTTATTAAGCCTTTAATTATATATACACTCTATCCTTCTCTTATCCCTCTCTTATACCTTCAATAAACCTAAAAATCCTGATGAAGAAAGGAAGAGTGACTTGCAAGTTTACATTTTGTTTATGTTTTAAAAACGAGTTCCCAATGTTGATAACTGTGATACCGTCTTCGAGGTCATGACCTTCTTAAAGTAAGTATTGATAATAAATAACAATGATCGCAGAGGGGCGAGTCTTTTGGCCCTATCAGAATACCAGCAATGCGGTATTTTTTATAAAAAAATCGCAGCAACATGCTGAGAGGGTATTTAGTCTGAACGGCCCAAATCGAATGGCCCGCGGGCCATTCAACCGTAAACAAAAATCGCCTAAATCCCGTCCTGGGTGCGGCGGGAGGGCGTGTCAGACTTTTACTGACTAAAACCCACTCATGTTCCTTCGTTTGCCCTTTATGTTCCAGGGTCACGGAAACTATTATAAACATTCCGCAACCCCGACTGTACCGTAGTCTTGAGACAGGTCTTTAGGATATTGGTGCTGATTCTCTAGTTCACAAACTGAACTAAATTTAAGTTAAGTGCATCTTCCTCTTTCCATTTCGTTAAGAATACGACTAAAGATAAATAATAAATAAATAAATAAATATCCTGGGACATCTTGCACACGGCCATCTGATCCCAAGCTAAGCAGAGCTTGTGTTATGGTAATCAGACAACTGATTAACATACTTATATATTTTTTAAATGCATATGTTATAGTCAAAGTCCGATACACAGTCTCTTCGCGGAAGGACTGGTTTATCCTAGGTTTGGCCAAAGCCATCAGGCAATCCCCGAAATACATTTCAATTTCGCCCTTTGCCTGAAGTATTTTTAGTCAAACCCAGGAGCTCCTAACTTTTCAGTCAAACGTCGAAAGTAAATTATTCTGTTTCGGTTTCGGCCTAGTCAATCCTAGAAGCGACTGCAAAACTCGGTCAAATGTTGATCTGAACATGTGTAAACAGGTTCATAATGTCTCTCGCGGTGTTCCGACCGATTGTTTTGTCATTTCATGTTCGTTCATTGAGCGTGCGGGCGTGTAATTGTGTAAAATTGAAGATGAGTGAATCAAACGGTGTTGTTGTTACTAAAAACGTGGATAAAGAAGCTTTAAAAGTAAAGTTTAAAGAGAAAATTTCTAATTTGAATAAAAATAAGTGTTTATTTCACATAAAAAACATACCTAATCTTACAAACTAACCTCCGTATATTCCAAAGCATTTATTTATTTATTTTATACTTTATTGCACATCGTACAAAAGGCGGGCCTAATGCCACACGGCATTCTCTCAAAGCATCTCAAATATAAAAGTGAAAATCACGTAAGCTGACCAATCAGGTGTCAGAACTGGCAGAGTTAAGCGGTTCTTAAGACTTAAAAGCTGCTTAAATGATAAAATGCTTCCAAATATACGAAGACAAGACACTTCATACCTATATCGGAGTTTGACTCGTCAAACCCCGATTTAATAAAATTGTGTTTTGACGTTTGCCTGACCAAATTAGTCTCTCCCAGGTTTGACGAAAATTGTTTAGTCAAAGGCCGAAAATTTACATTTGTTTGGGCTTTGACTAAGTCATTCAGTCTGACCTGAGGATTGACCAGTCCAACCTAGGAGCGCCGGAGCTTCGGAGTTTGCCTATAACACATACATATAATAGATAAATAACACCCAGACACAGAACAAACATTTATGCTCATCACACTAAGTTTGCCCTGGGTGGGAATCGAACCCACGACCACATTAGTTTAGTCCACATTAGATTAGTTTAGTAGATACACATTAGTTTAGTCCTGTCAAATAAGCCAGCGCCTGAAGTAAACCAACGTATTTTTAGTGACCATGTTTTTAATCGCGTCTAAATAATCTATAGAGTATCTTAATTTGACAGGACTAAACTAATATTTTTTCTTCTTCCTTTTATTACGAATCGGAAGGAAAAATATGCATTGATATTAAATTCATCTTTTATTTTGTAAACAAGGGACTCAGCACCATTATCTACCAGAACTCAATGATCTTTCCAAATATCTATAAAAGTAAAAAAAAAAACTACAGTACATAACAAAGGGATAAAGTGAGAATTTTTGTTTGTTTGGGGAAATCTTTGACACAAATTATCCCAAATTATCATAATAGAAAGCAATTATGTATTTACGCATATAATAGATATCTGTACAAATATTCTATCAAACTAAAGAGTTTGATTGTTTGATTAGCGCGCTAATCTCGAAAAGTAGGTACTATAGTTTTATCAATTTTATTGAGACTATTACATCATACTTCTACCTACAGGAGAGGACCCAAATATGCGGGAGAAGTTGCGAAATGTTTATAGTTGCGGAATGTTTATAATAGTTACCGTGACCCTGGAACATAAAGGGCAATCGAAGGAACATGAGTGGGTTTTAGTCAGTAAAAGTCTGACACGCCCTCCCGCCGCACCCAGGACGGTAGCAGTCATTAGATGATTTCCCACTCACCAAAAAAAAAATATGCGAGAGAAACCGCGGGACACAGCTAGAAAATAAATTAGCAAAACCCATTCATGAATAATTGAATTTCTAATTGATCTATAAAAAGGTGAACAATTCTACGCGGTACGAAAAGGAGAGATCGTACCAGATAAATAAATAATGTATGTGGACGCAGGAGCGGTAGTTATATACTTAATACACAATACTAGAAAGTGTTAAATGACAAATTAATATAAAACCTTTTAAAAATTTAACAGCCTTCAGAAAAAAATGCAATTCAGAAGCCGGCTACCGTTTTGTTTGCTGTTTTGCATTGCCACCGAATTCCTAACTTTAAGTTTTTTTTTTTTTGTTTTTGAATGCAATTTTTTTTAATTTTTTATTTTTTACTTTTTAGTTCCAAACATTGTCTGAATTCCAAATCCTTTGACAGGTTGCTACACTAAAAAATTTTTTTCAAATAACTATAATACCGGTGTATGAGGAAGTACTCGCACTAGCTTAAATTACAACAATAGTGGCACTTAGTCACAGCAGGAAAAACAGCGAGACAGGCTAGTCTCGAAAAATAATTAATTGAGTAAAAAATGCCTTACCTTCCAATATTGCAGTCTGGCGGCAAGGACCTGCGTTCACGACACAGGTATGTTGCTTATTAACTTAAACAGTTCTACAGACGAGATTTATATAACATAGCTTTGGTTTTACCCGACTACAGGAAAGCCAAAAGAGGGTTATGATTAAACAATAACATGCGTGAATGTATGCTCAAATTTGCTAAGCTACTTGTAGTATTTTGACACTTGCGGTTCTATTGTGTGGTAGCATTTCTCGGGTTATAGGATGTGTGAGTCACAAAAATTCAAGATGGCGTCACTACAGATGCCTATTTAAAGTGTCATCAAAAAAATAATAATAGCATCGTGCCGTATAAAATAACTTAACGATTAAGTATTTTGAAATACGTATCTATCTGCACAATTATTATTTTTATCAATATTTTTATCCAATAACCTAAATTGCGGCCGAAATGACCTTTCATAAAAAATATAATGTATATATTTTTTTATAATATAGTAAAAAAGCCTTTTTTTTTGTTCAAGAGAGCAAATACATTAAACTACTGTCAGTCGGAGCTCTAATTCAGGAATCGGCTATAATTACGATAGCCTGATTTTTGACAAATGGCTTGGGCTACATACAACATCACACTATGACCTTGGGAACGGAGCAGCAATCAAAGTTGATATTATACCGATACTGACAATCCTGATGATATCCTGGAATATCGGTAATTTTGATACCACCTTGATAGTAGAATAGAATAATTTTGATTTGCATTTACATGATAAAGATGTTCGGTAACATTGCACAATGATTCTTTACTAGATAGGGCATTCAAAACAAGTTTAGTTCTTTTAATAATGGCATTTTTTGATGCCATTATAACTTAATTGTAGTGTTTTTCCTTTTTTTTTATTTTAGTAATTTAGTTTGTAAATATTTATTTAAGTATTATGTCACTGAAAAACACAAATAGCGTAGGTTATAATGGCATAAAAAAGGCACTGGTCACCCCCGAATTTAAACTTTTAATATGGAGACAAGAATTGCGTTAATAACTACACACCCATATCAGTCGGCCTCTCAAAATTTTTGGATCGAATTATAAATACCATTTGTAAAATAACTTAAGCACTACTTTTTACTTTCAGATAGTCAATTTGGTTTTATACCAAAAATATCAACTTACCATGCAGTACACATAGTGACAAATTATGTTACTACAAATCTGGATAAGGGCTTGCATTGCATGCGAATTTTCCTAGATCTTGTGTAGGCTTTCGATACTATTTTTTATTTAAAACTGTCGCAAAAGCTTGAGGCACTTCGGAGAAGAGGAACGCTACTCTACTTTATTCTAATCTTCTTTATTTAGCAATCACTATCAGTGTGAAAAACTCGGTCAATATAAAAGCACAAAGCTTACAAATGACTGCTATGGCATTCCCCAAAGAAATATTTTGGGACCAACGTTGTTTTTAATATTATTAGACACAAACGTATTGATCTGAATCTGATATTACCTGATGCTATTATAGTATCATACGCAGATGATACAGCCCTCTTGTTCTCATCAAAATCCTGAGAGGAGGTCTGAAAATAATGCTCAAGAGTGGCATTAACATTGTATAAAACTGGTTTCATATAAATTCACTGACATTTAATACAGATGTACATCCAAACATATTATATTTTTTAATGAGAAACACTAATGATACTTGCTAATCCTACTATTTACGCTCATAACTGTACGACAGACGCTGACACACAATATTTATTTAATATTTATAGTCGCCAGAAAGTCGCTAGAAAGTCGCCATCATACATTTGTAGGTTTGAGTTATGACTACCGGCCACCGTAGGCGCGGTTCTGCGGATGGCGAGCGATGGGTAGCTCGCCGCCCGGCTAGGACCAGGACCGCGTCGACGGCGCGTTAGTGTTCCACGCGCGCCTCAAAGAGAAGGAGTCAGCACAGGAAGGCGCCTAACAGGGCCAACGCCTGCCGGGGTTGCGGAATGTGTATAGTAGTCACCGTGACCCTGGAACATAAAGGGCAATCGAAGGAACATGAGTGGGTTTTAGTCAGTAAGAGTCCGACACGCCCTCCCGCCGCACCCAGGACGGGAGCAGTCATTGGATGATTTCCCACTCACCAAAAAAAAAAGGTTTAAGTTAAATTTTTTAGTAAAATTGTTAATTTTAGCTATACACATAGTTTTTAGTTATTACCTTAATGTATTATTTAAGACTTAAGTACTTGTAGTGACTAATAATTTTATTGTGTAACTACTTATATTGTGTAAATAACTTAATAAACATTTTTTTTTATTATTATAATATTTATTTATCAAAATAATCAGAACAGAATAAAATCTATACTAATATTATAAAGAGGTAAAATTTGTAAGTTTGTAGGTTTGTAAGTTTGTATGTAGGGGGTAATCTCTGGAACTACCTACTGGTCCGATTTGAAAAATTCTTTCACGCGCGCTCAATCACGCTACGACCTACGGGAGCGGAACTGTAACGAAAAATACAGGTGAAACCGCAGGGGACTGCTAGTGATTAATAAATTAACGTATGCTATATTAAATACCTATGTAGTCGGTCACTTCCAGAAAAGTGATTAGACCCAATTAGATCAAGTTTAATTTCTTCACCAATAAAGTAATTAAGCTGAGCTATCAAATTGCTATTTATTATTTGTGTAAACAAATAATCGAGAGAAGTATTATGGCTGACTAATTTTTAAAAGTATCAGAAAAATGTTAAGTGGCTGGACTAGTTTTTTGGATTACCGGGAGTTGCGAAAATTACGGGTATACTCGGGAATTTTGATAATGATTCTTCCCTAGTATATTAGACTATAAAGGCATGCTTCAGTGTCAGCCATCATCATCTCTCTCGCCTTTTCCCAATCATGTAGGGGTCGGTTTCCAGCTCACCCGGACTCAGCTGGATATCAGTGTTTTACGTGAAGCGACTGCCTATCAGGCCTCCTCAACCCAGATACTTGGCGACACGATACACTTTGGTCAGGCTGGTCAGTATTTCAGGCTTCTGAATAGCCGTTTCGGCTCCCATGTCAGTCTGACATATACATATAATCCTTACAAATATTATAAATGCGAAAGTAACTCTGTCTGTCTGTCTGTTTGTCTGTCTGTCTGTCTGTCTGTCTGTCTGTCTGTCTGTCTGTCTGTCTGTCTGTCTCTTCTTCACGCCTAAACCACTGAACCGATTTGAATGAAATTTGGTACAGATATAATTTGGGACCCGAGAAAGGACATAGGATAGTTTTCATCCCGGAAATCCCCCGGGAACGGGAATTATTACTCCACGGGACGAAGTCGCGGGCAAAAGCTAGTATGTAAATAAATTGTAAGTTCAGCAGTGGAAGGCAAAAGGCTGTAAATATAATATATAAACAGATATCCTTCTAAACAAGAATTCCAGGCTAACAGACAGGTCTTTGACTTTTTTCTTCTCAGTGTCGTTATTGTCTAAACTGGGTCAATCGATATCCTTCATATAGATCTCTGCTGGACCAATTCACACAATACATCTGTTCATGTGAAGTTTACATAATGTACCTTACATGAAGATAAAATAAATCAATGAGCTTAATAGATGAGAACACTCAATTTTGAGTGTAATTACTTTTTTTTACGACTAATTACTTTTTTTTCGTCGTCTCGCCTATTGGCGAGAAAAAAAAGTAATTAGTCCGTTGTTGAGATTATTAAAAAAATTTTGGACACGTATTTTTTCTTTTTTCTCTTAAACGAAAAATGACGACGATACAGTGCGTTGAAGTTGTGCGTGACGTCACGATCAGATACAATTTTTGCATTACGGCGGCGTCAAAAGCCCCCACTATGCCCCCACTCCAGAACTTTGTTGCTCTTTATCTTTGTATTTTTTTATTATTTTGATGAAGCAAAAAATACGTGTCCCGTATTTTTGGCCGATCTACAAGACGGACTAAACAGAATGCCATTTTTTTATGTTGTCGTCATCCCTATTAAGTGGTCTTTTCTAGTGCGATTTAACCGAGAACAGGACAGCCAACTCTTCAATATGTAGATATCCAAATTGCTTTATTTCAAAAGGATTTACTATTTTTGAAAAATAAATTAAGTTTTCCTATATTAGCTAGACTATAAGGACTTTTCAATTTATGCGTTTTTTGTCGGACGGCTGCAGTGCCGTAGCTGTAATCTGTAGTCCTGTTGCCAAACGATCGCGGTACCTTCGTAGTGCTGCCGCACCGCGAGATTTGTATGAAAACAAACGAACGTACGTGCGCCGTAGGTAAAGGTGTTACCACACTAATCGAGCGATCGTCGATCGATGCCATCGATCAATGGTAGAATGGATTAGTCGACGTCGATCGATAGTTTCTACCACACCAATCGATCGATAGCGGATAGATGCCTCGATCGATGGTAGAATGGATAGGTCGACGTCGATCGATTGGTTAGTCGAACTGTATCCGTCGACCGATGCCATCGACCGGCAATCGATCAATTGGTTAGTCGACCGGTATCCGTCGATCAATTAAAGCTACCACACCAATCGATCAACGTCGACCGATGTCGATTGATGGTATCGATCGACTATCGATCGGTTGGTGTAACACCCTTAAACGTAGGTACCGCTGCGGCACTGTAGCCGTACAGCAAGAAGCGCATAAATTAAAAGAGCCCTTCGTCGTCCTGCCGGGGCTGCGGGTTGTTCGAAAGAGATAGCGTGACCCCGACACAAAGGACTTAGAAGGAACATGGATGGGTTTTAGTCAGTAGAAGTCTGACGCTCCCTTCCGCTCCGCCCAGAGAGGGAGGAGTCATTTGATGATTTCCCATCCCAAAAAAAAGTCACAAGCTCGCAAAGTATTCCTACATGAATCGCATTATTCCACTTTGACTTTTAATAAACCCTTAAAAGTCAAAGTGGAATAATGCGATTCATGTCATATCATCAGAGATATATGGTAAGTCACGAGGCATACAGAGTATCACAATAGGAACAACCTCATTTCCGTTTCCGCAAGCTTAATTAAAGCAGAAATCTGACGTTGACCATTTAAAATAAAAAATATTTTAATACCATAAAGTGTTTAAATGCTTCTGATGTTATTGTTGGGCCAACAAGGTAATACTTACCTTCGCTAAACCTGTTTATTATAACCGCGAGTAAATTGAAATTAAAAAATATAAAGAGGAATTTAATAATCCGATAAACCTGAAGGTTCAAGAGGATGTTTTTGGTCTGAAACGTTTTCGATGTTCTTGACACAGTTATAATCCGTACTAATCCATACTAATATTATAAATGCGAAAGTAACTCTGTCTGTCTGTCTCTTCTTCACGCCTAAACCACTGAACCAATTTGAATGAAATTTGGTACAGACAGACATAGTCTGGGACCCGAGAAAGGACATAAGATAGTTTTTATCCAGGAAATCCCCCGGGAACGGGAACTATTATTTCACGCGGACGAAGTCGCGGGCAAAAGCTTGTTTAGTATATACCTGTTTTTGTTTGTATGATATTCTTTGAGAGTAACGAACGAATTTAAAAAATGTTTTCTCTGACTGAAAGCTACACCGTTTCTCAACGCTATAATATGAGGGTTTTTCCGTATGAAGATTCCGCTAGATAGCAATACGTAGGCGTGAGTTCCAACTGCAGCATGATTGGTTTTTTTCGACAGGACATTGTCAGATATGTCAAAATTCACCAATCACGTAGCAGACTGACCACAAGCCTACGTGTTGACATCTAGTAGATTTCTCATACGCAAAAACCCTCATTGCGCACGGCCTCAGTATTGGGCAAAAGCTAGTCAGAAATTACATTATGATCATAGCAAGCAGGTATTATTTATTTATTTAATTATTTAGAAAACATGGAAGACTTACAGCTAAAATATACAGAAAAAAAAACAGAGTGTGGGACTGACAGCCATAAAAGTCTTCACTATTAATAAAGACACTATAAACTAGGGACTCCATTTTAAGTTGACATCAATAGAGTTGGTTTATTTTGTTCATCAATAAAAATACCCGATCTGTGACATTGTCTCAAAATGACACCTAGAGGTTAAATTAAATTATTTTACTAGCGGTCGCCCGCAGCTCCGCCCCCGTGGATGTCGTTTACCGTTGCAAAAAGCCTACCCAGTAAAGATACGGTCAGCAAAATGATTCGCAGATCTATTCGCAGACACCAACACTAACATCGACGACGCAGTCATCATTATCATCATCATCTGCACAGTTTGTCTTTCTGTGGATATTAAAGCTGTTAATGATAAAAATATTTACTAAATTTTGTTTAAAACTTCATATATTTACACGTTATGACTATTAAGCGGTCTGTAATTGGCGAATTAAATCCATTTTTAAGATTGTTGCGATGCTTGATCGCAACGATAACTGGTCTGCATCCGAAATAAAATATATTTGCAAGAACTGTGGGTTTTGGACTGATGGTGGTAAATAGGCTACAAATGAGATGATACACCTGTCCTTCAATTTTAAAAGTGGGCATAAAATTTCCTTCCCTGATTTCTTTTGAGCCAAACGAAGTCATTTGAAAAAAAAACTATTGTATTTGCGTGTTTACAAAAAATAACCACATAATGAATGATTATTAGATAAAAAAAAATAGGTTGTGGCGGCTCCTGAAGGTTAGGAAGACAAACTTTACTTGAAGCACTGCATATACCATTAGGTTCGTCCGCCCATTTCTTGGCAGAGCAGTTAGAGCAGATCTTATTCATGACTCCAATTTGGACGGACGCTTGTTGTGCATAATCAACTTGCGGATCATATTGAAAGCTAGTCTGTTGCTTTTAGCTAAAAATTCGATTGCGAACTCTATTTGTGGACAATTGCTGTATCTCTGCCGGAGCTCTAAATCGCTGCAAACGCTCGATACTCGACTCTCTTTCGCGCAACTGAGAGGTCCTTATATATTGTTCATGAAGACGTTGGGAACACTCCAGCCTCGACTCTTGAGCGCGTAACTCGGAGGTTCTCAGACTTTGTTCGGCAAGGCGTTGCGAACGCTCGACACTCGACTCTCGTGCGCATACCTGAGAGTTTCTCTGATTTTGTTCAAACGTTCAGGTGAAGATTCTCCCCTACGACGTATTCATGCTGCCCGTGAGTGAGAACTATGTTTAGAAAGTTGAGACCTGGCTCTATTAGGCATTTTCAAATGTTTAAGAAAATGTTAATAGCGTGTAATATTCTAGCTCTGAAAAGAACTGTTGTTTAGCCCTAAAAAGAACTGTTGGTTAACCTTAAAAAGAACTGTTGGTTAGCCCTGAAAAGAACTGTTGTTTAGCTCTGAGAAGAACTGTTACGTAGGTAGGTGTAGTATTAAAAACAAAATGAAATAAAAACGCACGAAAATTATTGGGCTGGTGACGCCCACTTCGTAACGGGCCGTGCAGCAGAAATCGTAATATTTTAATTTCGGCATAACTTCAAAACCGAACGTTCAATTTATAATCATTTGAAGACCAAATAATATCTACATAAACTGTATTTAGTGATGAAATAATTTACTTTGATAAGGATAAATAGCATGAGTAAAATAAACGCGTTTAAATGTAGAAAAAAAAAATAGTTTTTTTAATAAAAAAATGGTTGTTGTGCCTCACTCGACATAGATAGATATAGTGTGTCGCGGACTTTTTTGCAGATACTTATAAGATCTTCAATTAATTAGAACATTTTATGGTTCTATCTTTTATAGTTTAGGCAGCGTACGCAATCAATATAAGTAACTTTTCCGGTTGACTTTTTACACCTTGTGTCCGAAAAACCCAAATATCTTACGGAACCCTATTTTTTTATTTTCAAAGTAAAATATAGCCTATGTTACTCGTGGACAAAGTAGCTTTCGAATGGTCAAAGAATTTTTAAAATCGGTCCAGTAGTTTTTGTGCTATTCATTACAATCGCACAAACAAAGTTTTCCTCTTTATAATATTAGTATAGATAATATGAAATATGGAGGATATATGATTTAAATCACGTCACTCTTGACAACATACAAAAACAGAACGGACAATTTTGTTGATGAAAGATTTTCCTTATTATTTATTAGTGATGAATATTTAACATGAACTACAATTATGTACACACGCCATGCAGCACATCATAAAGCACCATTTGTCAGACTAGGTAAAACTGACTGACTATGGTGCTGATTCTCTTGTTCACAAACTGAACTAAATTTAAGTTAAATGCATCTTTCTCTTTCTATTTCTTAAAGAAAAGGACAGAAGATTTATTTTAATTTAATCCTGTCAAATTAGACAGCGCCTGAAGAAAATTGACGTATATTTAGACGCCATGTTTTTAAATTGCGTCTAAATTATCTATGGAGTGTCTAAATTTGACAGGACTTAACTAATATTTTATCTTCCATCCTTTTCTTAATTAAGTGGAAAGAGAAAGATGCACTTAACTTAAATTTACGTTAGTTTGTGAATAAGAGAATCGGCACCAATGACTAAAGTAAATAATCTATACTGTTAAGTATAAAATTGACTAATGTTGATGTTTATTTGGTTGAGCGCGCCAATATTAAGAAGTACTCATCTGATTTGAAGTTCTTTTGTTGGATAGCCCTTTTATCAAAGACTAGCTGTCCCCTGCGGTTTAACCCGCATTTTTCCTTACTGCTCGGCTCCCGTGGGTCGTAGTGTGATGGTATATAGCCTATAGCATTCCTCGATAAATGGGCTATCTAACACTGAAAGATTTTTTCAAATCGGACCAGAAGTTCCAGAGATTACCCCCTACATACAAACTTACAAACCTACAAACTTACAAACTTACAAATTTTACCTCTTTATAATATTAGTATAAGTATATCAAAGATAAGATAGTTTAAACTTTTTGAAAAAATGTGGTTATTGTTAAAGAATCGCTCAAAAAGAAGAAAAAGAACGCGCATTTAATATACATGAAAGCATCGGATATAGACGTAATCTGTGCACGAAAATATCTTTTACGTTACTAGCAAATGTATCCAATTACAGGTAGGTACTACAGGTTAATTTCTGTAATAGGGAAGATGCAATATTTTTATTTTTGTTTTGATTTTAAAGAATTCCATGTAAAATAGACCACTAATATATTCAAAAGTTAAAATGTTGTAATTTATTGTAAAAAAAGCGGTTTTAAATATTGACAGTTTAAACTTACGCGCGAAAACGGACCAATAGTTCCGATGACGTCACTGCAGTGACACTGTATCTCTGGTTGTACTGTTCTTCTCTAATTTTTATAACTTTTTATTATTTTTCGCCATTCCAGATACTTTTATTGCTAAAATTTGAAAATAAACTATCAATCAACATCTCGTGGTCATAATAATACCGCATCAAAGCATGTATGCAATGCTTTTTTATGCAAAAAAGTATGTTAACTCATGTTGATATCTCCAACACCAGACGGGGTTACAAACTTAGTATCAGATAGTTTTGGTGGCTGAACTTCTGATTTTAAATATTTGAAGAATCTGGATTTATGGAATCTTTACCTCCTGGACCTTGTATCATGGCAGACAGAGGCTTCAAGCATATCGAAGGTGTGTTATTTATGTTGATTAGACCATTAGTGAACAACACTAAGAAAAGTTCAAAACATGAAGTAGGCCTACTACAGTCGAAGAAAATTGCGTGCCTTCGAAATCATATCAGGCGTCCGTCACTCGCTCAAGGCCACGCGTTTTATGCCTACCGCTTCGCGTATCGTCGACGATACAACGAACACCGGGCTGTCGCGCGCCCGCCTGAGTGCTCGCGCGTCACGGGTATAGCGCTGACTATCAAAATGCCGAAACCACGTAATTATTGCCTGATTATTGTGCAATTCCCCTGTTTCCCAATTCTCCTGTTTCCCTTTTGAATATTTATTATAATTATTCACGCGGTTTTGGATATTTTCGACACTAAAATATAATAATCGGGAATTCAAGAAACGAAAAATATGCATCAGTCATTTTATTAAAAGAAAAAATATTTGATCAACAAATGAAAAAAATATTATTTTTCTAAAACATTCGTTTTATTACCATTATCATCATACGTATAACCCTAGCAGATTTGTTGGACGACACGCACACACGTTAGTCGCGCGGCGGGCAAAAGAATCTTAACTCTCTTTGTGCGTACTTATGGTACATTTCTCCTCGCTGCAAACAGTTGGTATTAGTATTATGATTTTGTAGGCTATTATAGCGTAGGTTTTTTCGTTTTTGTATTGGAGTGAAGTATCTGTTACGTAGTAACTATTTATTAATCTGTGATCATATTCAAAGAGTCACTAGAAGACTGCGCGAATTTGCTTTTCTAAAGCTAATTTTATTCCTACAAAACTATTTCTGTTTACATTCATACTTTGACAACTAACTGCGGGGGTGCGTTCCAAAAAGGGTGAGTAACACGGAGTAGCGCGAAAGTTACTCTAAAGCGTTCCGCTGGCTTATTACCTATGAAACAGCAATCAGCAATATTTGCGCAGTGATCGCGCGATTAATCGCTTAACGTCAAACAAAATCGTATTATGTATGAATCGATTGCTAATCGCTAGCTGATTGTTCTAATGCACTTATTGCTACGATGACGATAAAGTAGCTATTGCAGACATTTAGACATGCTTTGTTTTATTAGGTACCATAGCGTTTTACTATTGTAAATATTGAATACGTACCATCTTAAATAAAACAATTTTAGAAATATAAACCTTACCAAAAACAAATAATATAACAGTTTTTTATGTAATACTAGATTTTGCTCGCGGCTTCGCTCGCGTTAGAAAGAGACAAAAAGTAGCCTATGTTACTCTCCATCCTTTAAACTATCTCCACTTAAAAAATCACGTCAATTCGTCGCTCCGTTTTGCCGTGAAAGAAAGACAAACAGACAGACAGACACACTTTCCCATTTATAATATTAGTATAGTATGGATTAAATTACCTACCGTGTATGTCTTCTATTTAATAACCGTAAATTACATGTAATATTTTTTTATATAATAAAAGGCAATTTGATATTAATAAATAATAAATAAATATCCTGGGACATCTTACACACGGCCATCTGATCCCAAGCTAAGCAGAGCTTGTGTTATGGTAATCAGACAACTGATATACATACTTATATAATTTTTAAATATATATGTTATAGGCAATGTGTAAAATGCAGGCATTCTATACAATACCTAGGAAATGTATAGAATGCCGGGGTCGTTCAGGCAATGTATGAAATGATGTTCAATGTTTAAACTATTTTACACTTTACCTAGGAAATGTATAAAATACCTAGGCATTGTATAGAATGCCAGTTGAAGCACAGGCAATGTATGTAATCGATTTTTCTTCTCTACGATTTAGAGATAGGTGCTGATCTTTTGAGAGCTAATCCTAATTTCGACTTCCGTTATCAGACAGCGATAAGACATGTGTTCTATTGGTTTGTATGCCTAAGTACATACGAGTTTTTGCGTAGAGAGCGTTTCTCCGGTTGCCTTCGGATAAACATTTACATTTACAACGCACCAAAAAATTGCTGCAGAAAGTCGCCCTGTTTATTTCTTACCACTTGATTATAGAAATTTGATTTGAAAACAATTATTTTCTTAAATATCTTCACAATCATGTTCAGTTCAGTAATCGACACAAAATCTATGCGCTACGTTATCCTCATCCCGGCGTTGCACTTCCACGCGCGCCACTCGTACGTGTGTGCAAGGACTGTTGCCTCCAGATCCCACGGCGGGACACCGGCAAGGAGGCATGCCGCCTCACAGGAGACCGTGCGGTATCCCCGCACCATGCGAATGGCCATGACCCTCTGGGACGCCCTCAGAAGTCGGGCCGGAGCCGCGGCTAGATTGGGCGCCCACACCGGAGCCCCGTAGAGGGCCATGGACCGCACGATCCCCGTGTAGAGCCTCCGGTTGGAGCCGTTTGGGCCACCGAGATTGGGCAGGAGCCGCTTGAGGGCAGCTCCGGCCTTCGCCAGTTTGGGGCCCAAACGTCGGAAGTGCTCCGTGAAGTTCCATCGGTTGTCGAGGATAAGTCCCAGGTACTTAATCGTCGACTCGACACCGATGTGAACCCCTCCCACCGTTATCTGAGACCCCGGAGGTGGCTGGTGCCGAGGGCCATGAAAACACATGGCCTCGGACTTGTGCCGGGCCACCTCGAGTCCCAGCTGCCGGATCCCGTCCACGACTGTCGCAACACCACTCGACATTAAGTCGGCCGTCGCCTGGAACGACCCTCCCTGCGCTAAGACTAGCGTGTCGTCAGCGTAACACACTACGCTGACACCTTCGGGAAGGTCGGCACGCAGCACCCAGTCGTACCCGATGTCCCACAGAAGCGGCCCCAAGACCGATCCCTGAGAACACCGCAAGACATCCCTCGTCGACTCCACACTCCCTCGTGACCGGGGTAGATGACGCCTCGACCACACGACAGAGGTAGGCAGGCATCCGGTGATACCGGAGTGCCGCCCCTATGCACCCCCAAGGCAGGGTAATCAACATTATTAAACTTTAATTTAACACACAAACATTACTCTAAATAATATAAATTAAAAATCTTCTAAAAAGGTTTCATATTATGTAGGTATTAAAAATGTGAAGTCAAGTGTGAGAAATATTATTTACCATTTAATTATCAAAAGTAATAATAGAAATGACATAATGAAATAATAGAAGCACGTGTCTTCTTCTCGTGGTCGTTCATTATACACATTGCCTGATGCGCTTTAGGCATTTTATACAATACCTAGGCAATGTATGAAATGAATCGTATTATATACATTGCCTGAAAGTTTTAGGCAATGTATATAATGCCTAGGCATTCTATACAATCCCGGATTATACACATTGCCTATAACATATACATATTATAGATAAATAACACCCATAAATAATATTGAATTTAAAAAAATCTCGATTAAGATTTCATTGTAAAAACTCGATTGTATCACATCTAATTTATCTGGAACTAAAAACCTGCAACACTGGAAATGTCATTTTTCTGACTCGAATTAAAAATCGTACTACAACCTCTATTTAATTTTCGAGTGAATTCCTCGCACATTTTGGAACGTGCCAGTGACGTCACTCCAGTCGCTTAACGCTGATTGGTGTTTTAAATTACGTTTCATTTCATGTAATTTTAAATTCATATTTTATTGATAAAAATAAACATTATGCAAAAAAAAAGTTGCAGAGGCCCTTCATTTACATTTTTTCAACATTTTATTAATAAATTTTCAATAAATACTATGTTTGCATCTTCCCTATTATTACCTAGGTAAGTGTTACCAAGCTAAGACCGCCTTTAAAATAATATGGCAATTGTGAAATGTGCTCCAATACATTTCAAATCAAATACATTGAGTTATAATGTACTTCGTACTAGAGGAGTCACCTCAACTAAATTTTTTGTAACACGAGTTAGAGTGCATGCACCCTAACTCGCTTAGTCTATGTCGAGCGCTTGCAGCAGCTAGACTATTTCGAGTGCAAAGTTTTGTTCAAAAAATATGCCTTCGTGTGCATCGAGATACTGTTCAAACAGCTTGAGAAATATAAATAAAATTCAAGGAGTGTTTTTTTACCAGTAAGTTCAAAATATTATCTTTAAAACATGCCTAATTTTATTATTTGTAATTATGTTTGACGAGTCACCTCGACGGCGGCCATGTTGATGTTAATATCAAAGAGTAAAGTATTTGTTGCATGCGCAGAATGGACACTAACGTCGGGTAACGTTAAACAATTACGAACAAGAAAATGTTATTAATAATCATGAGAAAAAAATTATTAAGTAATATTAATATTTTTTATTTATTAAAAATATATATTTTTTTTAAGGTTTAGTCGGCCGTGTCCTAGTACTAGAGAATTTTGGATTAAATTTATTCAGAAGAATCGCAGCAAAGTCACGTGATTGCCAATAGAATATTCACGAATATGTTCCGTTCATTTCAAGGAAAATGAGAAATACACCACAAAGTCAAGAAGAGTACTATTATATTATTTCATGGGAATTAAATTTTTTACAGTTTAAATTCGTTTCATTTATATAATAATCATACAAGATATTGTGAGGCAACTGAAAATACTATGTATCTTCTAAATTCACGACTTCCCGACTAATTTTGCCTCTGCTAAGTTCCACGTATACCGATACTGATACTCTATCTCACACAGACACTACACTTCCTCACTACACTTTCAATATTTTTTTATTTTATTTTGTTATATTATTATTTTCCACATAATTTTATGTTATACATTTCTTATTTTAATTATAACTATTTTTATAACGATACCCATAATGCACATAATATTAAAGAAGCCTATAGAAGTCAACTTCAAAAATATGTCGCATCTGCGCGCATTGGTGTTATCTATGGCACCCGCTTGCACTGCGCATGCTCCGCTGTCATCAAATTACGCGCCATATTTTGTTTGAAAGAGCTCCTCTAGTACGTAGTACATTATAACTCAATGATCAAATACGAGTAAGTAGTTGCTTTTGCCTGAAACATGAGAGTCATTAGAATAACAAATTTTGAAACTTGAAATAAAGAACCTGTATTTGTTCTGGATTTTTTGGAACTCCACAGAATATATAAGTAATCCAGTTACTGGGTTGTGCAGGTCTGATAGGCAGTCGCTCCACGTAAAACACTGGTATCCAGCTGAATCCGTTTAGGCTGGAAGCCGACCCCAACATAGTTGGGAAAAGGTTGATGATTATGTAAAGAATATAATCGGAACTAATGACGATGTTCAGAATATAAGCATAACCAAATCTGATAAAAATTCTCGAATCCGAGTTTCGTAACGAAACCGAAATTTATAGATCCGAAATGTAATTCGAATCATCCCCTCAATACCAGATTTTTTTTTATTGGGAAAAATCTCGTAGTCCCATCAACAACCGTCAATGTCAAAAATGGCAGTTACAATAAAGACATTTTTTACAGATTGAGACTCGAGTCGAATATTTATTAAAACTGCGAGAAGTCAATCTGAAAACTTAGTATCTCAATCTTTTTATCTAACAGTATATTGTAAATCGTAAATTGTGATATTGTTATTAATGTTATTAAATAATTAGGTGATAAAAACTAACCTGTGCCAATTAAAACCCCGTCATGTCTTTATTGAAACAGGTGTCAGTTAGGCTCAAATCAGTCAGAAACATTCAGAAGATTACCAAGTCCATGAAGATGGTGTCAGCCAGCAAGTAATCTATACATATAATAAAATCGTAACGAAGTAATTTAAGTAGAGCTATCACTACAATAGTTCGGTTTAGATTCTAATCGAATTTTTGAAAACAGAGGTCACCGCCGCCTATAGGCCATCTGGAATACCAGAGGTCTCACGAATGAGTTGCCATCCAAGAGACAAAGATAATATGTCTCAAACTAGATTGGCCTGTCTAAAGGCTGAGAACTGTGTCACGGTCGTACCACACTTCCTTCGCCAATCGCGCTCGGAACCACGAATGACCGCATAAAGGTGCGAATTGGCTCCACACTTCGTGCTCTTGGACCTTTCCAAAGTGTGAAGCGGCTTTCATAACGTGCTCGTGACTTATTCTATGTATAAAAATAGACCTTAAAGACCTGCCGCTTGCTCGAGATAGATTGTTTCTGATTTTGTTAATTACTAGCTGCCTCCTACCAACCTCGTGTCCAATGATAGGTAAACGTTCTTAATTTCACACAATAATCCCTTAGAAAACGGTAGTTTCTCAGTAGCTAGCTAGCTCAGTTTTGCCCAGAGTTAAAAAATATCCGAACGATTTTTCCAATTTGTCTCTTCATAAGAAACTTCCGCAGACTTCAACGAATATTTGAAATAAGTCTATGTTTTTCTCGAGTCTAGCGCATATTACACATTAGGAATCCATTTTTATTTGTACAAATAGATAAATCAAGGCATAGTAGTACAGCTTTTATCTGATCAATACACACTTTAGAGCCCAATCGATCGATCAATTTTTACATCAGGTTCATGAAAGCGGAGCGCGAATTACAAGCAGCTCGTCCATTCGGATACGGACCTCGGAAGTTCTACGAGTCGTCCCTACTCACAGAGAAGGAAGAAACGGACCCCAACATAATAAAACAGAAGAAACTGGCAGAGGTCACAGCACCCACGGCACCCGTGGATCTGGAGAAAGAAAAGAAACTAAAGAGAATTTATATAGCTATGACTTCTGATAGAGGTATAAGTAGTTGTAAAGAAAGTAAAGTTCTAAGGCAGAGATTCTAGGCAGAGCTTAGCACGTGCTTCGAATAAGCATTGTTCTGACTCTGTTGCACAATAAAATTGCCGAATAACTGTGGCGACATAAACACGCCATAGTACGTACTAAGTAAAGTTTTTGATCTCGGTCTAAAAGAGGCTTTCTTAAGCCCTATTGTAAATTCAGAAAACGGTTTGGACCAAACCGGTAAACAAAAAAAATGTTTATTTTATTTGAGAAATACGAAGAGAATAACGCATAGGTTTGCGTTTTTCTCTTCGCAACTTTCGAGCGTATAGAAAATCGCCTTTTTAAATTTGGTTAAACAATAATATCTAACGAAATCTCAATGAAGTGCGTCAAGCAAGCCCATCCCCTCCCAAAACAATGATTATCAGCTTTTTCTTATAAATGTCAATACCGCCCAAATTGGGGCATATTGAGATAACACAACTGAAACGATAAGCCGAGACGCGAGTACGCAGCACGCAGAGATACGCCCGGTTCTGGTGATGGCGGGGTTATCAGGATCATGGCGCATCGACCGGCCGTGCCCAAATACCTTCGCAACGTTATTTGCGTACTTACTTGTCCTAAGGCAATCAATTTCGAAACCTTGATGGTTGATGTCGTACTACTAAAGATACAACGAAAAAAATCATTGTTTTCTTAAAACGTGTTTTGGCTATGAATGTTTTAGAACGAGAGGATATAGTATTGTGTTCTATTTTGGAACAAGCAAATAGCTTCAACTTACAGATTGCCTGAAAATGATTTTGAGATTTTCTCTGATTGACAACAAACAGGCATCGTTATGTTTTCTTTAAGATGAAATCTTAGAATCTGATTACCAAGCCAAATAACAAATTGGCAAGTCTCAAAAATCTTCTTTGCAATCCGTTTATACAGTCAACGAGATTTAATTAAAGGAAACAAACCAACACGCTGCGAGCACTTTTTTGCTTCGCATTTATTTTCCTTGTTTGTTAATAATAAATTCTGCAAATTCCTAGTATGAATTTGCTTTACCGGGGCTGAAATATGAACCAAAGGCTTGGAGTTCAGAGCTTTACTACCACAAAATTAATTACATCTTGCTCCTGCCTTGATTACCAGAGGAAATTGCTAGATAAACTAGCAAAAAACATTCGATGGTGTGCAAAATATATGCAGGTATGTCTATTATGCTGATAGCCGGAACTGCCAACATGTTTTAAATTATAGTTATTTAAATTGCGTTGTTATTTAGCTGTTGCAATAAAGTTTAAGTTTTCATCACGGTGTCTGTATGTCGAGGGTTAGAGCGCAATAACTGGCTGGTATTCCGCACGGATGGTCCTCATGCTATCAAAAAAACATGGTTGAATATAAATATTATTTAGGATATTTTTTTTCTTATGCACTAATGCATATTTTGTGAGCAGTTGGATTTGTTTGCTATCAAGAAAGCTTTGAACTGAGTTTTTGGTTTTGTGGGTACTATGATTTATCACAAAGATTTCGTAGTTGTACTTTCTGAAAAGAGGTAACGCTAAGGATCCCTATCTTGGTCACAGGTCATCACATTTTTAATCCTGCTTAATAATTGCTTATTTATGGCTATTGGCTAAGTTCTATCATATCTCCTGTTTA
Organism: Athetis lepigone; assembly: GCA_033675125.1. Taxonomy (NCBI): domain Eukaryota; kingdom Metazoa; phylum Arthropoda; class Insecta; order Lepidoptera; family Noctuidae; genus Athetis; species Athetis lepigone. The sequence goes on from CM066219.1 coordinate 3,547,265, forward strand.
TTTTATTTTGGTGGAAGTAGAAATTATCTTTTTCTTACTACTCCACTGTGCTTTTCCGATAAACTTCGTAGCGGGATCCAAGACAGTTGAATCGTTGCTCTGTGACTAGTCGAGCAGACTAGTAGAGCAGCAGCTGGAAGTATTTAGAGCTTACCACATGCAAACTATTTTTAGTTGAACAAGTTATTTGTTGTGTTAAATAAGTTTAATGCAATCAAATACTTACACAACAAAGAGCGCATACTGTTAACAAAATTAGTTGTTAAAAAAGTTAAATTAATCTGTAGTAAATTAAAAAGTACCGCACCTTAAGATTACAAGTCAACTACACAGTTCAGTTTATTAAAATTCCTACATAAATGCGCTATGTATTGCTCTTTAATTTAATCTCCATTACCGGAACTAAACCCACCGCCTTTCTACGTAATACCCAGCCAGCCATTGCAGGCTAATGACTAATCATTTATCTTTATATTAATTGATTGCTGTCCACATCATCTTTGGCCTAAGCGAGTGATATCATTTCGGCACATGTCAATGAATGCTTTCCACACGCGTGCTTGTTATGTGTGCTTAGTGCTTCAGTATAAACGATACACTAATGTACTTGCATTATTGATAAGGTAAATACTTAATACAAAGATTGAAGAAAAATAATACAAATTGTAAAAGTTGAATGATGTTGTAATACTTAACTAAAAGGTTAATAAAAAAGTTCCGTTAATTTTGGATGTTAAAAAACAGTAGCCATCGACGTTGAAAATAAAAGTAGTTTTTCTGTTTATTTATTTATGCAAAAACGTACAGAGGTGGACTTAATGTCTTAGGCATTTTCTACCAGTCATGAGTCATCCATCAGTGGTGCAGAGATATGAGAGCAGGTGTGTTATAAAAGAAAATTGGTACCTATTAACAAGATAGAAATTTTAATGTATGAATCAATAAAAATTATAGAAAAAAAAATACAAACATAATAAAATAAATAATCGAATATACATATGGCGTAAATAAATATACACCTAATATTTATCGATTTTTCTTGTACCGTGGCTAAGTTTACAAATATATAAACTCACATACACATACAACTGGACTCGTAACAAATACTTATGTCAAACAATGGTTTGTCCCGTTTCGGAATCGAACAAACGCTCTATCTATGCACCAACCGTGCAATCTAATTTGGAACTGACTTGATGGACAAGTTTTGTATAAAAATATCACATTCAGAGGTCTTCTACAACCCAGAACACTTTCTTTCAGAGCACTATTGAATCTTTTTAGTTTACCACTTGTCATCGGTCGATATTAATTTGATTTTTTTGCACCGGTATTTGACATTTAAAACATACCGTTGGTCCGCTATAGCCCTGCAACTTAAGATAATTTACAATGGATTTATTTAAATATTCACACACACTTAAAAAAATTTGTTGATACATAGCAGACGTTGAATTAAAAACAAACGATAAATTAAGTCACTCCACTACTATTATTTGAATTATCTTCTAAAATATTTTGTTACACGCTGCAAGTGTCGATAGAACATCTTCTTTTACAGACTCAAATAAGGAATAGAGAACAGTCTAGCTAACCTCTGCTTACTTTCCATATCTTCTGATAATTTATTCATTACTAGCTTTTGCCCGCGGCTTCACTCGCGTTAGAAAGAGACAAAAAGTAGCCTATGTTACTCTCCATCCCTTCAACTATCTCCACTTAAAAAATCACGTCAATTCGTCGCTCCGTTTTGCCGTGAAAGAAAGACAAACATACAGACAGACAGACACACTTTCCCATTTATAATATTAGTATGGATTGCAGGTCTATGTGGCGGCGTACACAGCGGCATTGTACGTCGCATCAAGCATATGTTTAAAATACGAGCCGCTACCATAGAGAACCACAAGATAGTGTGCATCGGAGACAAGTCCCGAGTTGTCTTGCGGAACTCCAACCCGAAGAATATTCTTGTTAGTGCTACAGAGGTACGTCCAGATAAATTTAATTAAAAAAAACCTTGGAACAACTCACCTAAGGACATCAGATCCGAAACTAGGCAAAACCTGAGCTCCTTAAAGTTTTTAGTTGATAAACTAAACGATTACTGACAAATGATTGTGGTGGTGGTGGTGGTGTGTCTGCTTGCGACCACGACCTGTGCAACCAGGTCGAAACGTCAAGCCTTCCAAGGTATTTATAATCACTTTTCGCGTTAATACCCGTTGTGATAATATGTGTTAACATGAAACGCGAAAATTTAAAAGGGGCAGGCCAGCTAAAAGTAGACGTTACCTGACGTTTCTTTTTTTTGGATGGGATATCCTCAAATGACTCATCCCACTCTGGAGTGGAAGGGCGTGTCAGACTTCTACTGTCTAAAAACCATCTACGGTCCTTATTAACCCTTTGTGTCCGGGGCCGCGAACAACCGGCTGGCTTATTACCTATGAAACAGCAATCAGCAATATTTGCGCAGTGATCGCGCGACCTGCGCGCGATTACGTCATAACAATCGTATTATGTATGAACCGATTGCTAATCGCTCGCTGATTGTTCTAATGCACTATTGCTACGATGACGATATAGTAGCAATTGCTTGAACTAATTAAATGTCACCTTTAACAAAAAAAACTTAACTTTGCTCTTAAAAACCATACTAAATACGAAACCACCAAACGAAAAATGCATGTTTTAGTTAACTGCTAGATTGCTATTTGACTTGACGTATTTTGAATTGACGTTTATATTGCTAAATTATCACGATCGCTCGGCTTCTGCAAGATACGTAATCCCAGTGCCGTTTCTATCTTGCAGTCGTAACCTGATAGTTGTGCGACGAAGAAAGGAATAGTGAACGTTTATTTGTATCGACCCTCCACATTAATAACATCTGCCTACTACCCTGGCCTACTTTACATAGCAATGTATCTTGTTTCAAGTCTTTGCTATTGTAAATAAATATTTTAACTCACATTCAATATTATTTTATTCAAAGTTAGTCTGAAAATTTAAATTTGTTGTTCGTTCCAAAAAGTTGGTTTCAATGTAGAAAAGCGAGTTAAAAACTTTATTCTCTATTCGATTCTGTAACTTATAAATGCAAAATTAGATAAATATTGGTGCCGATTCTCTTATTCACAAACTAACCTAAATTTAAGTTAAGTGCATCTTTCTCTTTCCATTTCATTAAGAAAAGGACAGAAGATAAAATATTAGTTAAGTCCTGTCAAATTTAGACACTCCATAGATAATTTAGACGCGATTTAAAAACATGGCGGCTAAATATACGTCAATTTTCTTCAGGCGCTGTCTAATTTGATAGGATTAAACTAAAATGTATCTTCTGTCCTTTTCTTTAAGAAATGGAAAGAGTAAGATGCATTTAACTTAAATTTAGTTAAGTTTGTGAACAAGAGAATCAGCACCATTGTCCGAATACTCAAACGTCACTTAATTTTAGTCGTCGCCTAGTTTGGCGACACTTTACTATGGTATCTAAGTGAGAGTTAAGTTAGTAAGGGGTAATTTAGTGCCTGCCGGGTTTGTTGAATGTTTATAATAGTTACCGTGACCCCAGAACATAAAAGGCAACCGAAGGAACATGAGTGGGTTTTAGTCAGTAAAAATCTAACACGCCCTCCCGCTCCGCCCAGGACGGGAGAAGTTATTTGACGATTTTCCATTCCCCAAAAAAAGGGGTAATTTTGGTGAAAGTAGTCTCAAGATGTTTGGTTATTTAATTTTTCGGCCTTTGTCTGCCTGTATTTTATGCTCACTTGGGATTCCAGATAGGTCGACTGGCCCCAGTGTTTGCTGACGCGTCGATGCTCGCCGCTGGGATCACCGAGGCTGGGTTCGGGTATGATATCGGAGAGATATACTACAACAAGTACCACTCGCCCGCTAAATACGAACTCAGTGTCATACCCGTATTTACCCAGGCTAGCATAGAGGTGAGTAGGATTTCGATAAAGTCAAATTATTTATTTCTATTACACAATGGAGGCACTTTGGAATGTCAATTAAATTTAAAATAGTTTGATTCTTGTCGCCCATTCTATTATGTATTAGAGAAACTCCGTAGGTTATACTCTTTTAAAAAACATAAATAAGCATTAATGCATGGGTGTCAAACCCCCAAATGAATCGGTTATGGAACATCTCGCCCAGATGTCAATTTTAGAAATCGTATCGTAAATTAATTTACTGATTAAATAACTGTCATTTATAGATATGTTTCAAAGTATTTGTATTTATAATAAAATGTGTTAAAATAAGTAAGAAAATTGCTCTAAAATTTTGCTAAGAGTTTAAGCTCATAACTGTAAGTGTACGCTTGTATGGAACTAATAAATAGCTCGACTGGATTTAATATAATTGTTGGTGTGTGTTTGACTGTTTTAGATTCTCCTTTGTACCACGGGATTACACTTTCGAAATTATTATAAGCAGCCCCACATCAGACGCAACCGCTAATACCTCTATTAAAAATTCATTCACAGAATGCCCCAAACATCACGGCTTTCGACGAACTAGACAGTTCCACGCTGCAGAGCTACGCCGAATGGACCTTGGCTGCCCTCCTATTCTTCGCCATGAAGGAATCCGCGTCCTCCGAACAATCGTCACGTATGGCCGCCATGACTAACGCCACGAAGAACGCTGAAGAAATGTTGGGTAAACTGACGGTGCTGTTCAATAGGACCAGACAGTCTGTCATCACCAGAGAACTCATTGAAATCATTTCTGGAGCTGCTGCCCTAAACTGAATTGTGTCCTTAGGTGTACAACTTTTAGATGTTAATCGATTTATTCTTGAATGGTTTTTGTTTTATTGCAGTAGCTTTTGTCCCTACGTGTAGATAATGGAAACCGTAACTTGGTTTTTAAAGATAGAGATCATTATTGCATCAGTTACTGATACGTAATTTCTAGCTATCCCCTGCGGTTTCATCCGCGTTTAGGTTTTCGTTACGGCTCCGCTACCGTAGGTCATAGCGTGATATGATGTAGCCTATGTCTTGTTGTGATGCATAAGCCACATTACTGTAAAGTTTTATCAAAATCCGTTCTGTTATTTTTGCGTGAAAGAGTAACAAATATCCTTATACGTTAACACACACAAACTTTCACATTTATTATATTAGTAGAATCTATTGGCTTATTAACTTTCCTATAGTTCATCATATAGGTGGAAACTTTTAATGGGCCCTGGAAGAAAAGTACCTTAAATCGTTGAGATTGATTGTTTTACTTAAAGGAAACATTCCTTTATTTTTAAAACAAAACTGCATTCAAAGAGTTTCGAAAATTCTCTTACCACTCCCGGGAATCGAACCGACTGAAATCCAAAAAAGTAATAACTTTGTTTCTTTTTAAAAATAAAGAAATGTTTCCTTTGATCAAAACAATCTATCTTAACGATTTAATGTAGTTTTCTTCCAGGGCCCATTAAAACTTTCCACCCTGTATATCATAAGACGTTTAGTGGTGAACATCTTTAAGACGTAAGCAAAATAGTAGTCCGTCTATATTCCAGTCTGTGTTACGCCTTAGTGTGCGAACTGAGTTAAGAGGGTTAAGCAGCGGAGCGTTGAGCGGAGCGTGCAGCGTTGTGCGCAAGTTGTTCTCGCACCGCTCGGTCGCCACTCAGGACACCTGCGTGTTATGTTAATGCGTCTGTTTGATATGGTATGGACGCCGCACGCCCCGCTCCGCTGGACGCTCGATTTGAACGGGCACTACACTTACGGTTAGAGGCGCGACAAACGGTACGGCCGAGGCAGGAGACGTGTTTACTAGTCTGTGGTTTTCAAAAAGAGCCCGACTGAGTCCAGGTCCATTTATCAAAGAGGATTTATTCAGGAACGAAAACAAAGAGCTAACCATGTAAAGCGAAGGTGGCAGGCGGTATCGAAGTAGTCTTATTTTGTTCACCTCAAAAATGATTTTTTTACTACATGATACAAATATTAACACATAAATGCATAGGTACACTTTCTCTGCGCCATTTATTGATTTATTGAACAAATAATCCCGTGCAAAAGAGGAATTGGCTATTTTAAAATTTCTTCATAAATCGCACGTAGTGAAGCTAGAACCGGCACCATTTACTTACTCGATCTGATCTCCATATTTGTAAAACCGTGAAATTGGTCCAAGCACAGAATCATCGTCCACATGGGCGGTCGATGCAGTATTGGTTCAGGGAAATCCGTACTAATAATATAATTATGCGAAAGTAACTCTGGCTGTCTCTTTTTCACGCTTAAACCACTGAACCGGGTACAGATATAGTCGGGGACCCGAGAAAGGACATAGGATGGTTTTCATCCCGGAAATTCTCCGGGAACGGGAACTATTATTCCACGCGGACGAAGTCGCGGGCAAAAGCCAGTGATACATAAAGAACCTAATTTTATTTATTTTGCGTGTAAATCAAGAATTCCTGTAAGTAATTATAATTAAGCAATTTAACAGATGACAAGTCAATTCAACAGATGCGTCTAAAATTTTGCTGATAGGTTTACAAGTTGCGTAATCATGTTTTTGGAACTAATTTTGGTAAATAAATAACTACCCTTAAAATCAATAGAGAGAACATTGATAATATAGGTAAAAAATAACACCATCTCTGGACCGTTACAGTAATAAAACACGCACCAAAATTAATTAACACTTTTTTTTTTGGTGAGTGGGAAATCATCCATTGACTGCTCCCGTACTGGGTGCGGCGAGAGGGCGTGTCAGACTCTTACTGACTAAAACCCACTCATGTTCCTTCGATTGCCCTTTATGTTCCAGGGTCACGGTAACTATTATAAACATTCCGCAACCCCGGCAGGCGTTGGCCCTGTTGGGCCCCTTCCTGTGCTGACTCCTTCTCTTTGAGGCGCGCGTGGAACACTAACGCGCCGTCGACGCGGTCCTGGTCCTAGCCGGGCGGCGAGCTACCCATCGCTCTCCATCCGCAGAACCGCGCCTACGGTGGCCGGTAGTCGTCTTGCGACTCTCGTCATCGTCCGCTTCCGACTGCGGTTCCTCCTACCGCGAATCGAGCTGCCCGAGCTCGAGCCGTTCGAGCTCGAGCTTCTAGAGCTACGCTAAGCTAGAACCGTTACAGTAACAAAACACGCACCAAAATTAATTAACACTTCGTGTGTTGGTTCTGTTACCAACAAAGTCGGTTGGGCCAATTATTTCTACGTGTATTAGGATTATATTTTATTTAAATCTTTCGATATACCTCTCCGTTAATGGGAATCAACCATTAATCCATTTTAAGTAAACCAAACGAAAAACAAGCAAAAGGAAACCTTTAATTATCACAAAACATTATAACATAATGTTACCTACACAGAATATTAATCAAAATAGCGCTTCAGCAGGACTGTCACAGCATTCTTAATTAAACTATTGAAAATAATAATCACAAAGTATAGAAAGAAAGCACTTTATGTTTAAAAACAACGAAAATAGTCTTTGAATTCGCATAAATCTATACTAATATAAAGAGGTAAAATTTGTAAGTTTGTAGGTTTGTAAGTTTGTATGTAGGGGGTCTCTGGAACTACCGGTCCGATTTGAAAAATTCTTTCAGTGTTAGATAGCCCATTTATCGAGAAATGCTATAAGCTATATACCATCACGTTGCGACCCACGGGAGCGGAGCAGTAACGAAAAATGCGGGTGAAACCGCAGGGGACAGCTAGTACGAGATAAAAATGTTTGAGTTAGAAAATATTTTTTTATCTTACACAGAGTGGAGTAACGGTCCTGGTAAAAACCAGGAGCCCAATTCTCGTGCGTTAGATAAATATCAAAATCGATATTTATCAAATTAAAATGGCGGATATCGAGTTATTTGGATAAATCGGTATTCTCAGTTTATCGAGTGAGATAATTATCCAACCATTTCATTCATTTGTCATTGAATTTTGTGATATTTTTGATTGATATAAGACTCTTGATATCTGAGTCTTATATCAATCAAAAATATCACAAAATTCAATGACAAATGAATGAAATGGTTGGATAATTATCTCACTCGATAAACTGAGAATACCGATTTATCCTAATAACTCAATATCCGCCATTTTAATTTGATAAATATCGATTTCGATATTTATCTAACGCACGAGAATTGTGCTCCAGGGACCTAATTCTCGGTTTATGTGATATAATATCGAATTCGATAAGATATCGAGAGTCTTATATCAATCAAAAATATCACAAAATTCAATGACAAATGAATGAAATGGTTGGATAATTATCTCACTCGATAAACTGAGAATACCGATTTATCCAAATAACTCGATATCCGCCATTTTAATTTGATAAATATCGATTTTGATATTTATCTAACGCACGAGAATTGGGCCCCTGGTCCGATAAGTTAATAGGAAATAAGTTTGTAGGGACAGAAAGGTAACGGCACTCTTATTAGGACACCGTTAGGCAACTCTGGTTTCTGGCTCCACAGACAAAATATAGGTTCACTTCTGGGTATCCGTATCGCAACTAGTGCCGCTACCAAGTGCTGCGCCTTGCTATTTATTGGTAGCGTGACCAGGATTCGCAACCCAATATCCTATTGAAATATGGCCCTTACAGCATTATGAGTGCGAAACAAGACCCTAATGGCACGAAAATTTACATTGTTTCTTCAAAATTCGGGAAATTTTCGTTTGTATAGTAGATTAAGAGTACGCAACTTTGTTTCCGACTAGTTTGCAGTTGCAGCCATTGATATTACAAGTAAATTGGCCGTAGATAAATCACCTACACTAGAAGCGAACTTCAAAAACACGTGTTCCTCCTTCGAACTTCGAAACTTGTGATTCGAGACACAATAGAAAGATAATAAGCTGCGCGACAGCCGGCTGTCGCTTGGTCGTAGAAAGGTTAACATAATATTCCACCATCACCGTTAGAAGTCTATTCCTAAAGTTTCCCACATGGCGAAGGCAGTGGCGTGGTTCGGCGTCAGATTTCTACGATTTTAATACACCAGCAGGCTGTGACTCTTCTCTAATCTCTATTAACTTATTTTAACATTTGATTACTGATACGTTTACGTAATAATCTTATTAGGGCAAGCTGGGCTTTAAAAAGGCACTCCACTGTGACAAGGTTTCGAACCCTATTCATTTTTTACATATGTAACATCATTGGTTGCGGTAAACAATAAAATCAACTGTTCTTTGTCATGTTCAGCTTATATGTAACAAAGGAATATAACATCAACAATATAAATACGGTCTTATATTATCTAATCTAGGTCAGTGGTCTTCCAGGAACTTGTCGTAGGAGATCTGGTCCATTAGCTTCTGCAACTCCTCAGGGCTCGCCAGCTTCACCCGGAACAGCCAGCCCTGGTCATAACACGACTTATTGATGAGCCCTGGGTTTGACTCCAGCACTTTGTTCGTTTCCGTCACCTGGAATTTGTAATAAGGTGAAATTAATAAGTGATTTTGCAATTTTATGTAATTCTTCATTAAGTTACCATAACTCTTTTATTTATTAAGTTATTTTTACGATTTGTGACTATTGTACTACCAGAATAGATTAGCTGCTAAAGCTCCAAAATGCTACTTGATGGAATCTAAGTCAACATAGAATGGAAACGTATGAGATAATGGATTCTGAAGTAGCTGATGGATGTTTAATTTTTCAGTGACTTCATATTAATGCTATGGTTGCCATTATAACAAAGTTGTGCAAAGATACTACTGTACGTGTAAGTGACTTTGTGTTTTACAAAGTATAGTGACCATAAAGGAAAAGTGGGATATTTATGAATATACATATTAGTGGACGCCCGAAAGTAGCGCTAGTTACAGAACAGCAAATCGTTTATCTTGATGTCGGCATGTGATGAGAAGAGACGAAAGGAATAGGTATAGCTAAAGATAATTATGAGTATAATATGTGAAGAATACTTGGATGGTTTGTAAGGAGAATGGAATGGGTAAGCATGAAGGTTAACTGGACGATAAGAAAGGCAAAAACTTGTTTTCACGGTTTCAACTAATATGGGATAAGGGCGTCCAAAAAAACCCAAATTTTTACTATCGACAATGGACGATCGTGTGTCGGTCATGTGCTCATGCAATAAGCAAATCGCTTGGAAATAAACGTAGATATAAAAAAATGACGGAAAACATGGACGCGAGAAGCACTTGACCTATTGATAACCGGTCAGGCGACGATACGTGGACACCTTTCGGGTGAATGAAATGATAAATCCAAACGTGATATTGAGAGTAAAGATATAAAATTATTTGTTTGTTTTCTTTGCCCGAGATAATTTCTTGTCATTTTGGATGAATTTACCCGGGTTGTTCTTCATGAGATAATTTATGATATGTAGGAAAACGGTTTGTTCCCACTAGTTCTACTTAACAGTTACAACTACTAGAGCAGCATAGATAACATCGATCGATTGCGCCTGTAAGTACCAGGCACTCATAAGCAAAAACTCCCATTAGTTCTACCGTGGAACTGCTCAGTAGAACAAGTGGGAATAGAGAATCCCACTAGTTCTACTATTTTGTTATACCTAATATCGTTGAACTAGTGGGAAAAAAGTCCCATTAGTTCTACCGTAAAACTGTTCAGTAGAACTGTTCGTATGTGTGTAAATTCACTGGGAATAAAAAGGCATTATGACCTATTTAATTTTTCGTCGAATTAATGGGATAAAGTCTAGAGACAAACAAATGGTTAAGTAACAAGCCCATATCATTAGACTGATCCGGTGGCGGATTTGGCATTTTCACACCCTGGGAAAGGCTACTTTAACGCTTGCCCGAAATAAAGGGTAATCCGGCCAGGCGCCTATTTAAAACCGACCTTAACACCGCCGCTGATGGTACCCAAACCTGATTTTGGTAGACCGATTTTGGGGTATAGACTAGTAGTAAATAACCAGGAATACATACCGTGCCAGAGACAGGGCTGTAGACTTCACTAGCTGCTTTGACGCTCTCGAGGGCGCCACATTCGTCCCCGGCGGCGATTTGCTTCCCCACTTCAGGTAACTGCACGAATACCACCTCACCTAGCGCTTCCTGGAGGACAAAAATTGTTTTGGTTATTTTGATCCCATCTCATCCTCATCCTGTTCATTTGGTCGAAATTGGGAAATTTTCTTCGAGAAACATTCTGGCAAATGTTTTACGAGTAAGAGAACCTGAGGTTGTCGTGACGCACGGATTCATCATGCAGAGTTTAGAAAAGCTCAAAATTCAAAAATTCAAAATTCAAAGCATTTATTTCACTTAGACCATTTACAGGTACTTATGAATTGTCAAAGAGTCGGTCGGTTAGTCAGAAAAGAAAAGTGACGCTAATTGCCTGTTCCAAAACGTAGATCTCTATGGAGAAGAACAGGCAAGAAGCTCTAGACTTGCACTACAGCAGATTAATAAAATCCACGCAGATGTAGTTAAGTTACGGTCATCTTTCTATAATTTGAGGCTTCTAATGTCGACTATTAAATTTTACGCACTTAGCAGTTAACTTAGCATCAATAAACAAATTGTAAACTTTGTCACTTAACGATAAATTCCAAAGCTTTTCCAGTACAAAATCTAATAACAAAATATAATTAGTCAAAAGGACAACGACATTTGAATCACAGATTTCATTACTAGACTAATAATCAGGCGAGTCTCAATCATCTGTATATTTGTTATATCACACCATTGATTAATGACAAACTCACAAATTAAAGTCAGCGGGTATTGATAACAGTTAACGAGTACCTAAATTGTTTGTGAAATCCTATTAGTGATAGACAATCGCGTCAACGCTCTGTGAATCTTGCGCATCTTAGTTGTGTGAACCTGACCTTTGTCATCTAGTTATAACTGGTGTAGAGTAGTAAATTAGGCCCTGTTTCACATTGTTCATATGAGCTCTGGTTAAAATATCTGGCAGAATGTTTCATACACATTCGGTTTCTTTTTTTATTGTATTTTAAAAATAGTGTCTATTGTAAGGTCGTGAAACAGGCCCTAAATGACCCTACTTGTGTCTTTTAAATCTTCTTAAATCTGTTGTCTGCTGTGACGAGGATATAACCCAGACACTCAATCCTCTGAACTTTGACTATTGTCATGACTTCTGAAAATATTGCAGTAGCTGCCACTAAAAAAAGCACCGAATAATGAAATATAGTGAACACTGAGTAATCTGGCAGTAACTGGATTGTGTAGCCAAAGATCGGGTTAAGTTATAAATAACTTGAAGAGTTAAACAATATTTTTCAGAAAGTAACATCGAAGGAGTGCGAGAAAAAGCCATTTCTCTCCATAATTAAGCAAATGACAGAATAGTGTTCGCCGAAAGGCAAATAGTTATATCTGGGAAAAATACTTGCCCAGCACTACTGCGCTACTATAATATTGCTTTTAGGGAGAGAAGAAGAGCATTGATACCAATGTGTGCTAGTTCAACCCGGATTTGTAATTTTAGACTCTTATTAATTAGGTATTAGTCAAGTTTTCCTTACGATGTTTCTTTTTCATCAATCTAAATGTCTCATCAAAACGCATTGTATCTTGTCTGATTTCGAAACCATGCATGAAGCCATTACAACTTTGGTGGTGACAGCAAAGTTTATAAAAAGAGACTTATAACTCAGAGAGACTTTAGTTATTGGTATTCTTTAACAAACTTCATCATGTCGTAATGATAAACATGGTTGCAAAACTGTTGCCAAGTACTGTCAACATATTGAAGGCAGCACTTGTGTTGCGGAATTGTTTATGCCATGTTGCAGAGTTGACGCCGGGCGAGAAAAAACACGTGAGTAGACAAACCATATTGATTTAAACCTTTAAACACGCGTATTTTGAAACACAATAGAAAGACAATAGCAGCCCGACAGCCGGCTGTCGCAAAAAAAAACAAATTTACTAACAGAATTCTCGCCGATCATCAAAAACGTTGATCAACTGTTGCTAAACAAATGTTTATCATGAATGGCTTTAGTTCAGGTGAAAATATATGCAGGTATGCTGATGTAACAAACCTGCGCATAGTTGGAGATGCCCACAGTCCCGACGTTGTCAGTCACTGAAACCCACTCGTGTTTGGCCGTGAAAAACCGGGCTGAAAACAAAACAATTTGGGTTTTTAGAAATTTATGAGAAAAACTCTTTTTAATTTAACAGCAAAGTAATTATACCTCATGGGTTTATTATTTTAATTTGTAATGAAAGTCCCAAAATTCAGATTTCAAAAATATAGAGATATATAAATAATTTCCTACAAAATAGTTGTCGCGATTGCCGCGATGCCCCATCACTAACTTAATCCGGAATAGACAACTGTAGGTAACTTCACTTCTCTATGGTAACGCTATTTTACATTTCCGGCAAAAATGGCGGTCGGCGCGTGCCCCGATTCGACCTGTTGAAAGTTAGTGGTGATCTGGAAGTGCAACAATCCTGCTTTCGAGGTTTAAGCTAAGTATACCACACATTCTGTCAGACTTTCTCATTGTATCACATATTTTATGTAATTTATGAATTCCGTGTACCTACCTTGTAGTTACACGCCGTACCCACATGACTCTAATTTCTCTGACCGAATTGCTTATGTGTTCTTAATATCTATATGTGTTGGCGTGGATAACGTGATCGGAAAGTAGTACGGAAATAACATTTCTTGAATATGAGCGTAATTCAGTTAATAAGTCTAGGGCCTGTTGGGCTACCTGGTGCCCAACCGTAGGTGCGACTGTTTGAAATTGCTGGCAGTGCAGTCGCAGTGATAGGGTGTCTTTAACCCCCTTTGAAAGAGAGGGGGGTTAACCCCCTTCAGAAAAGGGAAGGGGGAAGAATCTGCCAAAGGGGGCTGGTATGTTGATACCAGTCCCGTAGGTGCGACTGTTTGAAATTGTTGGCAGTGCAGTCGCAATGATAGGGTGTCTTTAACCCCCTTTGAAAGAGAGGGGGGTTAACCCCCTTCAGAAAAGGGAAGGGGGAAGAATCTGCCAAAGGGGGCTGGTATGTTGATACCAGTCCCAACTGCCGCACTAAAGAGGCACCTGAAAATCCTTGGCCAAGGTGTATTGCCTCACGACAGAGTGAGAAGTGTATTGCCTCACGACAGAGTGAGAAGTGTATTGCCTCACGACAGAGTGAGTGAAGCGCGCATAGGTATTAGAAAATCCTTAGTTAAGGTACTTTATAAGTATGAGATTTGACCTAGACTTTCTCCTAACAAAGGGAGATGACATATCAATGACTTCCTGTAACCAATCATTTATGGTCCCCCTTTAATTTCCTGTTCCCTGGCAAATGTGGTGGTAATTGGTGTTCATGTGTATTTAATTACACTACAGGTGTTGGAGTAAGGAGGGTAATCTGCGTAGAGGGGCCAAAGCACTGAATGAGCAGTAGCGGAGGCCAATTAGTTCTGGACCAGACTCTGACAGCCATCAATCAATAATAACAGGTACGACTCGACTCTTTGCTTCTTTAATTCTGGATGTATAGTGTAATTTGATCATTATATTTAAATTTTAATTTTGTAATGGTGGTGAGAGGTTTCTGTTTTAATTTACATCATAAATTGCCTCAAGGGATTATTCATTTACATCAATGATGATTATCTCAATTCCCAAGAGTTACATTGCCCCCTCTTACCATGCACTACAAAACATGGTGGAGATGCTGGGATTAACAAATAAATCAAAGAGTGCATCAGGCATTATACATCCAAGAGGCGAGCGGTCGATTCGTACGCTATATATGGAACGCTATGTTCTATATTTATTTATTTGAAACTTATCATAAACTTTCATATTTGATGATACCAACGCCATCTAACGAGTTCTGTTGAAATTACTATTAAATCGTAAGTACTAAAAGAGATGGCGCCACTAAACACCTTCAATTTAACAAACTATTTTAATTAACCGGAATCACTTTATTTTACAACCTTTATAATAAAATTGAAAAATAGATAATTATATATAATTTAAAGCAAGGTATTTATTCTTTTGATCGAGTGTAATCTGTGT
This sequence comes from Athetis lepigone, assembly GCA_033675125.1. Lineage (NCBI taxonomy): Eukaryota > Metazoa > Arthropoda > Insecta > Lepidoptera > Noctuidae > Athetis > Athetis lepigone. The sequence continues at coordinate 3,562,308 of CM066219.1, forward strand.
AATGAAACGAAATATCGCGGGAAACGGAAAAAAATTGACAGAGAAAATTATGATGGCGAAGTGTTTACGAAGTAAAAATATAAGTTTTAACTACAGTGAGATCCTTGTTGGGATTTGAGTGGTATTTGAGACAAATTGTGTGAGTTCATTGTTCAACTACAAGCAAATACAGGTAATCTTTCTTTTAACTTGACGAAACGGCAGACGTAAAATTAAGTGCACAAATAGGTACAGAACTTCCATGTTAAAGTTAATCTTGAGTGTTATCCGTAAGATTGCGGGTTCGTAAGTACATATTACCTGTGTTACACGCAGCCAATGAGTACAGACATTATAATATACCACACAGCGTATAAGTAGATAAAAGTAGCAAGTTATACCTTTCTTAAAAATTGAATTCACGGAGGTACATTCATAATACAACTCATTTTAGCAAAATTTATAATAAGTCAGTGAGTGAATTATACATAACATGAATAGACTGTGTGTTTTAAGCATAGTGTAGGTAGGAAATGGGTGTGCCACTTTAAATGTGTTTATTAGAACACAATAGGTAATTAGAGCACAAATTGTATACTTACCATTCACAACTGCTGATGAATACTTAAGTGTTGAATTGGAACCTTGTGATTTGACTTGAGTTTCTATTGCATAAAGTTAAAATAAATGAGCATGCTTCAACTCATTTGTTGGCACTTCTATGAAGTATTGTCACGAGCCCAGAGTGCTGGATTGAGGAACGGCCACATGAGATAAAGGAAACAAGTACACATAGTTGAAAGTTCATTTAATTCAACTCACCCGTTGAAGCAAGTAAGTTCAATCCAAGTTTATTATATATGTGGCAACAAAGCCAATCATGGGAAACCATAACCCATATAAAGGAACTGTCTTGTCTGAGAAATTGAATACTAAGTGTATAGTTATTGTTTAGAGACTTATTGCCTCTTATTAACAAGAGCTACTATACTATTATTTACTTGTAATAAGGTCTTCACTACTTTGTGCATATTTTAATTTGTTAATTTGTTTGGTGAGTAAAGGAGTAATAACACAATTAAATCAACCCATATAAACCTGACAGATTTAGTATGGAATTCATTTATTTATTCAATGAGTAATGTCATTGTGTATTAGGCTTACTATATGTGTCATTGTGTATTAGATATATTATATTAATAAACTAGAACATGTTTAAACTGAGTGAATGTTTAATATATGGTACAAGTTGGGAACATTGTACAGTTCAGTATTTTCTCTAGTATAGAGATGACAGAAAATCAGATTATATGTTATATTTACAAAAACACACAGCAAAGTGGACCAATTATTTTAAATAATAAGGGACAACCTCCCTTATTGCCAATGAGATAAATGATTTAGTAAATCATGCTCTGAGTATCAGTCTCAGTGCAGATAAAGAAGAAGAAGCAAAATAACTGCATCTAAATTGCAGACAATTTTGAATACATTTGAAGCCTAACTATTTCAGTAATAATAATAAATCAATAAATATGCTGGGACAACTCATACACGGTTATCTGATCCCAAGTTAAGTTCTGCTTAGAGCTTGTGTTATGGTAACTAGACAACTGATATACATACTTATATAATTTATAAATACATACATATTATAGATAAATTAATAAAGCTGTAGACCCTGATGTGGATGAGGTCTCTGAGTTAACGTCAATACAACTTAAAGGTGAAGAGACACTTGCTGAATTGAAGATTAAGACTGTAGCGAAAAATATTGCATCAACCTCTACGCAACCAGTTTCAAGCGCTCCTGCATTCACCGGACAATTACCGAAGCTGAGTTGCCTAACTTCGAAGGAAAATCACTTGAATGGCATCAGTTCTGGGATCAATTTCGTTCTAATATAGATCAACGCAACTTACCTGGAGTAGAAAAGCTTTTATATCAGAAAGCTTCCCTAAAGAGAGATGCGATGAAATTAATCAATGGATTAAACTCCACGAACAAGAATTACTAAATAGCAGTATCAACCCTCGAGGAAAGATATGGAAAGGAAAGTCAAATAATGGACGCGCATAATTCTGCTTTGTATAAAACAAAGCAAGCTACAACAATTGCTGAGTGTAGAGAAAGTTAGCAGTAGTATCTTGTGTATGCAAAGGTTGTTCAGTATTCTTAGTTATAAGGCTCTGCATAATTTATTTTTAGAAGTTACATTTATGTTATAAAGGAGATGCAGTGCAAAGTTTGTTAGGGAGATGCATCTCAGAATATATATTAAGGGGATGTAAAGAATAAATGTTTTAAAAATTGAATTAAAATATATTGCTGAGGGGATGTGTTCAATAATGTAATAAAATGGCAACAAGGAACTAAGAAAAGTTAGTTGAGAACCTGTATTTAGTAGAATCAGAGGTAGGATGGATCCTTTCCGCACCGGGATTACGTATCTTGCAGAAGCAGAGCGATCGCGATAATTGCGCAATATTTGCTTCTCAAACGTCAATTCAAATGTACGTCAAGTCAAATAGCAATCTAGCGATAGTGCTGCCTCTGTGGAGCAATCAGTTAATAAAACATGCATTTTTCGTTTGGTGGTTTCGTATTTAGTATGGTTTTGAGAGCAAAGTTATTTTTGTTAAAGGTCATATTTAATTAGTTTCAGCGATTGCTACTTTATCGTCATCGTAGCAATAAGTGCATTAGAACAATTAGCGATCGATTAGCAATCGATTCATACATAATACGATTTTTTTTTTTAATCGCGCGATCACTGCGCAAATATTGCTGATTGCTGTTTCATAGGTAATAATAAGCCAGCCGGAAAAGTTGGTGATACATCCATGGATAACAGAGACTGTTAGAGATTTAGATTTGCATAATTATAAAAAGCAATTATTTCAATTGTTATTAGACAAATGATAATATACTTTGGTTGTTAGTTTCGAAAATGACCGTAAATCTAAAGTGCTGTATTTTGAATTGTTATTTTATAAATTTTCTCCTTGATTGTGCTATGTTTATGTTATAAAATTTCACTGACCTACTCGAAATTGATTGTATGTAATGACATACAATAATTTTTGAATGGCCATAATGTATGGCGGGTAATAGCTGTGTACAATGTTGGAAACGTGTAACAACTACTTGCTTACCTATGTAACACAATAAAAAATATTTGTATCTGTATTTGGATGAATTAACTGTTGTGACATATTTTCAAAATATAATTGAAGGCAAGGTAAACAAACCAGATCCACCTTTGGATAGTTGAAATATATTTTTTTCTTGTGGGAATTTATATGTATAATGTTAGACATGTTTACACAAATAAATATATCTTTATCTTTATCCATTGATATTGTGGACTCACCTAAGATAAATCGCGATGAGGTAGCTATCAAGCATTTTAATGAACACACAGAATTGATGAACATACTCGGTGTGTTAGCCATGGAACGAATATCCTCCTAATTTACCGTCAAATTTCGGACTTGCATATGGACACTTACTAAGTTTATTAAAGAGACTAGATGCGGATGCATTAAAATCCTATGATGAGACATTAATGGAACAGTTGAATAAATGCATAATAGAACAGGTACCTAATAGAGAAGAAACTGATCACCCAATTCATTACATACCTCATCACGGAGTAAAAGTTCCAGGAAAACCTACTAGAATTGTCTATAACGCCTCAGCAAAATTAAGGGATGGCAGGAGTTTAAATGAATGTTTATATTGTGGACCATTGATGTTGCAAGATTTAGCAGGACTTCTTATCAAGTTTAGATGCCACCCAATAGGAGTATCAGCCGACATAGAAAAAGCTTTTCTGCAGATAGCACTTAATGAAAGGGACAGAGATGTTACAAGATTTTTATGGTTAAAGGACATCAATAAACCTGCTACCAAAGATAATATTCAACATTTTAGGTTTACCAGAGTTCCATTTGGTGTAGTATCGAGTCCATTTTTACTCAATGCCACTATTAAACATCATTTACAAAAATCAAAGGACGAAATTTTAAGAAAGATAGCTGAGGACATATATGTGGACAATATGGTAACTGGAACTTAAAGCATTGAAAGGGCCATAGAACCTTATAAGAAGTGCAAAGAAACCTTTAAGGAAATACCAATGAATACGAGAGAATGGAGTTCGAACTCTAGAGACTTAATGGAGTATATTCCAGACACTGGCAAGGATAAAATAGTCAAAATACTAGGGCTCGATTGGAATCTTGGAGATGATACGCTTCAATTAAGATCGTTCAAAACCGCTAACGAAAATACAAAAAGAGGTATATTAAAGACTACAGCTTCTGTTTATGATCCTCATGGATATACGATACCGCACTTGTTACCAGCTAAAGTATTATTACAAGATCTTTGAAAATCAAAAGTCAAATGGGACGAAAGTTTATCAGAAGAAATGATTATTAGATGGACAAAAGCTAAAGAGAATCTAGAGAAAATAAAAGATATTAAAACGAATAGATGTTTCACAGTAGATCCAGAAAATAAAACTTGTCAGTTACATTGTTTTTCCGACGCTTTAGCAAAAGCGTATTCAGCTGTCGTTTACATTGTGCTAAACCATCACATGAGCTTTGTTAGTGGCAAATCACGACTAACACCTTTAAAAAATAAGGAAAATTTGCAAATTCCGCGTTTAGAGTTATTAGGTGTAGGTAGTAATTGGAAGCCGCTTGATTAATTTCATAAAGAAGTTCATTCAACTAGATGTTACACATGAAATTATATGGACAGTTATTCCGATAGTTATAAATTGGTTTCGTACAAATAAACTTTTAACACCTTTTGTAGCAAGGAGAATAGAGGAAATAAAGCAAAACAAGAACTTAACTGTACGATACGTACCAACACATTTAAATCCTGCGGATGTAGCCACAAAACAGAAAACGCAAATATTGACATGAATAATATTTTTTTTATGGACCGAGTTTCCTGCTACAAAAACCCGATTTAAGGCCTGCTCAAACCTGTCAAGCCACTTCTTTGTTGGCCGGGGAGGGTCTTACGAATGATGAACAACTCATGATTCAGGATTTAGAAGCAACTACTACAGATCAAGGTATAATACAAGGAAAGGATAGAAAAATAGAAACAGTTGAAGAAGACACATATTAAAGAGACAAACAAGCTCATAATAAAAATAAAGAAAACATACAACAACATTTTTTGGAAGGTAGTACACTATGTGAAATTAAGAAAATACAGACAGAACATTTTCCAGAGGAAATAAAAGGCAAGCAAACTGATTTGAGCCGTAATTTAAAGTTGTTTAAAGATATCGATGGCATAATAAGGTGCAAAGGTAAAATAGGAAATGCAGATTTATCCTTTGACAGAAGATATCCTATACTTATACCAAGAAATTGTGATTACACAGAATGATATCTACTAAAGGATTACCTGCAGTGGTTACTTCAGATAATGCTTTACAGTTCAAACTTATGTCAGAAATACTGTCACAGTCTTACTGTGTAGAGAATAAAATAAGATGGAAGTTTATACCAGAATTAGCTCCGTGGTTTGGCGGATTTTATGAAAGATTGGTTGCGACGGTAAAGCATTGTATGAAGGATACTCTTGAGAACAGTATGGTTAAGGGAACTATGACAAAAGTCGAGCTGGTAAAGAGTTGGAAAAGGTCAAGAATCATGTTAAATGAATTCAAGGAGATTTTCATCAATCGTTATCTCCCTACGCTACGCGAAAGATATTGGAAATCGCATAGAAATCCTCGTGTAACCGCATCGGCACCACCAAGAGAAGGTCAGATCGCTCAAATTAAAGGTGACAAGAATAGGGAAAGCTGGAAAGTCGGAAGGATAGTTTCACTGTTAAAAGGAGCGGATGGTTTATGAAGAGTGGCTAAAGTTAAAGTTGGCAACACTATTTATACTAGATCAATAACCCAGTTATATCCTTTAGAGATAGAAGAAGAAAGTGTCTCACCCACGTTAAATTCATCTAAGGTAAATGATGATTTGCAAAAGGAAAGGAGGCTATCGGTAGTGAAGTGGAAGTACAAGAAATAACCTTCACTGAAAGCAATAGGAAAAGTTAGCTGAACCATTGCAGCGGAATAGTACTGAGACTGAGCACAAGATAGATGAGCTTGCGTTAGCTGAAGAATTAGAAAGAGAAATGGCCGAAGGGACGGCGGATAAAGAGGAGATAGAAGTGGAGAAAGTTCCGAGAGTAAACCAAGAGGCGAACTGGAGGGATGCTAAAGAGATGAATGATGTGACTGAAGATAGTTCATCTGACTCACGACCAAAGCAAGCTTCGGCTGCTCGAGCTCTGATAAAAATCAGAGAATAGACGAGCGGCCTGATGTCCATGCTATGTTAATCTTCCTCGGCGGGAGTGTCGCGATTGCCGCGATGCCCCATCACTAACTTAATCCGGAATAGACAACTGTAGGTAACTTCACTTCTCTATGGTAACGCTATTTTACATTTCCGGCAAAAATGGCGGTCGGCGCGTGCCCCGATTCGACCTGTTGAAAGTTAGTGGTGATCTGGAAGTGCAACAATCCTGCTTTCGAGGTTTAAGCTAAGTATACCACACATTCTGTCAGACTTTCTCATTGTATCACATATTTTATGTAATTTATGAATTCCGTGTACCTACCTTGTAGTTACACGCCGTACCCACATGACTCTAATTTCTCTGACCGAATTGCTTATGTGTTCTTAATATCTATATGTGTTGGCGTGGATAACGTGATCGGAAAGTAGTACGGAAATAACATTTCTTGAATATGAGCGTAATTCAGTTAATAAGTCTAGGGCCTGTTGGGCTACCTGGTGCCCAACCGTAGGTGCGACTGTTTGAAATTGCTGGCAGTGCAGTCGCAGTGATAGGGTGTCTTTAACCCCCTTTGAAAGAGAGGGGGGTTAACCCCCTTCAGAAAAGGGAAGGGGGAAGAATCTGCCAAAGGGGGCTGGTATGTTGATACCAGTCCCGTAGGTGCGACTGTTTGAAATTGTTGGCAGTGCAGTCGCAATGATAGGGTGTCTTTAACCCCCTTTGAAAGAGAGGGGGGTTAACCCCTTCAGAAAAGGGAAGGGGGAAGAATCTGCCAAAGGGGGCTGGTATGTTGATACCAGTCCCAACTGCCGCACTAAAGAGGCACCTGAAAATCCTTGGCCAAGGTGTATTGCCTCACGACAGAGTGAGAAGTGTATTGCCTCACGACAGAGTGAGAAGTGTATTGCCTCACGACAGAGTGAGTGAAGCGCGCATAGGTATTAGAAAATCCTTAGTTAAGGTACTTTATAAGTATGAGATTTGACCTAGACTTTCTCCTAACAAAGGGAGATGACATATCAATGACTTCCTGTAACCAATCATTTATGGTCCCCCTTTAATTTCCTGTTCCCTGGCAAATGTGGTGGTAATTGGTGTTCATGTGTATTTAATTACACTACAGGTGTTGGAGTAAGGAGGGTAATCTGCGTAGAGGGGCCAAAGCACTGAATGAGCAGTAGCGGAGGCCAATTAGTTCTGGACCAGACTCTGACAGCCATCAATCAATAATAACAGGTACGACTCGACTCTTTGCTTCTTTAATTCTGGATGTATAGTGTAATTTGATCATTATATTTAAATTTTAATTTTGTAATGGTGGTGAGAGGTTTCTGTTTTAATTTACATCATAAATTGCCTCAAGGGATTATTCATTTACATCAATGATGATTATCTCAATTCCCAAGAGTTACATTGCCCCCTCTTACCATGCACTACAAAACAATAGTAAATGTAGTCAAGAAGCGTAACTGACATTACTGGTTATCTCATAACGCCTATTACAAAAGTAAATATCACATAAAATATAGACTGACAGCAACATTCGCTTAAGCTTAACGTAAAATGCATTCGCCAGGGCGCTTAGCGTATATTTATTTCATAACTAGCTTTTGCCTATGAAGTAGTCATCCCAGTCTTAAACTACCTCTTTACCAAAATTTTATTAAGATTTCCTCATTGATTTGATGAGCTAACAAACGCGCAGTCGGTCATTTAATAGGTGCTTAACAATGATGTTAAAACTTGAGTATATTGCGTAATGACGCGAGTAAATAACAGGGTTTAATTCACTAGTAGTGTCACATCGTATATTTACAAGAGACAGGGTGATATAGTGCCAAGGCGACACTTGCGTAATCTTCGACAGCTGATAAGGCGAATTGTAACTAATCATTCCAGAACTTTTTGAACAAGACAATCACTAGTATGAGGTCGTGGTCTTAAAACTCTTTGAGATTGAACATGTGTTCGTTAATAATAATAATATAAATGTTTGGACTAGAAGCTAAGCATAGATTTAAACTTTCAAGGACCAAGCGACAGCCTGCTGTCGCGCTGCTATTGCATATTGTGTCTTGAATCACGTGTGATTGAAGGTTTAAATTAAAACAATGTCAAAAAATATCCACATATTGAATTCACTGACGTAGACATCATAGATGCCCAGTTAAATTCTGCTTCATGCCACAAATGCTTTAGAGGATAATCCAAAACGTGGTAAGTCCAGGAAAACATGGGCGCCAAGAGAAGAAGATAGGGAAGGTCCTACAGTGTGACACAACGTGGTCAAAATGTAATGGAATGATACACAAACAAATTAATTTCAATTATTTTTAAAAATGGGAATCATAATAAAATTATTAATGTTAGTCTATGCATTTTGGTAGATAATTATAGAACCATTTATCCTTTAGCGAGTCCAACATTGTTGTCTCATATGGCCCTTAGCCCATTGACACTAAGTGAAGGTCAATATCATTAAGTTGTAAAATTAACGTTAAACAATAATTTGTTGATAATGTAACGGCTGCGTTATCACTTCTTAATTAGATGGACGCTTCACAGAGCACAAAAATAATTAAGAATTATTTAGGAATAAATTCTTGGTTCTAAAGAAATCAAAGCATTGCAATATAAAAGAAGCTCAGCGTGGTTAAAGTTATTTTTATAAGCGTTTAGACAAAGTTGTAAGTTGGTCAAGTGGTCAAGAAAATTGTAACGCAAATTCTCTTCATCGGTTTTCAGTAAACTTTCGACTAAAGAACTACTCAGTATTTATAAAGAGAACTCACGTATGGCAACATCTTTTTTGATACTAATACTGGAAATTAGAACGACATTATTATAATTTAAAGTGGCTTCTACATGTTGTACTTAATTGAAGAGCCATTCGGTACTCGAAATCGAAAAATTCAGCTATTGGCCAATGAAGAAGAAGTGAAGTTAGGAACAGCAGTTTTAAGGTAAGACTTGAAGACCATTTACGTACAGAATCCATCAAAACCTTGCGCCACTATTTCTCTTCCTTGGAGGGTAAGAGACGAATTTGTCTTGAGGATTACCTTTCTGTTCTGTGCTGTAGAGTGCGCGGCCGCAGCATTGTGATGCCAGCTCGCGACGAGCAATCCGTGACGTCACGCGGAACACGCTGCCGATCACCATTGTCGGACTTGGTTTCTGGAATTAAAAATACTGACATCATTACCCTGTAGGATAGATCTGGGTTTGCTTTATAGACAAGTCTGGTGATGGAGTAGGTTTAAGAATCAATTTATTTTTGATACAAATAGTTACAGTGGAATACAGAAGTTTTTGAAGATAGGTGAAATCGCAAGGCAGACTAAAACGAACCCAGACTGAACTTCGGGCTAGGAGAAAGCTTTTAATTATATTTTATTTTATATACTTTTACTATTAAAAAAATATAATCAAAGACTTTAGACCAGCCTAACGAAACTGAGAGAATAATGAGATAATTAATTTTTAAAAATTACAAATGTATAACATAAAAAAGGACCGCAAATTATCTTACCTAAGATGCCGTAGAGAAGGGACGTGAAACGTACGCGCTGGTCGGCGCGTGGTGCGGTATTGAGGAGAAGCGCAAGAGTCACACCAATCTTCCCGACGTGACCACACCACAGATACCACAGAAGCACCACTAACTTACAGCTTGACGCGATAACTACAGCTTGAGATAATGGAATAGATTAAAATAATTGCGACGATATTCATTGTAGGTCAAGATCTGTTTTTGTTTTATAAAAATGTAGCTATAAATTAAAAAAATATCCTAAATATGTCATGGCTGCGTTACATAAAAACAGATATGAAAAAATGTTTGTCCTGTTTAAATTGAACAAGCGACACTTTGTTGTGTCTCAGATCGTGGTCTTAGAAAAATTTTATAATCAGCTGTTTTACTTCACTGTTTTGCAAAACTACTCCGATAAGTAAAATCAATGGTTGGATTGTAGATTTTGATTGTAATTGAAAAAACAAGGGTTCGTTAAGTTACACTATACGCCGTCACCATGGGAAGGGTGGACAAAGCCCCGTCGTGCGGAGCTCCTATTTCTGTTCGGGGGGTTTTGTTACCACCGTGAACCTTCTGTAACCCTTTGTAAACACTTGTTACTGCAGTGCAACTGCACTCATAAATTGAAGATCGTGTCTTTATGAGCTCAATATCTTCATTATTCTCATTATTTGGGGATGTTGACACTTCTGCAGTTCGCTCTTAATGAGACGCTTCTCTAAACTAAATTTATCAAAAGTGAGAGTGTTAGTTATAAGCTGTAATACAGGATCGTTCCGATTGTAAAAAATCTTTCATTTGCTGGATTGTTGTGGCTTGGACGAAATTGTGGTTGAAAACTGGCTTAAATGAGAACGTGAGTATTTAAAACTCTTACCCCATTTATGCGAGTGCCTTATAAATTGATTACCTCGTCAGTCTTTTACTTAATGCCGAGGAAAGGTATTATTGGAATAGAGTTCTGAAATTATTTATGTACTTTTGAGTGACTCGATGCCTAATAGGTACTTCCTTTGCCAATCAATTAAGGGAGATGAAGACGTAATATAATATTAAGCCATAGTATGTAAATAATTGTAAGAACATAAAAGGTTTTAGATAAAAATTGATTTGTTTCAGTTCAGTTACACGATTTTGTGTTACACTGGGAAAAAAATACCGATTAGTGACACTGCAACTCAATACCACGTCTTTTTCCATCAATGTACACTGTAAACTAAGAGTATAAAAAAATGTCCCAAAAGTTACAAGACTTTATTTTTTAATTATAGTTTTAGCCTGTGAATCTATTTATATTTTTAAATGTTTGAAAACAATAGACATAATCATAAGTAATAAAATTTGATACCTGTATGTATATTATTAAATTCGTTTTTACCTAATTTGAACGTTTTACTTAACACTAGCTGGTCCTCGCGGTTTCACCCACGTTACATTAGGTTTTTGGTTACTGCTTCGCTCCCGTGGAACATAGCGGATATTATATAGCCTATGTTACTCGAGTCAATGTAGCTTTCGAATGGTGAAAGAATTTTTGAAATCGGTCCAGTAGTTTTTGAGCCTATTCATTACAATCAAACAAACAAAGTTTTCCTATTTTTAATATTAGTAGATTAACACTCCGTTCTGTTGAGTTACTGTGTTACTAAACGGTATTTTTCTTCCCAAACGGTAACACAAAATCTTGTAACAAACCGTTAAATTCAAGTTCATTTGAACAACAACGGCAGCTAAATTACAAGTAAATTCAACTGAATTTACAGAGGGAAATTTTAAACAATTTCCTTTAGCTTGACACACATTTTGAGTCAAATCTTATGACAACTTTTTCACTGACTTGCACACTTTAAACACTCATTTAGTTTCCGTGTCATCAGCTCGGTCGGATTCAGACCTGACTACATATTAAGACCGTCTGATCGTGGACATTGGATCCCTTTAAAAGTTTCTAGCCCTGTATCTGTGTGCCAGGTGTGCCTAAATAAATTTTGCTTAACTTCACAACTTCAAACACTTCATTGCTGTCAGACTCTTCAACTCTCAACCGAACACATCATCTCCCTAGCCTTTTCCCAGTTATGTTGGTTCGGCTTCCTGCCTAAACGGATTTAGCAAGATATGAGTGTTTTACGTGAAACGACTGCCTATCCTCCACGACCCAGAAACTGGGCTACACGATTTTCCTTGGTAAGACTGGTCAGACTCAGAGTTCTGATACTGACTACCCGTGACAACTGTAAAAGTTCTACGAAAGACAACCGTGACCAACGGCTTAACCTGCTTTCCGAGGCACTGGATGACAGTGATGTCTAAGTAAACTTTAGTTAGAAAGTACAATGAATTGAAAGATTCACGTTACACAAGCTCTTACACGAGAGACGGGCGCCTTATCCACTGAGCCACCACGACTTGTCGAACACTATTCATGAATAACTGAAGGTCTTCCACAACTCTAAAGTGAAGCTTACTTGAATTCAATTCAAGGAGGCTCATAAGACCGGTATAATAAATATCGCAAGAGATATGCACATCCCGGAGCCAAGTGACACAGATGTCTTTGACAATGTCTCGTCCATAAGATAACTGTTATCAGTATGACGACACCCTGCTGGGGGTCGCGGTGTGTATCTCTGCTTATGTACTGATAGTACATAATACGTAGGTATTGCTCGGTGTTAGTGTAATACTTATGTAAATTATGTTCACACTGTAGGTAACTAGGTATTCCAGTGGTTTCATCAGTGTTAAGTTATATTTTTGTTTATTGTTGCTTCCACGGGTCGGTTAGTGCAATTTTAAATAAATTAACTGTACTAATATAATAAACCTACAAAAAAAATTTTGTCCGTTTATGGAGGAAAGCTATAGGCTTTATGAAATCCCGATCTGTGGGAGCGGAGTAGTCGCCGCATAACTTCGAGCTTTATTGCGCCGTATGCCGCATTTTAGCTTACCAAACGAATATTTTTATCAGTTCAAGCACCAGAGTACAATATTGCTTTATATTTTTCTTAACGATGTGAAGGAATAATCGTTATAACCGAGTTATTATTAACGTAAGTTGGAAAATGTCAATAAGCCTTAATCAAGTGTGATCGCTTGTGGCTAATCCCACGTTGGGATTGGGACCACGAAGTGAAAGTGTCCAGTCGCTAGAAATCGTTTTATTTTCACTGTTTTTTTTCTGATTGATTGCATTGCGGGATATAAGACAGGTGATCGTGTCTTTGGGACACTTCGAGCTTTATTGCTGAGTGCTTTTCCGAAATTCACTATTGATTGTGGCTCTCAGGAGTTGCAGCAATTAGGAAGAGTTTGCTGAAACGGTCCTAATAAAAAACTCAGTCGCAACTCCGCACAACACACCATTAACTTCCAAACACCATTCCGAGACAAATTCCTTATGAAAAACTCAGTAACACTTTTCTAGTCGAATTAGGTCCCAGGACCTTCATGCTAGGCAGCCGTGATCGCGGACTTGGGATCAAAATTCTTCTGGGATAAAAATCTTCGTATAATCCATATTCTGATTAAGCTTCACAGCCTGAGCGAAAGTGGTTCAGGATAACGGAATAGGAAAAGAGTTCTAGGTGTAAGAACAGATTGGCGGTTTTATATGCGCCCATTTAAATAAGGCTAGTAAGCACATTATTTATTTCCATTTTTTTTTCAAATTTGTGTTTTTGTCAAGTGTAGTTAAACTATTCACGAAGTCATACGGTGACCACAGAGCAAGTAAGTAACTAGTGTAATAAACGGCCATGAAAACCCTTGTTATTATCACACATACTGAAACAAAATCATAATTTTACTTCATACTAATGCGTAATAGGCATCTCGCTTGAACGTAAATAATTACGCGTTTAAGGCTCCAGCAGACCGAATGCGTATGCGTAGACGTAAGCGTCAACGTGACGTAAACGTGCGCGTACCACTGAGTTGTAATGTATGGAACTGTGTAAGACAGGACACACCGCTTGCGTAACGTCATCACGTCCACGTTCACGCAAGCGGTGTGTCCTGTCTTATACAATTCCATACATTACAACTCAGTGGTACGCGCACGTTTACGCTTACGGCTACGCATACGCATTCGGTGTGCTGGAGCCTTTAGTTCACAAATACAAGCAGATAACGACTGATAACTAACCTTGTGGCAATGACTGACAAATAAAACATCATATAACTTAACTAAAACCGTTTATTTTTAGACTAAATATGACGTTTTGTTGCATTCGGAAGCGTAACAAGGCAAAGCAGTACATCTAGACATGGGCATTGTAGAATAGATGGTAGAAGAGAATAGTTGATTAAGAATGAGAATTTTGACATCTCGTATCATACTCTATTGTTCCATCCTTAGATTAAACAGGTTCCATCTAATATATAATGCCTTTTTGTCTAGAGATGCAGCTGTGAAGCGGTTCTTCACTTAACTATACAAATTGTACAAGGTGGCAATGATAGATCTTGTCTTAGCAAATCAGATACAACAGGTTAATAAAAAATAATGCCTTCCATATATTTCGAACGTAAAGGTTAGTGCGCTTGCACGGTTTAACTGTTACTGCGAATATGGCTAAGTTACTGCGAATCATGAACTGAATCCAAGATTTGTAAAACTGTGTGTCTTCCACCAAGTAGTAAACAGTGGTGTAATCTATTTTTATTAGAGATCAGAAATTATTTAGTATGTATTTAGAACTTCCAATGACTGCATTGCAAGTTCGTGTATTCGTTGCAAGGACATAAAATGCTTTCTAATTCCAATCTCTGTTGTGTTATTCCATAAAAATAATATCCCTTGAAATTAGGAGGCTTTATTCACAAGCGTTTATGGTTTATGTAATTTCCCCCTTCGATATACCAAGAAAACTAATGTGATGAGGAATTTACACAGCATTAACTTTTATCTACAGCTCAGGGTAAGTATACCAGTGATCAGTTTTGGTTTTTCCAAATAACAAATTGAAAAAGTTAAATAAATCTGATGTCACTGCAGCTGACTTTCTCTTTACCTAAATTCTTCAAAAGAGATTTACACAACACATAGATCATTTTTGAAACTCAATATTTAGTGCGCAGTGTCAATAAATGCGTATTGGTACGAATACGTGTAGCAACGGTGCGCACACGCATTAGATTCGATGAAACGACAGAGTTGCGAATGAAATAGTATGACTAAAAAGTAGACTAAAAAATAAAATCTTGAGTTAGGTACAGTCAGCATCAAAAGTCGATGACCACATTTAAAATTTCAAAATCGCTGTACACTCTATAATACCTAAATTGCTCAACATGACAAGCACCAGAAATTAATGATCAATATAAAAGAGCATAAGTAGGTGACCACCACTTTTCAAAAGTCGCTAAACAAAGTTATGCCCAAAAAAAACATGACATTCTTCGTCTCTAAAGTCACTAAACAAATTTTTGACAAAAATAGCATACCATCGTTCATCTCAAAAGTCCCTGAACAGCATCAATTGTTTTTTGGGTTTAATATGTGTGTGTACTCGCATTTTTGTGAAGTGACATATAACATTCCTTTCCGAAGTTTGACAAAAAAACATCTGGGGGCACGGTAGTACCTCCGCCAAGATGATAAATTATTCTGATTAGTAAAACCGTTTATAATCTACCCTGGGCACACGTCGCAGATATTTATCAGTTTTTTTTTTGTATTAAATTTTTTACATCAGTGTAGATAGTCAACAAAGTTAAAATTAAGTGGAAATATTCTTTTTATATTTAAGGATAATTTTTTTTTAAATACTATGTTTCCTAAACAATTTATTTAAAAGTAGCCCAGTCAAATTAGGTAAAAAATGGGGTAAACCTCGGAATGAAAGATAATAAGCTGAAAATTGGTATGAGCCTTTTTCTCGTCGTTCTAAATGTTGTCTCAAAAGTCACAATTGTTATCGTGTCCGCGTCTTGAGATATTGGAGGTCAAAGGTCTCAAAAATCGGTTTTTCGCAAATATCTCGTTTTCTATTGCCTAATGAGATTTGCACCTTTTACAAAAAATGTGGAGTATAAAATTCTCCACAACTTGTACCTTAACTTTTTTTTCATACGGTCAACCGTTTCTGCGGTAGACCGCACAGAGTGCGCCGCGTACAGTCATGTATGGCCTAATGCAAGGACAAGCGTGAGTTACGGTTATCAGTACGTTATATTAAGTTAGTTATTTACTGACAAAATATAAATTTTGGAAAGTTGGAGATGACTGAGATGATGAGGATTTTCCAGCGACAACAAAAAGAAGACAACGAAGAAGATGAAGATAACTAGCTTCCATTTACAATTTTATTATAAGTAATTAAAATAAACAAAAAATCTTTTAATACTTGAACGCACATTTCAATATATGATAAATAAATATATGTATAAAGTATGTTTCCTTACTGTCGTGTACATCAAAAATGAGCTTTGTTTAATAATTATATTTTTTTAGTAAATAACTAACTTAATATAACGTACTGATAACCGTAACTCACGCTTGTCCTTGCATTAGGCAATACATGACTGTACGCGGCGCACTCTTCGCGGTCTACCGCAAAAACGGTTGACCGCATAAAAAAAAAGTTAAGGTACAAGTTGTGGAGAATTTCATACTCCACATTTTTTGTAAAAGGTGCAAATCTCATTAGGCAATAGAAAACGAGATATTTGCGAAAAACCGATTTTTGTGACCTTTGACCTCCAATATCTCAAGACGCGGACACGATAACAATTGTGACTTTTGAGACAACATTTAGAACGACGAGACAAAGGCTCATACCAATTTTCAGCTTATTATCTTTTATTCCGAGGTAAAACCCTAATTTGACTGGGCTAAAGGGAAACTGCGTGAATTTTGAAAATGAGCCATTGGTTTACAAATAAGGCTATATTCAATGGTAATATGGAAAGTTTAGATTACTTTGAAAATGTGCTTGTTGCTTGATCACCCACTTCGACTATTCTCATTGGCTCTAAGAAATAAAAATAATATATTTTGGTAAGTTAAATTCGAAATTTACATCCATTAAATATTTTTACATGATTTAGTTTTGATAGGACAATATTGGATTTGTAACTCTGAAGATAGAAACAATCACTTTTTAGTTTGCAGTTCAGTATTCGAAACAAAGTAATGTTCAGCAACTTTTGGTAGTTATGCTGTTAAGTTATTTTTGGACGATGCCATGATTACACTAGATACCAAAAGAACCATTTTATATTGTTCAGTGACTTTTGCAAAACTAATTGTTGTGTTATTTTTGGATGTTATAACGATCAGCAATTTTTGACAAAATGGTGTTCAGTTAATTTTGAACTTTAATAATGTTCATTCAATACTGGCGCCTATCTTGTTGAGCGATTTATGGATGATATAGTGTTCAGCGGTTTTGAAAATCTGAATGTGGTCAGCGACTTTTGATGCTGACTGTACTACAATATTAAAACGCGTACAAATAAGTAGAGTATGTGCATAGTTGTACAAATCCGTTAAAACAAATTACTTAATATCTATGGCAAGTAATGCTTATCAATATAAAAATAACATATAAGGGTACTTTTCAGTTACAGCAGTACGTGGAAAGAACTGCTCTTGGACTTGAATTTTCGTGTCACCTGTATGAAAAAATATAAACGACCCAAAAGAGTTGTCCGTCTTTCTACTAAAAGAGTATCTTTCTGAAAATTCCCGCCTGCAACCAACCAATTACCGATCTTGACATCTAAGGTAGCAAAATTCACTACAGGTAGGGATTGACTGACAGATTGCATTATTGAAGTTTTTACAGTATTTCAGAGTTATTCCTTAATAAAAAATGTTCATAATCTTCTTTCTCACCATGAGTCACGTCCTAAAACTTAGTTCGTCAATATATTTGTCAAGTTGGACCTGCATCAATAAATCTCTCTGATATCACCAATGCGCAATGCTTTGA
Source organism: Athetis lepigone (assembly GCA_033675125.1). NCBI lineage: Eukaryota > Metazoa > Arthropoda > Insecta > Lepidoptera > Noctuidae > Athetis > Athetis lepigone. Next base: position 3,580,114 of record CM066219.1, read on the forward strand.
GGCATTGATAAAAAAATTTAGAAAATTTTATTTATGACATAGATTGACGTAGATATCAATTTAATAATCCAGGCCTCAAGTTAAATAAAGGCGAGATTTAAGGAAGAGTTTCATACGAAACAATTAAACTTATGTTTTTAATTAAAAAACGCTTTTTCGCATTGAAGTATACGGTCATTGGCATATAGATAACGTTCCTTTTAAGTGGCGAATCTCGGTCCAATAGTCTTCTATTACAAGTAGCAAGGCATGGCCATGGAGGTGCTGAAGATGGCTCCGATCGCGCTGATGGAAGCCGCTATGCAGCCCACCACGCCCAGGGCTATCACCTCGTAGCACACCATCTTCCTCCAACCAGGAGCCTCGCTGAGGACAAGAAAGTCAAAATATAAGGTGAACAGTTCTAAATGGAAGATTAAACAGGTGGCGATGTTAGAAAATTACGGGGATGTTACGAGTGGTTATGGGACAACTTGTCCACGAAAATTTTGGCCCGCGGGCCAGATGTCTATTTTTTAAATTGTGTATGTGTACATTTGGCCGGATAAGTTTAGTTGAATTTGCCAGATGTCTATAAAAAAAAAGATATTTTGGCAGAATTAAATTTGTTTCAACTAAATAGCAAAAACATCTGCAAATCATAAAATTAAATGACAATTATTTAGACAGTATATTCTTTTCCCGAGGAATTTATCCATGCACATTTTAAAAAGTGGATTGATTGCCATGGAATTTCGGATTTCTCGGAATCGTTTCGGTTACCAAACAACATTTGCAATAAATATACCTATGTGTACGATGTACGTATTACTGTCCCATTGATCTAGAATCGTGAAATTTGGCAAGAAGCAAGGTCATGTAGCACAAGTAAAGGGAAAACTCCGAAACCGTAAATTTGTCATTATTTCACTAAAAAACAAATTAACGGAACCCTCGTTGCGCGAGTCCAACTTGCACTTGACCGGTTTTTTAGTTTTAAAATATTAGGATTTACATCTACTGGGTCTGGGTGAATTGGTCTAGGGTCGGCAGTGCCTTTCTGCCTATAAGGACCGCACGTCCCTGCAGACTGTAAGGATGATATTACGTAAGAGTACATAATTATGCTCTATTTCGCCAATTCGCCCCCGTTAATAAAAGCACTATCGCTAACAAAAATAATACTAATTTCGATAAATACGAAACGAAGACGTGATATCGTTAGATAATTACCTACATTAACTAACTTTAATGTGTTACAAATCAAATTGTTATGTTCATTTACTAAGATTATGATAAAAATAAGAGAAGTTAGTTACCTAATTGGAATCGGACCCATTAGGATTCTTGGAATCATAATTAACAAGGAAAATCTTGCTGCTTGACTTACTTCAATTGATAGTTTCGTATTGGGAAGTAAAGGCTATAAACATGTAAATTTTAAGGACGGGTAGGCCGAAAATTGACATTATTTTAAATTCTAATTAATTTTGATCACTTTGTAACTCATTCTTGACAATTGACATAATAATATGACGGGCCTACCGGTTTATGTTTAGTGACCCTGACTGCTAAGCCCGAGGGCGTGGGTTCGACTTTCACCCAGCTTTTTGTCATAAGCATGATTGTTTGTCCAGTATCTGGGTGTAATTTATCCATGATTATGGAAGTATTTGTAAATTATATAAGTATGTTGATCAGTTGTCTGGTTACCATAGGACAAGTTATGCTAAGTTTGGGATCAGAAGACCGTGAGTGAGCTGTTCCAGGATATTTATTATTATTACTATTTACCTTTAGTAAAGCCTACACTCGTCATCTAAGAGGTCCAAGTGCTCATCATCAGCCAAGAATACGTCTTTAAAACAAAGTCTTCAAAACTTACATAGGCGTCTGTCCTTCTGGAACTGGTTGGCCAATGAGCTTCAGGTAGCAGACAGCGGGGAGGATGTAGGTGAGCAGGGCTATGGTTGTGGCGCCGATGAGAGCCAGGAGGGTGTAGAACCTCGGGATGCTCTCCCCGATGAAGAGGATCCCCAGCATGATGGAAAAGCGGACTGCCATGCGCCAGCCCGTGGAGTCTGTGGTTGTTTGAGATTAAAGTTAGTGAAATGCGGTAGTTCTTGAAGGTTTTGAAGAAGATTATTAACTCATCGCAGATTATTCTGGTTTATTGCAAGGTCTCAAGACACTGTAGACGCAATAAAAAGTTTAACGCTAAAAATAAGGAAGATTTGGCAAAATAAAGTGACTGGTACTGATACTTAAAAACAATAAAAATATATTAGGTACGATATTTTTTTAATTTTTTGCTGCTATTACGTTACTAACAACTTTTAAAAAACATTTTTATTTTACTCAAAAATATTTTTAACTATAAATAATTAATTTACTGTTTTATAAAATCTAAAACTTTAAAACGATATTTATAAAAAGTATTTTGAGAGATTCTTTTTTCATGAGTCATCACAGTCAAAATCATGGGTTTACGAATCTGTTCCAATCACTAACATTATCATAACTAACCTCGAGGCACATTATACAGCTCTTCAACTTCCTGGCAGACAGGGTTAACGATGATGATGAAGGCAGACAGCAGATGGATGGCCATGAGCACGTTAGCAGCCAGGGTCAGAGGAGTGGCAGCCATGGAGAGCGCCACGTTGGGCAACACGCGCTCGCCGAACACCGCGTAGCCACCGATGCCCACCATCAGGTAGAGGATCAGAACAGCTGGCGATGGGATAAAGAAAACAAGTTAATATTTCTGTTCTGCAAAACACGTTTACTCCATCTAATATAATACTGTTTATGTGTCTTTTTAAACGGACAATACCCGTCATACTATTCTCAACCACTTCATTGAAAGCCAGTATGAACAGTGAAGTCAACCACAAAAACGCCGAGCAATAAAGCTTGACGAGTAACGGGAAAACGATTTAATCTGTCTTGAATACCAAATGACGGAAAGATAAAACTATTACATTTAAATTTTTGTTAGCTTATCCTAAACCAATTCCTCCATTTCCCTTTTTCTTAATTTTACTAATAAACTCCCATTTACATACCCAAAAAGCCGTACTGCAGACTCTTGCTAAACTCGGTCTTATCTTTCATGTCGTTCTGAATAGTGGGGAATGTGGAGGCTCCTCCGAAGGCGAACATGATGGTGCCGGTGGCCAGGAAGAAGTCCATGAAGCCGTGGATACCGTAGCGGTAGGTGAACGGCGAGGCTTCGTTCATCATCTCGATGAAGTACAGGATGCAGGCCACAAGAGATGAACCGAACGCAAGGATGCCCATTAGACTGAAAGTTTGAAAAACAAATAAGTGAATTTATATACAGGGTGTCCCACGGCTATGCCACATGGAGGGAAAGTACCTTAAATATTGTAGATAGAACATTTCACTGAAAGAAGACATTATTTGAATTTTGAAAACATTTTTAACTGCATATTTAAATAATTACATAGTTGAACCGGGAATCGAACCTGTCACTCGAGAAAATTAATCAGCCTGTAGTTTTATCCTACCGATCGAAAGGCTTCATCACAAGGATTATTTTTTGCTAAATAACATAGTGTTAAAAATCAAACAAAGACCATGAATTTTAACATTTTTCATACAAAATTAGTAAATTTTTCAACTTCTCAAAACTAGTCCCTTCTTCTTGAACACAAAGTGATAACTTTTGATTATTTCGTTCCCTGACGATTTTTTGGTCTTGTTGTGATAGATATTTATTTATTGAAATGATGCGTACTACTCAAGTGGGTAGATTAATTAGTAATAAGTAGTTATGATTGCCAATTGTATGTCTTTACGGCAATGTAAGCTTTTAACTTTTCAGATCAAAATTTTACATCAAATGTTAAAATTCACGGTCTTCCTTTTATTTGGGACACTATGTTATTTAGCAAAAAAAATTATCCTTATAATGAAACCTTTCGATCGGTATAATAAAACTACAGGGTGATTATTTTTTCCCGTGGAAGAAGTTCGATTCCCGAGCCAACCATTTAATTATTTAAAAATCTATGAATGCAATTTAAATAGTTTTTAAAATTCAAATAATGTCTTCTTTCAGTAAAACGTTCTATCTACAAGATTTAAGGTACTTTCCCTCCATGTGGCATAGCCGTGGGACACCCTGTATACAATAAATATGTCGAAAATGAGGATATTGATTGTTTGCTTATGTGATACAAAGATCATAAAATGGTTATAGCACAAAATCTAAACATTTGCATTAATGTGTGATTCACAGCTGCGTTTAAGTTTAGAGAAAACGTCTTTATTACTTGTGTTTGAGCTGATTTTAAAATGGATTTTTTATAAAACCTAAGTGCATTTGAAAACCAATTTGTGCTATCTCTACCTTTAAAGATATCAGGCAAATAATATAAACTTTTATTTTATGGCTGTAGTAGCTAGAAATTGGTCACCAATTCACCAATTACAAATAATAAATCAATAAATTGACACAAATTTATTAATAACCCAATATAAACTAAACTTAACTTTTAATACGCTACTCACTGGAAATCTTTGGGCGTATCAAAGAACAGCAGCGGTGTCATGGCGCCGACGACAATGAGGTACCAGGTGCAGATTGTCAGGGTTGGCACTAGGGAGAGCAGGACTGCCTCGATGATCTGCGCGGCCAGTAATAGGTACACCACAGAGGCGCCGAACAGCGTCACGATCATCGCCATTGATACTACCACGCTGGGAATCATAGATAAATGATGTTATGAGTGTTATAAATGAGTAAGTGAACTTTATTGGTGCTGTGGTCTCGAGAATTTAATTTTAGGTAAGTATTCAATTTTTTTTCTCTCGATTTAATGGTGGTATTACCACAGTGTTGTGATACAATTACATCTTGCATATTTAAACTAAGCATTTAAGTCAGTATGACTTAGGCATAATTTTTGACTAGCGACGAGGCCACCATGAAGACAGATCACACATTAATACATACTATAGAATATTGTCTAGTCCGCTTCATATCGCTCATCTTTTGTCATACAAGGTTAGTTTTTGTTTATGCGAAAACTGAATAGAGTTTGCTCGAAATAAGAAAATGAATCGATTGCAATCATATCTACGACGCGCAAATGTCTACGGCATAGAAGCGTACCGGATGCGGCGACAGCTCCGATGGTGTGGACATGTTTTACGAATGGATGATGATAGGGTGGCCAAATGCATCTTCTTTTCTGAACTCCTAAACGGCAAGCGGAAACAAGGCGGCCAGTTCTTACGCTTCAAGGATGTACAGAAAAGACACATGAAAAGGTGCAATATTGATCCCCAGAAATGGGATAAAAGGCCATTTGCTGCCCTGATTGGAGGTGTATGGTGAGGAATGCGGTTCATGGTTTCGAAGAGCAAAGAAGGTCCGAACTGGATACGAAGCGTGATGCCCTTAAGGTTAGACCACCAGCAGCCCTGTTTTATAACTATGTCGACGGTGTCCTCACGTGCGGCCGATGCGCGCGCACTTTTGCTCATAAGATAGAATACTGCAGCCATCAAAGGGCACACAAGAGAACTGACCACCTTTGCTCCTCTGCAAGTGATGATTGGTAGCAGTCACCATAGCCGAAATCGGCTGGGAAGTATATATATACACACCATGTCATATTTTGATTAAAAAAATCTTTGTACACAAAGCGTCTAAGGCCCGTATTAATAGACGTTACTCAAATACGATCTCAAACAAGTGCGATATCATTTGATACCGGATTATTGCGATGACAGGAGCTCAAGGTCGTCGCTAATTAATAAACGCATCTCAGTTACCAAGATCAGCAACTCATTGCGCTGTACTTGCTGTGAACGAATACGTCACATGAGTACAAAACCTAACTGTCAAGTTCGTTTATTAATCAGTCTACACTCAGCTGATGACGTACACCTAATCTGTAACTTGAGCTCAACTTCAATCTCGTTTATTAATACGAACACGATCTTAAGCTTGGCATCAAGTACGAGTTTTGATCTGAGTAACGTTTATCAGTACGGGCCTAAGTACCGCAATCATACGTCCAACATCAGTCAAGGTTAAATGCATGTGCACACAGCCGGGTTATGGTAAGACAACCCCATCGGGACGCTGAAATGGTGTTTTCGGACCGACAACCAGGCAGTTATGAAATTTTTGTTTCGGGTTTCGCAAAAACTAAAAATAAGATTGTATACAATTATATATTTTTAATGGTCTTACCTCCAGCCCTTGCCAAGAGCCTGTTCCACGATGATGGCGTAAGGGTTTCTCTTGCGGGACCTCATCTCGGGGTCTCGAGCCTCGAGCATGGACCAGCAGTCTCCGAGACGCTTCCCACTGAATGCTGCCACCAGGCAGACCAGGACGATCAGAGGGACTCCCACCCATCCTGTGGACAAGTGGTTAACGGCTTTAGAATTCATAATTAGGTGGGAAGAAAGGAAAAATCTTTCTTTTTACACGTCTTTACCGTGTCGATTTGTAACATATTTTTTTGGAAAATAATTTCGATTCGCATCGATTACACATTAACATCTAGTGCGTAATATTTCGTGCCAGTAAGCAAAAAACTTTAAATAAAAAATTGTAGTTCGACATCCACGTGTACGGCGCCGCGGATAAAAGCTAGTTTATACTAAAAAAATACTTTTAAAAATTCCGTGCATTTAAACGAAAACTTTTAAAACTAACTATGCCTAATTAATAAACACATAGTGGAATGATGGAAAAATGCATAAAAACTTGTAGAACCGGTTTCATTGCCAATTGGGTTAGATTAGTACCAACGAGAAACCACAAGGCGAAGGGCCTTGCTGACGCCACTGTTGTGACAAGTTATAACATAATATTCTAAAAACTGAAGGCCGTAAGGTATACACCATTATAGATATTTAATACTAGATTGGTTAATCAATTAGCAGCATGGGCATCTATATATATAAAACAAAGTCGGGTTTGTTACAACACTTATAACTCGAGATCGGCTAGAACAATTTTCATGGTTTTTGGTTCGATGGATTTGTCCCCGCCCCGAATAGCAGAATACATCTTAAAAATAATGAAAAATCGAAGAGAACTTAATTAAATGAAAGATGAATCATTTTCCCCTATAGCTAATTCTAAATTCAATTAAAGATTGAAAACTTAAGAGAACAATAGTACTAGGAGCGCAGTAATGTGAAGTGATAATGTGAGAAAATATAAAATACTGAGATACTTAGTACTTAAATCAATCAAAAGTACTAGGCGCGCAGTTGTGTGAAGTGGTTAATAGAAAATGTGAGCGCAATTTTAAGAAAATATATGTTTATGAACTTAATAATATCCATCCATACTAATATTATAAATGGGAAAGTGTGTCTGTCTGTCTGTCTGTTTGTCTTTCTTTCACGGCAAAACGGAGCGACGAATTGACGTGATTTTTTAAGTGGAGATAGTTGAAGGGATGGAGAGTAACATAGGCTACTTTTTGTCTCTTTTTAACGCGAGCGAAGCCGCGGGCAAAAGCTAGTATACCTATATGTATTAAGCCTTCAAACACAAGTGATTCGAGATTCCAGACAAAATGGAAAGTCAATAGCAGCGCGACAACCGGCTGTCGCTTGGTCGTCGAAAGGAAAACAAAACACTATCCAAACCTACCTAAAATCATTACCAATTCGTCCTATTAAAATGGAATCATTCAGTGAAATAAGTTATTGAAATTATTTAATAATAGCAATTGTGAATTATCCGCTCCAGGCAAGTGGAGTAGAAAAATAATAGTGGCATAAATACAGATACTTACTTAATCTCTGTGGACATTAATGCATAGAAAACACAATACGGACGGGTCTGTGGGTCTAGTGGTTAGTGACCCTGACTGCTAAGGTCGTGGGTTCGATTCCCATCCAGGACAAACTTGTGTGATGAGCATGATTATTTGTTCAGCGTCGGAAGTAATTTAACTATCTATACTAATATTATAAAGAGGTAAAATTTGTAAGTTCTCTGCGTTTAGTCTACATTTGACAGATTCTACTTTTGTTGACATCATAGTCTACATATGACAGATTCTACATTTGAGAGATTCTACATATGACACATACTATATTTGAGAGATTTTGACGAAAGTGACACAAGGATGGGACAATATGGAATGAAGATTAACACTGTTATAATCAATATATTTATTGATAAGAAAAAATTGTCTTTATAACTGAAACGGTCACAATGACCAAATTAACGTCAATATTATTTTTAGTTAACGTATTGTTAACTTAATTACGTGTAAACAATCACAATGGAAAAGCTATTAATTATTATTAACAGGCAACAATCATTTTTATCGCAACAAATATTATAAATCTTATTTCTAACATAGGTCACATTGAAAAAAAAATACGAGAAATGATACTAATTGGTAAGTTAATAAAGATTTAAAATTACAGCAGCAGTTGTAAATAAATTATTATCTTAAAAAAGTCTTTGCTGTTATTTTGCTCTACCAGGGTTTGTTTTTCTATGAGTAGTGAATTCTTTAATAATTACCAACACAACACAAATAATTATTTCCAGTTATTGTTTATACATATTTTATGTTAACACAAAATAATTTTGACGTTAATTTGGTTATTGTGACTGTTTCAGTAAGTATTAGTTACTATGAATACAAACATTTAACACTAGTTATAAAATCATTTTTTTTCTTATCAATAAATATATTGATTATAACAGTGTTAATCTTCATTCCATATTGTCCCATCCTTGTGTCACTTTCGTCAAAATCTCTCAAATATAGAATGTGTCATATGTAGAATCTGTCATATGTAGAATCTCTCAAATGTAGAATCTGTCAAATGTAGAATCTGTCATATGTAGACTATGATGTCAAAAGTAGAATCTGTCAAATGTAGACTAAACGAATCTCTCTCTGGAACTACTGGTCCGATTTGAAAAATTCTTTCAGTTTTAGATAGCCCATTTAACGAGGAATGCTATAGGCAGAATATACCGAAAACCGCAGGGGACAGTTAGTAATAATATATATTTATAAATTATACTAGCTTCTGCCGGCGGCTTCGCTCGCGTTAGAAAGAGACAAAAAGTAGCGTATGTTACTCTCCATCCCTTCAACTGTCTCCACTTAAAAAATCACGTCAATTCGTCGCTCCCATCCGCTTTGCCGTGAAAGAAAGACAAACATACAGACAGACACTATCCCATTTATAATATTAGTAATAGTATGAATATAATTATGTTTATCAGTTGTCTGGTTACCATAGTACAAGCTCTGCTTAGTTTGCGATCAGATGACCGTGTGTGAGTTGTGCATTTTTACTTATTTATTAAATCCATGAATGTGTACCACATGTAATAGCTAAGAAAATAATTTACTTCATATCCATTTTTTACTTCAGATTTTGCATAGATATAGATATTTTTAACAGAATTGATGGAAAACGTGTTTCGTATACAACCTACTGAAATTCATCCCATAACGAATTAAAAAGGGTTAGCAACAAACACTAATTTGGGGGTGATTTGCTTCAAAATTTATTTGTATTGAGAAAACCAATTCTAATTAAAAAATAAAATAATTAAATTACATTATTATTGACTAGCTGTTCCTCGCGGTTTCACCTGCTTTACATTAGGTTTTTGGTTACTGCTTGGCTCCCGTGGGACAAAGCGTGATATTTTTAGTAGTGTAGTAGATATGTTTAGTTTAGTTTTTAGCCTATGTTACTCGTGGACAATCAGGCATTCCAATGGTGAAAGAATTTTTAAAATCGGTCGAGTAGTTTTTGAGCCTATATATTCATTACAATCAAACAAACAAAGTTTTCCTCTTTATAATACCTATTAGTAATAGATAACACCGCAATAACTTTACTACGCTGCAGCCAAAATGCAGTCACAATTACAATACGTAAGTCTCAAACTTACAATAAATTATATCTATAGTCTTTATAGATTGGATTTAACAATTAAAGTTAAACCAATCATTCCAATTTTCCGAATAATATAAGTAATGTTAACGTGGCGTGTTTAATTCAGCCGAAATAAAATTTATTAAACATTTAACACTATACCACTAAATTATTACCTATCTACAAAGTTATAAATTTTATTTTATAATGTCATAATTAGAAGCTCACCCAAACCCAAAAGAGGCTCGCTTCTATCCAAAAATTCACCTAAGTGATTAGTTACCTATGTAAAACTTGTTGTGTCATCTTTGTGTTTAGCTTATAAACGCCGAAGTGAACGAAACCATAGCGTAATTCACAAAACGCTCAGTTGGTACAGCGCCATCTATCGAGCGAGTGAGAGTTAAAACGTCACAATATCAAAATGCATTTTACAATACAAAACCTATTTAATTAAATGGTCTTAAGTGCGAAAACGAACAAAAACATTTTTGATGAGCTGTAGTTGACAAATTAGTCTATATTTTAGGTGTAGGTGGAATCGCTTAGAATTATATTGAAAGGAGTTTTCTCGAGCGGTTACTCAAAGACTATCTCAGAAAAAATAAAAGTATCTAGCTAAATGTAGGCCCGTATTAATAGACGTCACTCAACTCCGAGACGCTCTCAAGTCTCTTGCTGTCCTTGTCATTCTAAAGGGAAAAAATAAGGACAGCAATAAACTTGAGAGCGTCTCAGAATTGAGTGACGTCTATTAATACGGGCCGTAGACCTGTGTTCTCAGATTTTAAAAAAAATCTTTATTGTTTATGGCACAAAAAATAGCAATATACGTTTTGTACTGACAAAATTGAATCATGCATGACATTTCGACGTCAAAATAATAAGACTAGACGTGTGATATTTTTAATACATGTTTACGCGATTGTCGACCTAATTGTATTTGAAATTTGAATGTCTGTAGGAAAATAAGTTAATGGTGGGTTATGATTCCATTTTGTCGATTGTACAAGGGTGAGCTTAACCCAAAGTTGAGTTTTCAGCATTCCTGATTTCTAAAAAAATAGGTTGCAAAAACTAATTGAGGATATGCCTACGTACAATTACGTAGTTAATTACGATGTTCTATCGATTATATTAGGTAGTAAAAACGTGAACAGACTGTTATGAATAATTTTGTTTTCAATACCTAATGTGTAGTAAATCATTAGAAAAGTAGTTTTTTACAATAATAAAGATATACAAAAATAGCCAGCGTGTCAACAGAACCCATTTCCACTTTTCATAGTCGAATAGTGATGACGACAGCATTAAAAAAATGACATTCTGTTTAGTCCGTCTGATAGATCGGCCGAAAATACGGGACACGTATTTTTTGCTTGATCAAATTATTAAAAAAATACAAAGTTCCGGAGTGGGGGCTTTTGACGTCACCGTCCTGCAAAAATTGTATCACTTCAACGCACTGTAGGTATCGTCGTCATTCTTCGTTTACGAGAAAAAAGAAAAAAGAAAAAATACGTGTCCAATATTTTTTGATAATCTATCTGACGGACTAATTACTTTTTTTTGTCGTCTGGCCTATTGCCTATACATATACTTCATTAGTTGTAACAGACGATTTTTTTGTGTGGTTTTGAATTATGGCCCATGCGGTCGCTTAAAATAAAATAAAAATTGTCGCATAAAAATGTAATTTTTTAGCAATTTACAAAATAAAAGTTATTTTTTTGAAAAAGCACTAAAAGCTTATTATTATAATACAGCTGTGTCATTTATCAAATAAGTTCTACTCTCGCACCGTAAGATCACGTGAATTACGAGTACTTATCAGGAAAGTACCATCGATACCTTGAACTTCTTTTATCTCTTGTTTTGATGATTTTTACATTTGTGTTGATATTGATATAATAACTTTATTACTAGGGGCCACTCAATAGTCTAAATTCGACCTTAATTCATTTTTTAAACCTCGACGCAAAAAGTAGTAAATTTGATCATCTGTGTGTTTGTTTGTCATAGATATGCTGTAGGTCCTGAACGGTGGACCAATTTGGATGTAGTTTTTTTTTTCTGGATGTAGGGTTATCTCTACTCTAGCAATAGTTCTAAGTGGTTCTAAGACATGTTTCAATAATCTGAGGTTTCATTTCAACAAAGTCAAAGAAAGAAGTTATGAACTCTTTTGATATCTGCAGTCGCGATCGCGATCTTAATAACATCTATCAGCGCTCAGCGCACAACCCAAACCGCTGGTTTATCTTTGTGAAGAGTGAATAAGAAAAGATTTTTTTTTAAAACGCAAACAAGTGCCTGCCAGGCAACCAATAAGAAAAGGTTTCTTTGAAAAACGCAAACGCGGGCCAAATTTTGTAAAAGTTTTAATACTATTTTAAGTACCTACCTATAACCTCTTTGGATCATCTTTAATCATTTTTGCAAGGGTTGCTGGCCTTCTTTCGACTAAAAATTTTAAAATGCCATTTGTTTCATTACATATAAATGGCCATCACCTGTTTTTAGAATGTAACGGCCAGTTTTAAACATAAGTTTGAAGATGTGAAAACTCTTTGGTGAGTTTATCAAGTTAAAACCTATTTGATTATCCTTCTATAAGTTCTAATAACGTGAAAGTTAGTGAGGATCGAAGGATGAATGTTTGTTTGAATTTTACAAAAATAGCTCATACCTATGTCATAATAACTTACCTATAGGCTACATAACATTACGCATTCCCACGAGAGCGGAGCAGTAACCGAAGATCTGATATTGTTAACGCGGGTGAAACCGCTGGCTTACAAAAAGACATTCAAACGGACAAATTCGCAGGCAAATGCTAGTATTAATATTATAAATGCAGTCATAAAATTATATAATCTGTCTCAAACGGATTTAAATGTAAATAATAAAATATCTGTTGCCAAGGCCAATGTAATTAATATCGCGAGAGATTGTTCGTCGAAAAACATCAAAATCTCAGTTGGAGCGTTCAATCTAAGATTACTTTTATGTTAAAGCTTTAGATCGACTTAGTTCGTGTAAACGTCGATTATCTTAGGCGCAAAGGTGACAATTTTTTTTGTTCGGGGAACAGGCCCACCACAAATTGTGGCATATGTTAATGAAATGCTCGTTAGTTTATTCCTTATAATCTCTAGATATTACAGTGGCAATATTAGCAAAACTCGCGGTTATGAAATTGGTCCTAATAGCCATAGAATAGTAAGTAATAATCAGTATGATGTTATTATTGGTTCAGGAGTTGGTGGTACGACGCGGTTTCGCGCGGTCATATTATGGACTTAGCCTAATAATGTGGTCTGTCAGTGTCAAACTGATTGAAACTGTACCACAGAGCATCTACAACGGGATGTTAATTTACGTTTCGTTTCACATATTTATTTCCACGTTAAAATAAATGTAAAAAGGCTCCTAAACAAGCATTTTTTTACTATTATTTCATTATTCCGTTAGATTTCTATATAATTTTGGTGGGTTAATTATAAAAAGGTGATCACTTGTTCCATGTGTAAAATGATTAATATACCTACGTTACCGTTTAATAGTGGGCCCAAAAAAAAATGTCTCCTTTAGTTGTATGAAATTGGTTAAAAGTAGCCGATGACGTTTCTTGGAATTTAAGCCTAAATAAACCTTATCATTTTTTTTCAAAATCGATTCGGCTTCGTTTGTTTAACTGTATGCTTCTAATATCATAATTGCGTCATTTTGAGTACATATGTGTGTGTGGATGTTTGTTACTCTTTCACACAAAAATTATTTAACGGATTTAGATAAACTTTATACTAATATTTTATCATAATTGATGTCGAAAAGAAGTGGCCAACCGGTCTAGCGTGTTGAACATATTTCGCCGATCGATATAGTTTGTAAGGCTTATTTAAGACAAAATATTTTAAGACAAATGGTTTCAAGGAAATGATTTTTATTGCCTCTTTCTTCTGTCTTATTTAACTAAACAACGGATTTTTATTCTGTTTTCTTTACATGCGGTTGTCTAGTACGTGCATACTAGTAGAGAAAAGCTGATATTCTCAATGATTTGTAACACCCGTGCGATAAATTATGTTTGGTCAAATTAAATTTCAAAAGTATCATAAAAATAATAAAAAACAATGGTTTGAAACAATCTACAGATCTTTCTATTTCTAAAATTATCATGACTAGTGACCTATAAATATAGTAAACTTGTTTATTTTTAAGTAAGTATATAAAATATTGTTAGCATTAAATTAATCTAATGAGATGATCTGGAGTAGATAGCAGATGGCTGTCGTTAGCAAACGGCTCAGGTGCAAATTAACATATTGTTGATGTGGTTCTCCTGCTCACACGCATTATGTATTCTCTGCTGTCTGTATTGAAGATGTATAATTATGTAGGATACTTATATTCTATTTTTGGAAATTGCTGTTTCAAAAATATAGGTTAAAGTAGTGTAAGACGCTGTGGGTTTAAATCCGTGCAAGAACCAATGTGACTTTTTCAATCACATTGCACTTTCTAAAGTTTATCTAAGACATTACTTATGTACATCTCGTGCCTCGAAAAGCACGTAAAGTCTACTTTGCCATTCGTAGTACTTTGCCAGTTGTTACGGGTAGTCAAAAGCCATGAAGCCTGATCAGTCTAAAGTCTAACCAAGAGGTATCGTGTCGCTTAGTTACTGGATTGTAGAGGTCTGATAAGCAGCCACTTCACGTAAAACACTGGCATCCAGCTGAACCCGGATATACTGGAAGCCAACCCAGGATAAATGGGTGGGAATAAGGGTCTACCCACGATTATCGATGCGGAATCGGCTTAAGCCGAGTGCGTATCACCACAGCGTCGTACGGATGCGATTATAGCTAACAGACTAGTTTCTTGTTTACGCATATTTATGGGGTTAATCTCAAATTCTGAATAATAAATAAATAATAATAATAATAATAAATAAATATCTTCGGACAACTCACACACGGTTATCTGATCCCAAGCTAAGCAGAGCTTGTGTTATGGTAACCAGACAACTGATATACATACTTATATAATTTTGTAAATACATACATATTATAGATAAATTACACCCAGACACAGAACAAACAATCATGCTCATCACACAAAGTCTGTCCTGGGTGGGAATCGAACCCACGACCTCCGGTATAGCGGTCAGGGTCACTAACCACTAGACCAACAAGCCCGTCATATGAATATTCTTTCATTGGCAAAAACTAATGCCATGATTGGCATATTGGCTGAACGACTACTGTTCCGTGTTCTGCAGGTTAAGTAAAATAATGTTAAATAATTACTTAAGCTTACCGTGAGTAATTTAATACACCCATTTATTTAACAATCCATTCTTAGAATGTCACTACTCTAACCCGTTCCCGCTCAAAACAAAATGTTTGTATGGCCTACAGGCTTTTGTAACAAGTCTTGCTATTTGTCTACGTGAGTTTAAATAAGTTTGACTCACAATCATTAATTTAGCAATTACTTAGGCTTAAAAGTTCTGTGTTACCTAAAAACAAAGTCATTCTATATCAAAGAAAGATGAAAGGAGATGAAAGATAGATACGTAGTGTCTGATATTTCACAAAATGTTTGACTTTGAATTTGACTGGCCTGATGAATTAGTTGTTAATGGTGCCGATTCTCTTATTCACAAACTAACGTAAATTTAAGGTAAGTGCATCTTTCTCTTTCCATTTAATTAAGAAAGGGACAGAAATTAAAATATTAGTTGAGTCCTGTCAAATTTAGAAACTCCATAGATAATTTAGACGCGGTTTAAAAACATGGCGTCTATATATGTCAATTTAGTTCAGGCGCTGTCTAATTTGACAGGATTAAACACCTGATCAAAACTTTGTCTGAATTTTTAATGATATTAAGATAATACTTAATATTTACATTTTTATTCGAGAACTGCCAAGATATATAAAGATAACACTTAATTGATATGCACATTATAGATGTGGCTTCTGATTTTAGTGGCAGGTAGATCCGTGTTAGAGGTACTCAGTTGGATTGCTTAGACTTAGCTCACACCGCGACACTAGTCCTGGCTCAAGATGAGATTTGTAAACAAAATAGACCTTAATTAGCTACACATCAAAGTGCATTTTGTAATGAGATGAATTCGAATGCCTTGCGGCTTCACGATGCGTCTTGAGGTAACACGATACGTTTCGATTTGTCTCTGAAGGATAACCCTAATGCGCCTGCGACAGACCAATGTACTTATTACTTACTCAATTACTTCGTACAATCACACTTGTTGGTTTCAAGTTCAACTAAGCTGTATGTATTTCATCTTACACTTTAATAGAAATACCTTATTACTAAGAAATTTGAGCCGATTGCCCTGTTCACAAACTAAACTAAATAAGAGTTCAGTGCATAGTTTTGTTCCCATTTCAAAGAAAAGAACAGATCAAATGATCATTAATAGTTTAGTCACAACAAGCACGAATAATTAATAAGAGTTCAGTTCTGTCATAATTTTAGTGCCCATGTTTTAAAATGCACCTCAATTGTATAGAGTATCGTCATTGGACAGGAATCAGGAAGTTTTATCTTCTATCATTTTCTTAACGAAATGGTAAGAAAAAGATGCACTGAACTTAAATTTATTTCAGTTTGTGGACAAGGGAATTAGCGCCATTGTCGACAATACTCTTATTTACCAAATTCTATATATTTCGCACAGCAAATCCATTTACTGCTTAACTTTTCGAAACTAAAAGGCACAGAGTAGTGAGCTGTGTGGCAACAAACAGTTGCCATTAATTGAAACAGAAAAAGTTCACAAAACTAAATTCTAATCCATACTAATACTATAAATGGGAAAGTGTGTCTGTCTGTTTGTGTGTTTGTCTTTCTTTTACGCAAACGGAGCGACAAATTGACGTGTTTTTTTAAGTGGAGATAGTAGAAGGGATGGAGAGTAACATAGGCTACTTTTTGTCTCTTTTTAACGCGAGCGAAGCCGCGGGCAAAAGCTAGTTAAATATAAAGGCTTTCAGTTAATGGAATTGAAAATAGCATTGCAGAACATAGTACGCCAGCCAAACGTTTAACGCATAGCAACAGATATCTCAAACACACATTTCTAAATAGCGAATATATTGACAGGCACTTACCAGTTTTGGCCAAGGCTCGTGGTATGGCCAGAACTCCGCTGCCCGCCATCTCCCCAGCTATGAGGATAGCTGTCTGCTCCATCGACAGACCCTGGCGGCCTCCATCACCACCGTCTCCGTCTGGTTGCTGGAACAACCTCTTGATGTAGTGAGACTTGTTTTATTTAGACTTATTGATAGTGAAGGATGAAAATTGTGAATGAGAAGAACCAAGGTCACATGGTCTGTGGTCAGATTGAATGAGGCACAATTATTCGCCGCTGATGTGCTATGGGCCTACAAAGTGGACCTGGTGATAGTTCAGGAAATGGTTAAACAAGTTCGGGTAAGTGTTGAACACGAACGTCACAGCAGAACTTGATTGAAGACTAGACCCGAAAGTGGGCGTCTATCAGAGATTAGGCGTACTGAGAGGAGAGACATAAAAGCAAAAACAGCGACTAACTGTTAATTTACAACGAATTTCTTTGCTCTTCTTGATGTACAATAATGATTTGAGAAATGTAACACGGCAATTAATCATCGAACAATTGGAGTAATAATCTCTAGAGTCTCTAGATCTTTCTCAATTATTATTTTATGCAATTACAAGTTGTACCTCATAAAATACAATATTTGAACTAAGTTTACCTCTATATAAATATGTCGGTCTATTTGACCGGAGGTTACATATTATATTGGACCTTAGAGTAATGTTGACTATGAGCTAAGATTTACAGATGTGGAAAAATCTCATTTAGACAAAATATATCGCTTAGATCAAAATAAAGCTGAAACATAGGTCAAACAAGGTCAATTCTTAGCTAAATTGATAAGTTTAGTTCATATAAAATATGCTTACATAAACCTGCTCCTGATTACGAAAAAATTATAGTTCTTTCTGGCAGGGCTACATCCATTTATAAGTTTTCTCTGTTTCAAGGACATGGCATTCATTTAAAAGCAGCGGGAATAACCAGTCTTTGTATTTTAATATCTCAGATAAACTTTGTCTAATATTGCGCAATAATCACTTAATAAGACTAATGACAGTTGGAGTGAGCAGAAAGACCGGCTTGTTTACGTATCAGATGCATTAAGTATACTTAAATAGATTTTTTATTAAAAGTTTTTCGATGTAAAAGTGTCTTTTATCATAATGGACACTACATCAAATAGTCGGACGACTAAAATGTCTCGAGTGGACATAAGGCGTTAAATATAACATTATTAAATAATAATATACTGATATTTAATATACGTGAGACCATATAAGCGTAAATTACATAAAAAATGTTGCTTTAAAAACAAGATCTTGTCTATCTGACCACTTGGCTGTTCTGTTTCTTAAATTAGCTCTATTTTATTTTATTTTTTGTTATAGAGAGATTCATGCAGTATTTTTAGTAGTAACGTGTTTATCTGATTTGCATGTTTCAACATACCTATTTCATGGCGAGTTGAGCAATCAAATGAAATCGATGTTTCGGTCCCTTTGGCGGACAGGCCCTACGATTTAATTATGCATAAAAACATCTATGCTTCCCGCATACTTCTTTTGGTTTATGTTAACTTGTCAAGCTGTCCATGGCGAGATTTTTTGGATAATTATACGTTTCAAGGAAAATGAGTTCGATTTTTTTTAATTTGGATGTTGTACTACTTCTAAAAATTCCATGTGCCTAAAGTATTTATTCTAAAAAATCTAATTTAAAAAATCTATAATCCCATCTCTAATCCATTTGCAAAACCGAAATGATAAACAAATGCGAAAGATATATTTTCAACATAAATACCTAATTATAAAAAAGTTTTCAGGAAAGGTTTAAAGTGGTACAAAATGTTTACTTCCTTAAACTGACTGCTCGTAGATTTAAGATAATGCTCGAGATTCACCTGTCTCTGTATTTACTTGACATCGTTGTGAAATCAGATAGTACTGAACTTGTAGACAAAGGTATAAAATTAAACCGCAAACTAGCAATATTACATCATTCTGATAAATAAATAAAAGGGGAGCGCGAAATTGATAACAAATGAGTTACAATGGTTAAGAAACTGTTAGATGTCTTTGAAGACACTGCTGCTGGTTCTCCAACCACTGTTTCAGAGGAGTCCAAAGAGCATTCCAGTAAGTTCTTTTTAGCATTACCTGCTAACAACTTGCTGGAAGTGGATTAAACGGGTCCAAAATGATGTAAAGCTTACCTTTTTCGCCACGAGCGGTGTGGTCTCCGTTACATTGTCAGAGCTGGCACTGGCCTTCGCCTTCGGCTCAACTTTCTTCGACATTTTCTAAAACAAAATAACTCAAATATCAAAACCACACAACAACTCGTCTCTACGACTACCGGGTACGAACCGGTTACACAAAAATAATTCTGTACGACATTACACTTTTGTATTCAATAGTCTAAAAGGGTCGATTGTCAATTTGTTCAATTAGACGTGGGTCAATGTTTCCTGTAGGAATGAGCTGGTGGAATCGTACGGCTTCTACTTACTGAGTCGCACGTCCGGCCGACGCTACGATCTTCACGAAACTGTTGACTGTTGCTATCTAAGTAGCAACTAGTCAGGTAAGTTAGAAGGTTTCCGCATCAGATGTGCTCGGAACTTGAACTTTATTATTTTAGAGCTAAAGGTCATTATGTGCGCTGATTTCTTGCGACAAGTTCCTGTGTCGAGTATTAGGGTGATTACTGTTTACCAGGCTGTAGTCATTGTTACGTACTTTTTTATTAATTACCGCATGTTATTACTCAACAGTAAATTTAATAATGATCCATTTAATAATGTAGATTTGTAATTAATTAGCTAAAATAGTGGTCGTTTTGTTACCATGTCTTTTATTATTGGTACTAAATTTTTATAAATTAATGATTTAGGGACATACTCACTAGAAAGGCACGACGCAAGTACCTATCTGAATAATTATTAGTATTAAACTTGGTAAAAAAATGATTTTATTAATATTTTTTATCGACCAAAGGCTCTACTTTGATAAAGGTATGATTATACCATTTTATTATAGGTAAGTACTAGGTGTATTTTTTTAACCAAACAACTTTTTGAAGTGAAAACTTCTTTAGCGGCGTTGAGCACTTTTTCTGTAATGGGTATAAAATCTTAAACTCGCGTCAGGACACGTGACCTGATCGAAAAAGCGTAGGACGGATGGATAGTAGACAGCTGTCACCATCCAAGGATGCGCGTGGCACGCTGTTAATAATCAAGTTTTCACTTCTGCCGGCACTCCCCGAGTGCAACCCGTCTTTTTTTTATGTATCCAAATCTGAAATCGCAAAAAAAAATATCAGCTGTTTCTAACAAAAGTTCAATGCCCTCGGATCCTGACCATAATGTCAGAAACAGCTGATATTTTTTTCGAGATTTCCGAGTTGGTTCCATATAGAAAGTTGTTTGTTTTCACCTCAATCACCTCCTAGCGGGTTATGCAAGACCAAAAATACACCTAGTCTGGTTAGCTTGTAGTTCTCTGACCAACCAGCACCGCGACGCACTGCTGATGTGCACCTGGAGACGCCTCCTAAAGACCACGCGGCTGAAATCGCACTGCTAACCCTATGGAATGACCTAATAAAGCTAGCAACAGAGTCCACTATGTTCGTAGCTGTATGGATCTATTGCTGAGAAAGCAACCTTCGAAAAAAATCAAAGACCCAACAAATACCTATCTGTGTTCTTTGTCTACGCAACCACGATCACTCTCACAAGAGTAGAGTCTCACAAAAGTGTCTCACAAGGTAGCAATAAGGTTCTTATCATACTAGCAGTTTGCAAGCGGCTGCGGGACGGGTGCGAAACTAATGAGTTGCGAACATTCTGCTGCTGCACAGGAAAGACGTCGCGGACGCGCGGCGAATTCGCAACGTTTTCGTCACGTGTTTGTATCAATTTAACGAAGAAATTACAATGCTATTCACAGTAGTATGATAAGGCCCTAAGGGCTTTCTAATTTATCCCACGGTGCGTTCGTGGTGTACCGATTTACTTTGTGGTACCGATTCGCACCACTGCTGCTGAATCATCTTTTGGCATGCATTTCATATAACCTATTTTCCTTTTTTATAGGAATTAGACTGATTTTGACTAAGGTAAGCTCGGCGGCCGCTGCCGCGGCACTCTCGCTGCCTGCGCTCGCTTGCCTTCGCGCGCTCCGTGGTTACAGTTCTAACCTAACCTAACCTAACTTAATCTAACACAATTTGGTGATCATTTACCTACTAAGTATTTTTTGGTGATCATTTACTATTTTTGGTATGTAATACATTATTTTGGTGAGCGTTTAATTTGTTCCCTTTTTTTTTTAATATGACTAATAAAATTATTTCTATTGAAATTCTGTGATGGTGATCTTCGTAGTATGCTAAGTCAAATTATGCCAAATAATCGGCGCTCTAAATAAACGTTACCTATGCTAAACGAAATTATGCAAAATTGTAACTCTGCTGACAAAGGTAATTATGCCAAATATAATTCTGACATCATATAAGTATCCCATTTAAAATTCGGACATAAAAACATTAGGCCAAAAAACAAATTAAGTATTACTTATGTTAAATATTTTTTAAACCTTAATAATGTTCGTTTATAAAAGTTTCAGCCAAGTGAGTTATGCCAAATAGGTTTCGGAGAAAAAAGTTTCTGCCAGATAGAGGGCAGCCATTTTATTATTATGATTGTGAATAGGCGAGACGACAAAAAAAAGTAATTATAGTCCGTCAGATATATTATCAAAAATTTTTGGACACGTATTTTTTCTTTTTTCTCGTAAACGAAGAATGATGACGATACAGTGCATTGAAATTGCGCATGACGTCACGATCTGATACAATTTTTGCACGATGGTGACGTCAAAAGCCCCCGCTCCGGAACTTTGTTGCTCTTTATCTCTGTATTTTTTTAATTATTTGGTCAAGCAAAAAATACGTGTCCCGTATTTTCGGCCGGTCTATCAGACGGACTAAACTGAATGCCATTTTTTAAATGTTGTCGTCATTCCTATTCAATGCATCTTATACAACACAGCATTTCACAAATAATTTGATATATTATTATGAAAATCTCGGCAAGAGTGAAACGGGAATGAACAAACACTTAAATATTTGATAATTTATCTGAAAAAAAAGTAATCCATTTTTATGGAGGAGTTATTTTAATTTTAAAACTCGTACTATTTATCGTTATGAAAATCTACCAATAACCATCGATGGTATTTTTTTACTTTGATAAATGGTAACACTGCAAAAATTTTAATGACAAATAATTGGCAATACCATTTGACGTTTGGATAATTTTTAATTTGCTTGCTGTGCCTATTTCTGCGTGATTGAAGATAGATTTTTATCGGATTACTGTTTTCAATATACTTCGGTAATAAAGACAATCTATTTTAGTGACAGCAGATAACGACTGAGTTTTTCCCACTGGCATCGTAACTGTACTTTTTAGACTCGTTGCGGCTCAAAGGTAATTTTTACACTATTTTGCCTTGTTTGTGTTATTACACTCGATAGAAATTCAAACTAGATGAACAAATACATATATCTCCGCTGGTTGGTATACCTTTTAAACGGTCCTTCCTCAATATTTTGGTGATTAAATATGTTTTGTTGAACGTTACTCTGCATGTTGTGTCATCACAAACAATGTTACTCATTGGGTAATTTTCTGTTTTCTATCGATTGGTTTTAAACGTTAGGCTAACGTTTATTATTAATCTACTTTTTGCATTGTTATAAAAGGCTTTATTTTCTTTTCTATTTAGGTAAATAAGTTTCGGAAAAAGTGACTAATTACCTAGTGTCATTACAATGAAATACTCTGTGTATATCATGAGCAATGCAGGCTATTAATAACTGTTATTTTAAATATATTTATTCACTGAAACCTCAGACAGACAGCTGCCTGTCTGAGACACAATTAATGATATTGGACTGCTTATGTCTTTCTTGTGTTTGCACTTAGACAAATTTATAATTCTCTACACTTTATGCATTGTGTCTTCTTTTGATAATAACAATAGCTGTTGTTCCTGTATTGGACCCTGCATCCAGGTTTCTGTGTCCTAAAAAATATTTTTGCCTATTGTAAATATTCAGTATGGCATTGTGGAGATTAATTTAATGCCATCTATACTAAAGCTTTGTATTAAAAGAAAAATGGATGTCCGGCTAAAACTTACTTCCTGCCTTATTTTATTCTTTATTAAGTAATAACTACAGCCCTGACATTTAACTGAAGTTAGTTATATTTTAATGTCAGGAGTTCATTGATCTGAAAAGTATCAGTTGAATAAACCCATACATACTATGTAATCTGTCAAAGTCACATACAATGAGTGAATATCTCAAAGGATTTAATGCAGATACCTCAGATAAGGAAAAGAGTTTACAGTTAAAAAAATAATTACTTTAATTACACATTGAAAAATCACCAATCTGCTTGAAGCAGGACAACACACAATGCTCTTGCCTAATTTGTTTTATAGGTCTTTCCCTGCAGTGGGACAGTTATAGGCTGGTATTATTAATATTACACATTAGAAAACACTATCAAAAAATTATCATTTATTTATTATGCATGAACTTTGCTATTCACTAGATAGTATTGGTAAATCACACAGTTTTGTGCATTCATTGTATAGTTACCATCACAGGCCTTATCTTTATATGTGGACTATATGCAGCTATGTATGTGTGTGTTACATTGTTTATCTCAGCATCCAGACCTCATTATAACTAGACCACATAGTATAATGTTACATTCAAGTACATTGCTCGGGCTCAAAGTATTGATTGCAAAGCGACTGTTTCATTTAAAGTAATAAAGTATTTGTATTCATAGCCCCTTACTAATAATCGCTGCATAAAGTTATGACAAGTTTATTCCTTAAAAAAATGTATGGTTACACAGGCTTTATTCATGACATAAAAATACACAGTGATTATTAGTAACAGCAATAATGTTGTCTGTTGGGAGTTTATTTAAATGTGTAAATAGGTATAGACTATAACAGTATACTTCCTATTGTTTTGCTTTGATTGTTAAGGACTTTTCATAGGATATAATAGGTTAATGTTATTGTTATTTACAACTGTACTATTTTACACGTTCAGCTGTAAGTTTTCCAAAAAATAATAATATAGAATAAATAAATAATTAAGAGTATAATATTGTTTATCTAGCTAAGTTGGCAACCCCATGTCACAGCACAATTTGCATACCATTGGAATTTCTTGTAATCTATCTTTACTTGTGGTAATTATACTGTATTTATTTATAGGATAGATATGAAATACTTGAAATAGCTATGTATTAACCAAAGTAAGCACCTTTCAGTTTACTGATCAAGAAAAAGGGTTATAATTTCTATTGATCATCATAAATTTAAAGGCTAGAAATGTATTGTCTTCCTTTATTATTATAATTTTGTTCCAATTCTCATAAGTATTTTCGTGTGGAAGATAGTATGTTGTGTGTATTTTGTGCTTTTGCTTGCTTGTGCGACTGTCACATATTCATGCATTGCATTTCAAATAAAATTCAAACATCAGGCTTCTATGTAGCACTGCTCTCCAATATTGAGTTAGCAATTACATATAAATTGCTTCTCCTTTAGAAATTTGTCTTAAAAAGATACAACAACGATAAATGTTTTGTTTTAGGAATGATGAGAGAAGATGATTGATTCAACACAGAAGCACAAATAGGTAATAATTATAATCATCAATATTTTTTTCACATCACCGTATATGAAATAGTTAAATGTGTCATTTTTATTGGTGTTTGATAACAACATCATTTATTTTCCAGTGAAATAGGACAGCTGTACAAGAAAACAACCAAAATGATTACGTCGGAAGAGTCAGACTCCCTGAGCACGGTCCCATCAGAAGGTCATGCGGAGGATGTGTCAGGTGGGTTCAATGACTGCTGACCAATGCATTCATACAAATAATATTGTACTCATGGCAATCACAAAATGACAATACGTTAAGTAAGATATAAATGCCATTATCTGGGGTGAATAACATTTTTTAATATAAATTGTCATACAGTTAATATTTGACAAAGATAAAAGTATTACTCATATTCTGAGTCACATAAGCCATCAATTCTGGAAGTCATAGTATTAATATCTGCAACCAGAAAAAATCGCCAATATTAGTTTTCATTTTCACCTTTTGTTTTTTTTTTAAGTATGGGTTTACCTTAAGCTTAAAGCTTAAAAAATTCTTTGATTTTGGTATAGTTATGTGAATAAAGGTAGATACGAATGTAATTCACAAAAGAATAATAATAAATAAAGATAATGAAAAAGAAAACTATAGAATACCGACGGATGCCAATTAATACACAAACTTAATATAATATTATTACGAAACTCACAACATAACATTGAATGGTTTATTTATCATTATAGGCTGACCTTGACCAATTACCGAACAGGCAGGGTTTAACCTCTAATTTACCACAGTAGGTCATCTTTTCAGGTCACCAATCAATAAAATAAAGCCTCACTTACTGTATGAATATTAATTTCTGGGGTTTTTAGAGTTTCGTTTTAATTAAGCCACTGTTTGAAAAAAAAAACTTCACAGATCGCGCACACTCAATATTAACTCACGAATATAATAATACAAGGAAAAAAAACATATTATTTTCTAGTAGTCTACTTCCCGCCGGATTATGTTAAGACACGTTTTATTTAAATAAGTGAAGGCGGTCATGAAAATAATGATTGTGAAATATTTAATGGCAGCTTCTGGCACGGAGGAGGCTCCTTCGTCCATGGTGTCTAGTGAGGCGGAGTCGGAGGGCAGCGTACTGTCGGAGGCGCGTCACGATGCAGAGGCTAGCGCGATGTTCAGCGACCCTCTGACTGAGTTAGCTGGTTCGTTGCATGAAAAGCCGATGCCGCCGGTCACAGACTGGAGGTCGGTTGGCACAACAATTGGCGTCGGCGTTGCTGCTTATGTCGCTTCTAGAGGTTGGTTTAAATATAAGAAATCGATCTCAAAGTGCGGCTGAGATAAATATACTTTTCTTAGCTATTTCATGTTTACTTTAATTCGGATTCTAGACCACTCTTTAATTACATTAGTGTTTTATTATGTAAGTTCTGTAGATTTTTTAATAGCCCATTTTAATAATAAAATCAAGTTTTATTGTATTGTACACCCATAAAATTGATAATTTGAGTTTAAAATGTTTTTTCTTCTATGTAAAATAACATAACCAGTTTACTGAGAGATATAAATAGATCATGCAGAAAGAATTTAATATATTAATATCTCAGATCATCTAATCTGATAATCTAGCATCTAAGATTTTGTAACCTCATATAATAAGGTCACCATCCTATGCACTCAACGTGACTGAATTTTGAACAGGCATACGATTTCAGCTTATTAAAATTTATAACAATGGCCTATAAATTCTGATAAGCTGAAAACGTCTGTGTTTAGAAAAACTATTTAGTACTAGTATTAATATAGTTTAGTAAAGAATAACGGCCTGTTCCGCATTCTTCGTTTAGATGATTTTGATTAGTCAAGCACCAACTTAAAATCATTTATTCAATCAAAACATTTACAAATACTTTTTAATTATCTGTCAAAAAGTTTAAGCTATTTGCTAGTTCTTTTTCTAAAGAGTAAAAAGAGCAAGCAATTAGTTCCTATGGAGAAGGACGAGCAAGAAACTCCAAGAACACTCTTAAAATCTGTCTCTTTTAAAACACTAAAGATTTTATTACATTATTCAAGTAGTTATAACCCAGTTTTAATCCTGGTTTAGCACCTTCGTTCCAGGCTCACATAATTCTATCATGGTCTTTCATACAGGCTCGATGCTACCCTGGGGCGGGCACAAGGGCCCGGTGCCACCCGCAGATTCCGACTTGCGTCCAGGCGAGTTTGTGATGAGGCTGCTCTTTACTGAATTCACCGTGCAGGCTGAAAGGAAGATGGAAGCGGTTATGGCTGAGCCATTGGTATGTCATCATAGAAATTTAATGAAAAACTACCTACTTTTGTAATATTGGTATCTTTACTACTTAGGATAAAACAAAGTCGCTTTCTCTGACGCTATGTCCCTATGTATGCTTAAATCTTTAAAACTACGCAACGGATTTTGATGCGGTTTTTTTAATAGATAGAGTGATTTAAGAGGAAGGCTTTTAAGTATAATCCATGCTTATTACAGTAGAGAAAAGCCGAGTTTTTTAAAGATTTGTAACACCCGTGCGAAGCTGGGGCGGGTCGCTAGTTCCATAGTGTAAAACAAAGTCGCTTTTCTCTGTCTGTACCTATGTATTAAAGTGAGCAACAGATTTCGATGCGATTTTTTAATAGATAGAGTAATAGGCGCGACGAAAAAAAAAGTAATTAGTCCGTCAGTTAGAAAATCAAAAAATTTGGGACGCGTATTTTTTCTTTTTTTCGTAAACAGAAAATGACGACAATACAGTGCGTTGAAGTTTCGTGAAACGTCACGCCTTTGTGTAATTTTTACTGACAAGTGACGTGACAAGCCCCCTCTCCGGAACTTTGATGCTCTATAGCTTTGTATTTTGTTATTAATTTGATCAAGCAAAAAATATGTGTCCAGTATAATTTGGACTATCTAACAGACGGACTAAACAGAATGTCATTCTTTTGATGTAGTCCACATCCCTATTCAAGAGGAAGGTTTATGTGCTACTAGCTGTCCCCCGCTTCACCCGCCTTATATCAGATTTTTGGTTACTAAATAAGAAGATAAAAAGTATTCTATATGTCTGTCCCCTGGTCCTAAGCTACCTCCCCGCCAACTTTCAGCCTAATCGGTTCTGCCCTTCTTGAGTTATAAAATGTGAAACTAACACGACTTTCTTTCATATATAGAAGATATACTTGCATATTACAGTAAAACAAAAATTCGAGATTTTCAAAGATCCATGCGAATCTGAGACGGGTCGCTAGAAAACAATATTATAAAGAGAATTATGAAGCCTATGTATTATTCTGATTTTTTTAAAATGTTAAATTTCTTTAAAGATTCATCACAATTCGTCCAGTATTTTTACGTGAAAGAGTAACTAATGGTCTAATGGTATATAATTTGCTTTTTCCTCACAATCTAAGCCTCTTCCTCATAATTTAGGTTTACAGGATTATTGGGGAGTATGAAAATACATCAGCGCATACTAATAAATTATTTCTTCACAACCCCTAAAAGCTCAAAAAACCTTGGTTTTCTAATCTACAGGAAAAGCCACTTGCCAAAACCCTGCAACGTGGTGAAGATCCTCAACTAGACCAGATTCTCCAAGCGTTTGGAACAGTCGCTGAACACTGTCTGCCGTCCTTACTCCGGGCACTCTTCGGTTGGCTGGAGCGGCAGATGGCAGACTCGCCACAACTCAGTGAACAGGCCAAGAAACCACACCAGGATCTTAGGAATAAGAGGTGAGGAATGTACGAGAACAGGCAAAAAAGAAGTAAAATACAGTTTAATATTCAGGTTAATACAGTAAATTACAATAGGTAACCACTCTATAGTTAAAATTATCAAAAACTGTATAAAATCCTGTTTATTTAAACCGACGCTTTACATCACACAATCCACGATCTTCGTTTAGGACTGATTGACTGACTGCCAGGGCGGTAAATTACAACAATCTTAACATGATATACAACTAAGTTTTCTATCTGTATGCATACTTAAATCTTTTAAACTGCAAAACACATTTAATGTGGTCTTGATGAATAGACGGAGTGAATCAAGAAATAGGTTTCCATAGTAAAGGAAGGCCGATATTTTCAAATATTTTCAACACCCGTGCTAACTACGAAGCTGGACCGGGTTACTAGTTTAACAACAACAACACTACTAACTAAAATAATTTCTTCGCCAGCAGTATAATCTACATCGTATCGGGCAGCGGCGCGGGCACGGAGACAGTAGAACGAAGCTGTGAGGAGCTCCAAGCTGAACGCAGGGACCTCGCAGTGGAGTTCCTGTTCTGCCTGGCCCTCATTGAGGTCCTGAAGCAGCTGCCCTTCCACCCAGGACATGAGGACCTCGTGCAGTATATCGAGAACGTGGCGTTTAAGAGGTTTAACTATAAAGAGGGGTGAGTCTTTGTTGTGTGATAGTCAGCTACGAAAATAGTTTGATTGGTAGACTTGTACACAAACCTTTCAAGGTATTTTGGCACGTCATTCACCTTCTAAGATTTTGTTTCGTATGGAGTAGCAAGAAATTACTACGCTTAAATGTGAATACTTGAATCTTGCCATCCTACTTTGATGTCTAATTGTGTGTGGGCGCTAGTGTGCCGTTTTTGAAGATAGAATGTCGTATAAATGTAACCTATCTACACCGTTTTACTCATAATATATATGTTTGTCCTAGCTGCCGTTTGCTGTACAATAATAACTTTATAATAAATTTGTCACCAGGTTACAATCAAACCCGAACGCTGCCAACGTTCATCTGATAGCAGATCTGTACGCTGAAGTGGTCGCCGTACTAGCGCAGTCACGGTTCGCCTCCGTCAGAAAACGCTTCACTGCTGAACTAAAGGTAGGATAACACACAATTAAGAGTGTCGAGAAATATATTAGCATCCACGGCACGACGTCACGCTTCCCTTATTTCTACTACCTTAAGATCCCAGACAGGTTGTAAAAGTTAAAAGAGTAGCTGCAATAATGAGGGGGTAGTTTATTAGGGACAAAGGTCACGACGTCCTTTAAGACCTTTTCATTGTCATGCGGTGTTTTTGGTAGTACCCATGTGTGCCTGGCCTGCATGCGGGTGTTTAGCTGCACGCATGCGTCCTGGCCCGCAACCCGCTGGCGCAGTGACCGCGCGATTAATCGCTTAACGTCAAAAAAAAATCGTATTATGTATTAATCGATTGCTAATCGCTCGCTGATTGTTCTAATGCACTTATTGCTACGATGACGTTAAAGTAGCAATCGCTGGAACTAATTAAATATCACCTTTAACAAAAAAACTTAACTTTGCTCTTAAAAACCATACTAAATACGAAACCACCAAACGAAAAATACATGTTTTTGTTAACTGATTGCTCCACAGAGGCAGCACTATCGCTAGATTGCTATTAGACTTGACGTATTTTGAATTGACGTTTGAGAAGCAAATATTGCGCAATTATCGCGATCGCTCGGCTTCTGCAAGATATGTAATCCCGGTGCGGGTGTGTCTGTGTCTGACTCGCAACAAACTTGGCCGGCAACCCGCATACGCTCCCGTTTGAAAATGAAAGGCCCTTAGGGGCGCAAACTAGCGCCATTAGACTTATAACTTTTCTGAACACGTTCACGCCAAATTGTTGTGCATGGTCATAATAATAACAGTCTTAACCTGTTGAAAATACCCCTACTAGACCCTTAATTAACGAGAGATGACTTGATAAAATTGATTTTAACCTGTCACGTACTTTGACAAATACATTACGATTATCCTTAAGCGACCAGAACAATAAGTATAATGTAGAGGCATAAATAAAGCTTTCGGTATTTCCAATAAAAAAAAACCAATCGAAATCGAATTTATCTGCATTTGTCAATATAATTTTATGAATGCAAAACAAAATTTGAAGTACTTACCATTATTCAAATTTTCACAAATATATTAATTCTATTTGAATTTTGATCACTTCGACTTCAACTACGGCCGAGTTTTCAGAACGTCGGTCCAGTTTCGGCTCGTCTGAAACTGGTCGCAAAATAACGTGCGACTATTTCGAATTAGGTCGCGATTGGATTCATGGTCCGAGTTTCTGCGGCTGATGTCACCGCGATCAAAATTCAAATCGAATCAATATATTTGTGAAAACATAGATAAATGGGCACATGACATAAAAATTTGAATTGTTTCACTATATTTCGCCTTGTAAAGCGTATAAATTGCATTGTTCGGGTGGTGTCGGCTGTTTTCGTGCTTGGTGTGCACGGTTGCGTGTGCGTACGTTGATTAGCGACTGACAACGCACGCGCTTTTATTATATTTGTAGGCTTACATGCCATTTGGATACGTTTGTCAGTTGTACAGTCCACTTCTGATTTTGTTTTAGAGTCCAAGTTAGAACCCTAACAGCATAATCTCCTTTTCGTGTCGGTTATCATCAAAACCACCAAGATGGGTTCTTGGTAGATTTATAGCCATTTGGCCTAACATGTGGCCAGGTCAATGCTGTTAAAAGGTGTCGTCAACAGTCAAGGTCAATAGACAGCTAGGACACTCCATCTTAAAAACAGTCTTGGAGAAGAGGAGAAGCATTCTTACTGAGTGTTGACCATTTCCAAGATGCCTCATTTCTCCAAGTTATGTTTCCACCGGCCTCCTGTGCGTATCAATGCATTGTTGTATTTCAAAGATTCTTTTAGAGAAAAATTACTAAAGCTAACCTTTCTTCAGGAACTGAAAAGCCGGGAGCCCTCCCCGCACACGACTCAAAGCATCATCTCCCTTCTGATGGGGATGAAGTTCTTCCGCGTCAAGATGGTGCCTATCGAGGAGTTCGAAGCGTCGTTCCAGTTTCTTCAGGAGTGTGCGCAGTACTTCTTGGAGGTCAAGGACAAGGACATTAGGCATGCTCTCGCTGGGCTGTTTGTGGAGATCCTCGTGCCTGTTGCAGCGGTAAGTTATAAAAAGTAATAATGTAAAGAAAATAATTTTAGTGCCTGTTTCACGTTCTTTTGAGAAGTTTCCGATTAAAATATCTGGCAGATAAATTTATACAAAAACTGTTCCATTTTTGAATTTTTAACCGGCCGGGTGTATTCTTGTAGGTAAGGACTATTTCGAGGTTGTAAAACTGGCCATTAGGATAATAAAATTTTTAGTTCATCGTCTCTAATCATGTGTCCTAGAACTATTTTAGTTTTGTTATTTATGTGATGCTGCAACATACCATACACACTTTCGTTCTTAAATTATCTCTAGTTATGTATTGATTTGGTGCATGTTAGATAATTATATTTGGACTTGTGCACCTAAGCAAGTAAGCCATTTGAAAAGTATTCTCCTTTCCTTTTTGGCTCGAAAATCATATGCAAGATATTATTTCAATAACTTATAAATGTTCAAATTCCAGGCATAACTTTATCACAGCCACATTGAGAATGCAAACTTTTTATAAAGTATTTATTGCCCTGGTACGCAATATAAGCATAGCATAACATTTCATCGCCGCTGGCTTTCCTAGTCACATCTTAAAACCATTTCCTTTCAACACAGACGGTAAAGAACGAAGTCAACGTACCATGCTTGAAAAACTTCGTGGAGATGCTATACAGCCACACCCTGGACGCGAGCACCAAGTCGAAGCACCGACTGGCGCTGTTCCCGCTGGTCACCTGCCTGCTGTGCGTCTCCCAGAAGCAGTTCTTCCTCGCCAACTGGCACTGCTTCCTGGCTATGTGCTTGTCGCATTTGAAGAACAGGGACCCGAAGATGTGTAGGGTTGCTTTAGGTAAGTGCAGTAAACGTCACTACTACATGTCGCTTTAATTAAAAAAAACACGAGCAATAAGGTATATTTTTTACACTAGCTTTATTTTCATCTTCCCACTATTGATTGATTGTTTATATTACCCAAACATGTAGTAGAGGTGCTGTTTGAAATGTTTTCATCTCCTAACTTCAACAGAATGACGTATTAAACAATACTTTTTTTACCAATTTGCTGTTCTCTTTGTTGTTATACAAATAATAGGCAATGAGATTCGTTACTCGTAAATTAGCAATTCAATTAACAGTTTCCGAATCTCTTAAAACTGTCATCACACTTCCCACAACGACTATGTATAATGGCTACCTTGTAACTGACTTCAATATCGTATTTCTTTGTCCTTCAATTATTCATCGCGTGTCATTTGTCCACAGAATCTCTATACCGGCTGTTATGGGTGTACATGATCAGGATCAAGTGCGAGAGTAACTCAGCGACCCAGTCCCGATTACAGAGCATCGTCAACTCACTGTTCCCCAAGGGCTCCAAGGGCGTAGTACCACGGGACATGCCACTGAACATCTTCGTCAAAATCATTCAGTTCATCGCACAAGAACGACTTGACTTCGCGATGCGAGAGATTGTGTTCGACCTTCTCATGGTGGGGCGGCCGATCAAGATTATCCTGACGCCTGAAAGGATGTCTATAGGGTTGCGGGCTTTCCTCGTGGTAGCTGACAGCTTGCAACAGAAGGAAGGGGAGCCTCCAATGCCACGGACGTCTGGGACTTTGCCCTCGGGGAATACACTGAGGGTTAAGAAGACCTTTTTAAACAAAATGCTGACTGATGAAACTGCGCGGTCCATCGGCATGAGCCCTTACTTTCCGTATGTTCGTCGCGTGTTAGTGGAAATTCTGCGCGCTTTAGACGCTCATTACGGAAGGCCATTGATGCTTACCAACACGCAGAATGTGACCAAGGAACAGGAGATCAATACAGGCGAAAGGAAGCCACGGATTGATCTGTTTAGGACTTGTGTTGCTGCTATACCAAGGTAATTGTTTTAAACAATGATTGTATGTTTGAAAACGTTGTGTTAAAATTGCCTGTTCTTTGTTTTTCTATTTAGAAGACTTCAATTTTGAATTCGAGACGAGTCTAACTAAGACAATTGGGGGTGGTTGAGGTTTGATAGGCAGTCTATTCAAGTAAAACACTGGTTTTTAGCTAAATCCAGTTTGAATGGTAGCCGACCCTAACATAGTTGGAAAAAGGCTAGAGAGATGTGAAATCAATAAATTAAATGTTTAAAAAACGTTATATTTATTGACTTTTCTCCTTCTGGAGGAAATCAAAGTCAAATCAGTGTAGAGTGCATTTTTTTAAAGTGTTTCTATAAAATCCTAACTACGGCAGATAATTTTAAACTATGCTATTGTACACAGACTGATCCCTGAAGGCATGAGCTCCAGCGAGTTGGTGGACCTTCTCAGCCGGCTGACGGTACACATGGACGAAGAGTTGCGAGGCCTCTCCTTCCAGAGCCTTCAGACCCTGATCGTAGACTTCCCAGAGTGGCGGCAAGATGTGCTCGCTGGGTTCACGCAGTTCCTGGCTAAGGAAGTACAGGTAATGGGGTTTGGATTGTTGCAATAGTATGTTGTGATACAAATGAGCTACGTATGTAATTACGAAAGAGGCTTGTCAACACTTCGAGCAACAAATGAGTTGGCTCCCTTATCTTCTTACGAGTTATGTTATAATGCGTCTGTGTATTGACTAAATGCTCATACGGTTCTTATAGAATTTTTGAACAATCTTGTTAAGAGAATTTATCAAAAATCAAAAATAAAATTCTTTATAATAAGCCTTAGATGTCGTTCCATTCTTAATAAACTGTAAAAATAAATGTTGAGCAACTTCAAAATTAATCACTGGTTAGCAATTGAGTAACAACATTTCAAGCTATTGGTGCTGATGCTCTTATTTACAAACTAATCTAAATTAAAGTACATCTTTTTCTCTTCATTTCATTAAGAAAAGGACAGAAGATACTCGTACATATTTTTTTAGTCCTGTCAAATTAGACAGCGCCTGAAGTGAATTGGTGTATATTTAGTGGCCATGTTTTAAATCACGTCTAAATTATCTATAGAGTATCTTAATTTGACAAGCAACAAATTTATAATCTTCTGCCCTTTTCCATGGTACCATTGCCTTAATATAATCCAACAAAATGTTCTCACGTCCTTCCTATTCTGTCACACAGGACACCTCCCCCCAACTAGTAGAAAACGGTCTCCGTATGCTACTCCAGCTACTAACAAGCTGGAAGAACGGGGAGCCAACAGTGAGCACTGTGCCTACTAAACAGGAGCCTCTCGCGTCCGTGATCCGAGGGGCGGAGGCTCTGGGCTTAGTGATGTTGTGTCAGTGCAAGGCCTACCCGAGGCGTCTTGCTGTGCATGTGCTCAGGTTAGTAAATCAATACGGTAGTTTCCACCATTATCAATTGACGTACTTTTTATGAGCTGTCAAAACGCCATTCTCCAATAGATTTTGTATGGCAATGGCGATTTATGACGTCACTAAAATAACTACTCAGTTGACTATCTATTTAGTGATTTCAAAACAACTAAAATCAAAATTTTATAGCAAATTGAAAATGAACCGAATTTATTAGGCTGAAATTAATAGAGGTTTTATAGGAATTGTGTCTAACATTTATTGGTTAATGGTGGAAACTACCCAATTTTTAATAGAACAGTAACTTTGGTCTGTCTTTTAATGATACATTATTACGGGTAAATTCCTGAGCGGATTCTATTGAAAGCACAGGCTACTCATCTGATTCGGACTTCGTGAGGATCCACGATAATCGACATTTACAGAGACAAGATTTTAGTAAAGCTGTCACAGTAAAATATAAGTCTGAAATAAACAACTATCCTAGCTAGATTGTTGATTTCAGACTTACATTAATTAAAACCATTCATACGGTATTTCTGAGTATAAAATTATACAAATAGACTTTTAAATTACATATGAATTAAAAAACGCCAGTCATCCTTCCAAAAGTTCAGTATTTGTAGAGACCAGAAAAGGCCGTATCATGAAATTTGTAAATAAGCCTACAACTATGTAAATTGAAAGTTGGTGGTTGTAAACAATATTGTAATAGATCACTAAAAGTCACAACATTTATCCAGGGAGGCCAAATACCTACTTGAGAAACTACAACTGACTCGAGACGAGCCAGCTCTCATCGACGCAGCGGATGCCCACACTGCATTCTTCGCAGAGAAGTGTCTGCCACTTCTTCCGCCAGCGGAGAAGGGTGCCATTTTGACCGCGGGTCAGATAGACCTCGTGTGGCTCGCTGAGAGAAGCCATGCGGTCTGGACAGCTGGTCAGTACATTTTAATAAATAGCTATTATTATTACTTATCTCTTGGAGTGATTCCAATCGCTGCATGAATAGCTTTGCCTCGTTCTTCGCGGAGAAGTGCCTGTGAAAGTGCCAGAGAGAGTTCAGGTGGCTTGCTAAAAGAAACTATGTACTATCGACAAAATTGAATCATGACCCATTTGGACGACAAATCGTTTGAAGCTGTCAAAAAAATAAGAATAGACGTGTGACATTTTTAATACATGTTTACGCGATTGTCGACCTAATTGTATTTGAATGTCTGTAGGAAAATAAGCTTATGGTGGGTCATGATTCCATTTTGTCGATATTACATTATAACTAGTTATGCCTCATGCCTAAGCATCATACGCCAGTGACTGGGTTGTCGAAGACTGTCCGATAGACGTTTGCTTCATGTAAGATTGTGGTATTACGTTTTATCCGATATTTAATTTAAAAGACTCATTGTAGTTTATAATTTTAACTGTCAAAAAGTTTTGTTGAAATACTAGTTTTCATGATAAAATATATTATACAGTGTGTCCGGGCATGGACTAGCGATATTCTAAACACTTAAATATAAGCTATATTAAAGTACAATTACACTCTAAGCGTGGGTCCAAATCACTTCCCTGCTACGGGGCAGCAATTTTGTTTTTTTTGTTGAACTATTACATATGAAAATACAAAAAAAATCATATCTCTCTAAGTTTTTGTGATACTGAGATAAAAATAGGCTTATTTGAAAGGCAACATTATTATCTACCGTTAACATTACAAAATAATGTGTTCCCAATTCCATAACTTTTGAAAAAAAATGTGAAAGTCGAAAAAATAAATAAAAAATTATGCAATTCAAACAATAATGGTTAATTACTACAAAAACACCCCCGACAAATTTTATTGTTTTTTTGCTAGATCGACAGATTTTGAGATAAGCTACAATACAAAACAAAATTTACAACTGTATGTCAATTACTTTAAGAGTTATTGTTGTTCGAACATAGCGTATGGGCAATTAGAAAAGGCCTTTGTTAAACGCTACAGTAACATTTATGGCGTTTATTGTTTTCCATCTGGGAACAGGCCAGAAATACTGTTCGTTACTACCGTTAGTGAGCGAGATGGAACATAATGAGTCAACTACCTGGAATCAAATCACAGTTTTAGGGACAAATTATTAGTTGGGTTAGTTGTCCCTCGCCCCGCGTTGTGATCGCTACTTTCACTTACCGTACTGATTACGTGCTGTGTTAAAGTTCATCTTTAAGTGTGATAAAAATGGCTAACCATCAATATTTAACGCAACATATTGCTGACATACACTTCGTGTATGGCTTTTGCAATGGAAGTGCAAATCTGGCTGTACAAGAATATCGACGAAGGTACCCTAATAGGCCTACACCGAGTCGCCAAACTTTTATCGACGTATGTTATGTTGCGTTGCGTAGTATTTCTGGCCTGTTCCCAGATGGAAAACAATAAACGCCATAAATTTTACTGTAGCGTTTAACAAAGGCCTTTTCTAATTGCCCATACGCTATGTTCGAACAACAATAACTCTTAAAGTAATTGACATACAGTTGTAAATTTTGTTTTGTATTGTAGCTTATCTCAAAATCTGTCGATCTAGCAAAAAAACAATAAAATTTGTCGGGGGTGTTTTTGTAGTAATTAACCATTATTGTTTGAATTGCATAATTTTTTATTTATTTTTTCGACTTTCACATTTTTTTTCA
Organism: Athetis lepigone; assembly: GCA_033675125.1. NCBI lineage: Eukaryota > Metazoa > Arthropoda > Insecta > Lepidoptera > Noctuidae > Athetis > Athetis lepigone. The sequence continues at coordinate 3,617,793 of CM066219.1, forward strand.
AAAGTTATGGAATTGGGAACACATTATTTTGTAATGTTAACGGTAGATAATAATGTTGCCTTTCAAATAAGCCTATTTTTATCTCAGTATCACAAAAACTTAGAGAGATATGATTTGTTTTGTATTTTCATAATTATGTAATAGTTCAACAAAAAAAAAACAAAATGGCTGCCCCGTAGCAGGGTAGTGATTTGGACCCACGCTTAGAGTGTAATTGTACTTTAATATAGCTTATATTTAAGTGTTTAGAATATCGCTAGTCCATGCCCGGACACACTGTATATGTGTTTTAAAACAATATGTTGATTAAAAATGTAAAATATCTTTTGCCTTGTTTTCAGGTATTCAACACGACGAGACGTTTAGCAGAAATAGCTGGAGTGGAAGCTCTTCTAATGGCGCTGATCCTTGGGAGGTAATCGAATTGTGACTAAATAGTTTCTCTGCAAAGAAAGTAAATAAAGATGCAGGGACAGAAGAAGCATTACTAAATGTTTCATATTAATATGTTACCAATTCCAGAATACGGTATTTTACACCATCATCAATTGACATACTATATGGCAATGACATCTTATTACGTCACTAAGACTTTGTTGATTACAAAGCATCTAAAAATTAAATTTTACAGTAAATTAGTTTTTTAGGCTTAAAATAGTACAGATTTTATGGAAATTATGTCTTACATTTATTGGTTAATGATGTAAAATACCCAATTGGTTGTCTACAATATTTTTATACGCTTACTAATAATCACTGTATAAAGTTATGTCATGCATAAAGCCTGAGTAACCATACATTTTTTAACGTATAAACAGCGATTATTAGTAAGACGCTTATTGTCTAATTAGTTCTAACCACAAAAATGAAATATTCAAATAGTAGAAGTGTAACACCAAGTTCTGGTAACCCAGGTGGTACTGTTCGGTCTGCTGGAGCGCAGCAGAGTGCCAGCGCGGTGTCCGTCCACCATCCTACAAGCCTGGCCTGTGTTACACGCCCGAATACACGCGCTCTTCACCATCATCGAACCGGCGTAAGTATTCATAAAAAGGCATTAATTTCAGGTTTATAATAATACTAGCTTTTGCCCGCGGCTTCGCTCGCGTTAGAAAGAGACAAAAAGTAGCCTATGTTACTCTCCATCCCTTCAACTATCTCCACTTAAAAAATCACGTCAATTCGTCGCTCCGTTTTGCCGTGAAAGAAAGACAAACATACATACAGACAGACAGACACACTTTCCCATTTATAATATTAGTATAGATACTGAAGTATACACAAACAAACAAAAAATACATAACTATCTTTTTTTAAAATTTAATTCATCAAATGACTTCGCCCGTCCTGGATGCGGCGGGAGGGCGTGCCAGACTTTTACTGACTAAAACTCACTCATGTTCCTTTGGTTGCCCTTTATGTTCCGGGGTCACGGTTACTATTATAAAACTGACTTCCAGACAGAATGAATGATTGTTAATATATCAACGTTGGGTGTATCTTTGAGAAGGGTAGAGAATGAATTTTTAGATATTCGACGCTGAGAGGAGGGTTTTCATTAATTGTAAAAATGTGTTAGAAGTCAGACCACACAGAGTTATTTTGGCCCCTGGGCACGCTACCTGTGACTGTAAGTTTACTACACTGTACCGCTAAACTTAACAATAACATAGTACTTGCCTTTTATTGTCCTACTACAGAGCAAAGACCTCCTAGAGAAAGCACAGTATTGATTATTAAATTTTCTGAAATGCTAGGAAGAAGATTATGTAACTTTGGGTTTAATTACGTATCTTTTTTTTACTTACTGTAGCATGCGGTGTTTGTGTCAATTGTGGGTTCAGTTTCTAGTATTCGGGTTCGTCTATTGGGCGTTCTTCAATGACTAGTTTATTTTTCGTTGTAATAAAAGCCATCTTGTTCTCGATACAGATTTTCTTTTGATTAAACGAACTATTTCACATTTCAGGCCCGTAAACGACAACCGAGCATCATTGTTATCACGTGGACCAGCCCTGCCAAGGAAACCAGAGAAAGAGCGAGACGGCTATATGCAAGTAAGTCTCGTCTTTCATCACCAATCCATATTATCGTCGTATCGCCAGTGACTCAAGAGGAATCGTTGGTTTGCATGTGAAAAAATTATAAAATATGTTAAAACGCGTGAGACTGAGAATGCTATGATTGTGAAAGAAGGAGGATTACGAAGTAAATATGGATAGAGCGTGTATTTTTTATCATTAATTAAAACTTTATTCACAAATAAAAAGAAACAATGTACAGTCGCGGTCTGAAAGTGGTTACCACCATAAGGATCACAATTGCATGCACACATTAAGGCCACAAGTTCTAAATGTCTATTTCATGATAATTTGATTGATCATAGATTATTTTTTTCTAATTATATGACAATCAATCGCTTTAGGTGATGGACTGACTACTAAAAAGGTTTGATATACTTACAGAAAACCTACTTTGAAAAACATTTTTTTTTAATAAGAATATGAAGAAATAATAAATAAAAGTTTAAAAAAATCTTTATTCAATATCTGGTATAACATCACTCCGCAGCTATGACTAATTTAGTTTTTTGAATAAGAACATGAAGAAAAAAAGCACTGAATAAAATCTTTGGTAAATACTATCTGACCCCCGCGGTTTTACCCGCGTAGTTCCCGTTCCCTTGGAATTAAATAAAAGACTTTCCTATGCCCTTGCTCAGGCTATAGGCTAACTCTGTACCAAATTTCATTTAAATCGTTTCGGTAGTTTTGACGAGAAAGCGAGACAGACAGACAGTTACTTTCGCAATTATAATAGTAGTATGAATTAGTACGGATCCACAGCTACGACCAATTTAGTTTTTTTAAATAAGAATATAAGGAAATAATAAAACAAATCTTAAAAAATCTTTATTCAATATCAAGTATAACATTACTCCGCAGTTACGATCAGTGCATAGATGCAACAAGACACGCGCATAGATCAGTATTTCTGGTATCATTTTCTGGTATCACTCGAGCACAGCGTGATCTATCTCGTAGTAGGCATCATCACTTCTTCCTGAATCATTTCCATGATCTATTATTTGGTCTTCTTCGCCGTGACATCTTATTCAAACCTCAAAGTAAATCACAATAGTTATAATGAATTTCGTGATAAGGCACTAATGATATAAAACTATGTCCATGTTCAAAGATTGTCCCTTGCTCCAGGGTTAAACTTGCCATTTTATTTCGATATGAAAAAAAATATTTCGTAAAATTTTACTCTTGTCTAAACGACGTTCAAACAATATTTTTTGACAAATGTCAATTCAAGAAATTAAGAAAAGAGTTTCAAAGCACTTACTTTAGCACTATACCTGTCACTGTTACACAACTGCCAAACGTCAAGTGCACGATAGAGACGAAACATGGCTAAGCCGACGCCGTTGCTTAGTAACGTCTTTGTTATTCTCGTTGTCTCATTTTGCATAATAACTTCTAAAAGGTAATAAGTCACATGATATGGCATTTTCGATTTTAATGAAAAAAGTGTGATATATAATGTACTTTCAAAATTGGTAAACCTTTTCAGACCGAGACTTTACGACGGCGGACTAAAGTACTCAATAATACGGAGATAAAAAATTATATGTAAGAGAAAGGAATGGACGTTGAAACAGGACGTCTTGTAGGAGGAAAACGTTTCACTGAGCTCAAGTAAAATGGTTCAAAGAAAGACAGATGAAATAAATAAATAAATATAAATAAATATCCCTGGACAACTCACACACGGTCGCCTGATCCCAAACTAAGCAGAGCTTGTACTATGGTAACCAGAACACTGATATACATACTTATATAATTTATAAATACATACTTATTATAGATAATTAGCACCCAGACACAGAACAAACATTCATGCTCATCACACAAAGTTTGTTCTGGGTGGGAATCGAACCCACGACCTTCGGCTTAGCAGTCAGGGTCACTAACCACTAGACCAACAGGCCTGTCTAAAAAGAAGTCATTTCAGTCAAACGAGGCTCTCACACTTCTATTCACTGTTTTGATATTGATTTCAGGTGTGGAAGTACTACATGACAATGGCCTACCTAGTAGTGCCAGCTGTGCCGAGCCCAGTGATCCGGTGCGCCAGCCCAGACCTTAGTTTGAGGTATGTATACGTCACTAACGTACTATTGTAAACGTATGTCTTTGTGTGTGCCGAGAACACTAAACACGAACGTTTTATACATCAAATCTTTGATTTATAAATATAATTGGTCGTCGTACAAACGAAGACTATCCATCGAAATGAAATGGGAAATATTATTTAGACAAATAATTAAACATTGTTATAGTATACCGAGATATAAAAATTGAATATAGTGGGAGACCCAGTGTCTAATCTATGCCTTGACAATGTAGCTTTCATTTCAGCTTGTACGACGATTAATATGTTACCACATAATAATACAAAGTTTAAATGTAAAGTATCATACAAAGGTGATTCTTGGCACTTCTCGTATACGAAACACATATATATACCGTTACCATTTATTAGCAATTAGCTTGATATGTTAAAATTTATTTTCGAAATATAAATGTTGATTGGCATTAAATTCTATATAAGTATTATGTAACGTACTGTTTATTTATATGTGCAAATATATTAGATTTAGACTGTCTAAATTTTTATATTATATCAATGTTGTTTTGTTAACTAGTTGGCATCGTCGATGCGAAGAGTGAATTATTTTCGGTTTAGGCCGGTTTACAACTTTCGATAAGAATTCGATGTCGGTTCGATCAGATATCGTTATATTAATAGGTGCTACCAATCTCTTGAATTAGTTTTATAATACTTTTAATTTATAGCCGGTTCTATTATGGATAATTTGTTACGGTTGGCATTTATTTATGTATAACAAAATCCACAGCTCCCAAAATATTACATCAATATAGGACAGGTCCGGGGTTGCAGAATTTTTATAATAGTTACCGTGACTCCGAAACATAAAGGGCAATCGAAGGAACATGAGTGGGTTTTAGTCAGTAAGAGTCTGACACGCCCTCCCGCCGCACCCAGGACGGGAGCAGTCATTGAATGATTTCCCAATCACCAAAAAAAATATATATGACAGGGTATTTTAAGTAGTTGATTAACTTTACATACAGTTAAAAATACGTGACACGGTTAACGATTCTTGTATACAAAGAGTAGTTGTTCCATCACATAAAAAATTATGTCTTTATGACCTGGCTATTTGAGAGCATAAATATATTATTAATTCAATAAATAAAGAAATCAGGTATCTAATCGAATATGTCGACAGCAGTTATCTTGAAGTTATGAACCGGCCTACTGATGCCTGTAGTGCAATGCATATTTTACGGTATTTGATAAAAACAATATTTACCTTTAGTTTTTATAGTAGTATATAAATAAATCCAGTAATTCTTTCATTTACACAAGTAATTAGTCACCAAATATTTTGTTAAATCTTAAGTTATCAAATAGTAATTGTTTGCCGGCGATGTCAGCTAGATAACTGAATGACTTCAACGTCGAACATGCGCATGCGACGCTTGATAACGTCACATGCGCGTGTGACGCTTAATGACGTCATATGCGCATGCGACGTTTCATGACGTCATATGCGCGTGCGACGCGCCACGCTCCGTCAGAGCCACAGCTACTTTTCGCATGACAACCAGACTTAACACTTACTATATTAACGAACAACAATACAATTCGTTATAGTTTATGTATATTGAGTATAATACTTTATTTAACCTATGCCTACTGACTTCAAAATGTTAAGGCCGTATAAGTACTAAAGTAGTGTTAAGCCCTATATTATCAGAATGGTGTGTCAATAAGGCCTAGGCTAAGATAACAAGTATCGCCTGAGCCCGCCTTTAGTATTCGTTTTAGAGACGTCAGTCCTAAATAATATTATACTGGCGTTGAAAATAAGACTGTTTTAATTAATGTAAGAATAGAAAAATATGAGTAAACGCTGGGTTTTGACAGATAAAAGCCTGAATTGGCGCTAAGCTTTGTCTTTAAATCATTCTATACGAAGGCGATTGATATACTCAGATTCAGAGTAAATAAATTGTACTTAGTATGTACCCACACCACGCATTATGTACACGTTTTAACTCCCTACCACCAAATGTCATTAAAGATTACTTTAAATGTATGCGAAAATGCACTTTGCGTTCTAGTTCTATGATCTAGTATTCCACAACAAGTTTACCTGGTTACAAACTTAAATGTTTGATGAAACGGGATGAAAGGTCAAACAATTTGTTGCAAAGTTGTTCTGTATATATGTGCAGACAAACCATACAAGTTACTGAATATGGTTGGAAATAAATTAAACCAGAATATGTTCGTACACGTGTGAGTGAGTGGGGGAGTTTAGGAGGGGGGTGGCGAGTGCGCAAGTGCGACTGTCGCCACTCGGCCGCTAGCGCAGGGAAGTATCGGCGTATGTCTGTCCAGTAGCACTGAGGCGGAGGGGTGGGTCGGCCTGGCCGCGCTGAGCTCGTCCAGCGAGAGTCTCAACGCGCCCGGCGGCTTCTTCACGCTGCCCTTGAGCTATGCGCGAGCGCACAGACAACACAAACGGACGAGGTGGCCATTGACGCTCGCTATGTGCACGTCGCATTCGATTTTGTTCATTAATAAGTTGTGTCGGTTCCATCTCTCAGTTCACTGTATATGTTTACTCCTGCCGCCACTCGGACCGAATATCCTCTCACTGTTGCCTACACATCTCTGTGCCAGTTCCGTAGTGTTTTTTGTTTTGTTTTCGCGAATATAATTTGTTTTTGTACTCACTCGAGCGCTTTACAATATTTAGGGTGGAATCGACACACGCCATTTCCTCATGGTGGGTAACTCAGTGCAGTGGCCTTTCTGGGTGTGTACCATAAGTCGAAGGTCACTGTATCTCATCGCTCATCAATCACGCCTAGGTCTGAGCACAGCTAGAGCATTTCATACGATGTGTTGCCTCGGTCAATGAACCAAGAGGATGTGTTGTAACTCGGTGGTCACGTTCAGTACACATCACACAGTCACATCATACATGCGTATATAACATGTAGCCTTCTCTTTTATGTTTGTAACACAACGTGTTTAATACTGTATCGTAATGAATGAATGAATGATATAGTTTAGTAAATTAAGGATTGCTTGCGAAAAGGAACGTCGTCATGTTAATATAGTTCTTAGATTTAGATATAGGTACTTACAAAATGATGGAGGTTTTTGTAAGTTAGTTGGACGCAGCTTATTACTATGCTAGGTTTTTCTGCGGCGCATGTTACTACTACTGTCTAGTCTGTTAATGCGAATATACAGAATGTTTAAAAGAGTGATCTCTAAGTCAGCTAGACTTATCACATGAGTGACATCATGGTTTGTTGGCGAGAGTCTATTTTTCTTATTTTCGCGCAAGTATATTTTTTGAAGTTTTTCTTAAATGCTTTTCCATAATATTTTATCTCAAAAGGCCAGGTTAGCTGCCATAGAGACAGACTCTAATCAAAACCATTGCATATTGAAACTTCTTAGATTTCAGTGACCAGAAATACCTTCTCCTTCCATATAATAAATACTATTTAAAACAAAGAACTGCATACGTTTTGTAATAAAAAGAAGCAAAAATCACATTTGCTGTAGATGAAACAGCAAAAAACTCAAGCAGTCTTCTTTTAAAAACTTGAAAAATATTTTAAAGTGAGTCGAAAGTATGCAAGATATAACTTCGTCGCATACTTTAGTATATATTGTCTAAATAAATGAGAACTACTCTTACATATTGGTGCTCTGAATGCCCGATAGCTTCCCCGATAGAAATTCTCCTGCCTTGTTCTTACAAAAACTTTGTAAATAGAGGCAATTTCCAGGGAATATATTTCCATAATTTTTTTTTTCCATAAAAAATCTTAAACTTGCAAACATTCTAAAACCAGATATAACCGATACATTAAATTGGTTGTAGGTGTTAATGTATATCTGTGGTTATACTGGGCATCATGTTTGTTATTTTATCATTTCTCTAAGGCAATCTCAGGGACTTAATGAGATTGCGGTATACTCTAAAGTAATTAAAAAGAGAAAAATAACAGTTCAATAGTTTACACTGAATTTCATAGGAAAGCATCCGTCAGTTTGTACGCAAAATTCAACAATGTCCAAAGATTGGTTACTTGTCTATTTTGCTAACGAATTGTGCAGTGTCTATTGTGCTCTTAAGATTACTTTTGTTAGATAAGTTGTCAGTTTCATTTTGCTTTTCAATATTCTTATAATCTTATAAAAAATAACATTAAAACTAGCAGCAAATGTTTTTCACAAACACCACCAACCAGTTAACCACGCTTAATGAAGCCCACACATATTCCCTCCGAGATTATGACCTGTCCGACGCCATCTTTTTCTTGTTTTAACGGTAATAATAAGAGTTTCTTAGGAATATATTTATTTAGCCGACGCGTTCGTTACAGATTGATTAATTCTTTTAGCACACTGCTATAAGACGATGGTGTGACTTTTCCCTATCGTCTTTGTATTTACAGAGAAGGCAATCAATGGTGTAGGTTTTGGTGGCTATCAATGCACATCCATAACCACTGATACTACAAATAGAAATTGTCTCAGTAGTCTTATCATGGCCTAGAGGCGCCAATAAAAGGGATAAAAGATTATACGAAAAGCTAGTTGATTAAAAATGACAGTTCTCATATCGTTAACCGATCTGTGAACAACAAATGTTACTTATTATGTATCAAGATTGTTTTGTGAGATCGTCCAAATAATAATAATAAAATGATAGTGTATAACCGGGTCGACTTTATATATTTATATAAAAAATGGCTGATTGGTTGACTTACTGATATATCAACGCACAGGGCAAACAGCTGGTCCCTGAGATATGAAACTTGCAGGGTTTGTTCTTTGTAAAGAGTAGGTCACCACTAAGAAAGTTTTTTTGAAAATTCCAACCCAAATGGGTAAAAAAGGGGATGAAGGCTTCGACATTCACGCGGGCGAAAGCTAGGGTTTTGTAGTGAGTGAGTTGAAGTATGGGTTGACCAAATAAAGTGTTTACCCATAACTATTTTCTGTTGTAAATTTTTGGTACACAGTTTGAACTTATACTCCGTTTTGCTCCTACGTTTAGTATGTGCAGGTGAGCAGTAGTCCCTCGAGGCTGACTGCCATTGGGCCACTGAGCTACAGACCACGCGACTGTTACGTGGCTTTCTTTTATTTTGATTTGTATATACTTTCTTGACAGTGCACTCTTCCTAACCGCCTGTCCGGAGACACTTTGGGGGTAATATTACTTTCGCTATGGCTGTATATGTTCAACGTATCTTTTCCTTTAATCGATGTGCGGTAAATGCTAGATGTGATGTAGTTTAGTCGCGAATACTTCTCGACTGTTTGCTAGTTATAATTTCGTCAAAAGACATTTCCAGCCTGAATTGTAGAAATATTTCTCTCCCTTTAATGTTGATTTCTATGCTTGTTATTTTCTATGTTGATGTATTCACACTCATCAAAAATACTTGTCGTTACAAATGAGCTACTGAACAGGTACACTCCTAATTCAAATATTTACTTGTTGCTATACAATTACATACATATATATCATTATTAGTTAGGCGGCTCCTTTACAATGGTGCTGATTCTGTTGTTCACCAACTTAACAAAATTTAAGTTAAATGCATCTTTCTCTTTCCATTTCTTAAAGAAAAGCCCAGAAGATACATTTAAGTTTAATCCAGTCAAATAAGACGGCGCCTAAAGAAAATTGGCGTGTCTATATTTAGTCGCCATGTTTTTAATCGCATCTAAATTATCTATGGAGTGTCTAAATTTGACAGGACTTAACTAATATTTTATCTTCTGCCATTTTCTTAATGAATTGGAAAAAGAAAGATGCACTTAACTTAAATTTAGATTAGTTTGTGAATAAGAGAATCGGCACGTTTATTTAGCGACAATTAATTCCAACTATAGACTTCTGTGAAACAATGATAAAAGTAGCAGTTCAAAGCGTTTGCGTAGAACTTGAAAGTTATTCAATAGCTAAAATACGTAAACTGAAACAAAATTTACGTACATTTCATCTGAAACTCATAGTACAAAAACGTCACAAATATGTGCATTCTGCATTATAACATAGTCGTTCATTGGGTAAAGTAACAAATTCATAGTCATCGGGAACATTTGCTTGTAAGGTGCGTTACCCTTTTATTGCTGTCTCTTTCTGTGAACTGTCCACTCCTTCCCTCTCGAGCCTCTTGAATGCGTCATCTTTAATCAATTGTCTCACTTTTTGGGCTTGTTTCACATGCTCATAAAATTAACGTCATGATGTTATTGTTATTAGAAATGAAAATAATGGAAGAATTCTATAAAATTTGGTGAAGCATGCTCTTAGCATTTTTAGTGAGTGCAGACGTTGATCCATTGAATGGTAGTTTATTAGTTCTTGTCGTACGAAGCACTTGCAAGCAAATGTGTCAGGGCGGCATCTCGTATGTGTTAACAGAACTACGTTACAATAATGTACAAACGCGACTCATTTTTTTGTTGGCATTCGCAGAGCTTTGTTGGTGACGTTTATAATTTTATGTTATAACGCTTCCTTATCGTCGACCCAATATTATTTATACTTGCTTTTATTAGTTATAGAAGTAGTTAGGTAAGCTTAACAGTTTTGTTGTAAATTATGTTTCTAAGATTGTAAACTGATGTTACACAGATCATGTATGTGCAATTTGTCATACGATACTATGTACCGCACTTGTTATTAAAGAAACTTGATTGAATGTCCCATTATCAATTTCTCTGAATTTCGATATAAATTAGTTGTCAGAAAAGCCTTTTATTATATTTATTTACGATTATATAATTATTTATTTGTGTAGTAAATTACGATAACACGATCATGCTTGATATTGAATACAACATTCAACTGCTCACTACCTGGGGGGTACATGTAAGCTGTGTTTCTGTATGGATGTGGTGATGCCGTGTGTAGTTCATCGCCGGACTCGCTGAGCGAGCGCAGCGGCGGCGAGGCGCGCGGCGCGGCGGCCTCGCCCGGCTCGCTGCACAAACTCGCCGTGCCGCTGGCGAGGTGCGAGGTGCCTGAGGTGCGGGATGCTGCCGTCGCCGCCTGTGGGAACATCAACCCGGATGCACTCAAGTAATATTGCTGTCATTATAATCTGAGTAGGTTGGGTACTCAACAAACACAACATTGGATAATCTCTGGAAAAAGAATAATGTAAAAAAAGGTCCAAGTAACTTCAAAATTTGTCAATTGCAGTGACAAATATGACAAAGAACACGTGGCAATCATCCTTATACTGTACAAAATCTAGAGTTTTACGGTTCAGCAAAAGTGTTCCAATTGATATTGGTCCTATTGTGGCGCTCATTTATGTCCTCAACGAGTACCCATAGAAAAACCGATTACTGTTCACTTGTCACTTTTGAACGAGGAAATGTCTAACCTTATTTTGACGTGGTCAATATAAAAAGCGCCATTTCCCTTCAAAATGAAGGCCAGAAATGCCATTTTTAACCGACTTCAAAAAGGAGGTTCTTAATTCGATGAATGTTTCTTTTTAAACTTCCTAACATTACTATACAGGGATTTAATGGAGGAGTTGCTGCCCCTGCTCCGTGAGGCGGTGGACCGCAAGCAAGAGAACATGCGCCGGAGACGACGACGCGACGCGCTGAGGTTACATCTCAACAAGATGCTGCTTCTCATCGCGCAGAAGAAAACTTTTGCTAACAGGTAATGTATACCGAGTGAAAAAAAATCTGGAGAACCTCCTACGAGCATGTTTATGTAGAGAAACTTTCAAAGTGATCGTCAAATTGTTTATTTCCGTTAGACCATTAAAAAGGCACTTTGGAACGTTAATTACATTTAAACATAGTTGATTCAAGTCGATCTTTCTAACGTGATATCTAGATATACAAACGGCAATTTTAAAAGTCCCCAAAATTAGTTTCAAGCCAGCAAAAAACAGTCTTAGTTAGACTAAATGCAGTAGGCATGAAGTCGAAATTGGTTTAAAATATTTAGTTTTTCCATTTACGACAGTTATAATTTATAACAACTGTGCATCTAGATTTTATGTGTACTGCATGTTTCCCGACAGAATAAATATGTACGTAGATGTTTATATTTACATTCGACGCGTAATCCTCTTTTTTTTGTCACAGTGCCTTTGCGCTAGAGGGAGGAAGCCTACACTCCTCACTAACAGAGTACCTGGACGGAGTGCGTCAGTGTCTGGAAGTGGAAGCCGAGAAGGACGCGCCCGCTGCTCGAGAACAACGCATCACCTTCGCAGACTTCGTTACTGAACTCATCAAGAGCTTTCCAGGTTAGTATTATACGTCACTAGGATTTGCCCGCGGCTTTGCTCCCGTTAGAAAGAGACAAAAAGTAGCCTATGTGACGCTCCATCCTTTCAACTATCTCCATTTAAAAAATCATCCGTTTTGCCGTAAAAGACGGACAAACAAATTTAATGTTAGTATAGATTATTAAAAGTCAAAGCATTTATTATTATTAGACCAAAAAGGCACTTTGAAATGTCGTATTGATTTCATTCCATATGTATTACAAAGACGGTATTGCAGGTGATGAAACAATATGGACCCTGTTCAATTTCAATAAAAGTTCCTTGCCTTTGGTAGAAATTAAATAAATATCCTCGGACAACTCACACACGGTCATCTGATCCCAAACTACGCAGAGCTTGTACTATGGTAACCAGACAACTGATAAACATACTTATATATTTTTAAATAAAAACATAATATAAATAAATCACACCCAATTAAACCGAGTTTAAACAGAGAAATTAAACAATTGGCTACAATTACCGCGGGATATAACGCACAGCACACCCTTGCTTGACTAGTAGAGAAAGCCTCGATTAAGTCTGCTTCTGTAACCTTGCACCAATAATCATTAGTCCTTTATTCTTCACCAGTGGAGAAATACGGCTCTCTAATGAAGAAGGAGCTTCTACGCAGCCTATTCTCGCTGTTTTCTGGCTGGTGCGGACCACTGGTGCGACACCTCGGCTCGCTGGTGCCGCAGCCACCTCAGCACGAGAACGACGAACGACTCAACCTGTCTGCGCTCAAGGTACGTAGACTTGTTACTGTTTCCCAGTGCAGAAGGGTCACTGATGAAGAAGGACCGTAGCTCCCTCTTGCCGCAGGTCTCAGCACGAAAACGACGAACGACTCAACCTGTCTGCGCTCAGGGTATGTATACTTGTTACTGTTTCCCAGTGCAGAAGGGTCGCTGATGAAGAAGAACCGTAGCTCCGTCTTGCCGCAGGTCTCAGCACGAAAACGAGCAACGACTAAACATGTCCGCACTCAGGGTATGTATACTTGTAACTGTCTCCCAGTGCAGAAGGGTCGCTGATGAAGAAGAACCGTAGCTCCGTCTTGCCGCAGGTCTCAGCACGAAAACGAGCAACGACTAAACATGTCCGCACTCAGGGTATGTATACTTGTAACTGTCTCCCAGTGCAGAAGGGTCGCTGATGAAGAAGAACCGTAGCTCCGTCTTGCCGCAGGTCTCAGCACGAAAACGAGCAACGACTAAACATGTCCGCACTCAGGGTATGTATACTTGTAACTGTCTCCCAGTGCAGAAGGGTCGCTGATGAAGAAGGACCTCGGCTCGCTCGTGCCGCAGCTCACAGCACGAGAACGACGAACGACTTAACCTGTCTGCACTCAGGGTATGTATACTTGTAACTGTCTCCCAGTGCAGAAGAGTCGCTGATGAAGAAGAACCGTAGCTCCCTCTTGCCGCAGGTCTCAGCACGAAAACGAGCAACGACTAAACATGTCCGCACTCAGGGTACGTACACTTGTAACTGCTCTCAGTGGAGATGGGTCGATGATGAAGAATCTCGGCTTGCTGGTACCGCGGCCGCCTCAGCACGAGAACGACGAACAACTCAACCTGTCTGCACTCAGGGTATGTCCACTTATAACTGTCTCCCAGTGGAGAAGAATCTCGCTGATGAAGAAGAACCTCGGCTGGAAGAAACCTGGCCAGTTATGGTAGACAGGACCTTATGGCGAGATGAATAGATGTTACTTATCATGTATTTTAGCTTAGCTGTGTTCCGACTCTATCGTGCAGTTGACGCTATACAGTCGTGTATCAGGAATAGGTGGCTATGGCTTAGCCAAAGTACTTGCTAAGTAAGGTCTATTTATCTCAACCTACACGGGACTAAGTGAAAACAAACCACCCAGACCGGTCACTTAGAAGAAGAATATTCAGTGTGAAAACTTTAAGCGGAGCAGTAAGTCAACTGCAGTACACGAAAATGGACTACTTATTTTTATTTGTGAAATTTTAATTTCTGTTTGTTAATTTTTAAAATGCAATAACATAGGAAAATTGCCATTTTCCTTTTTCTAATAGGTACTGACCAAAACTTTAAGGTTAGAGTATTAATAGAATCAGATTCGAATACCTTTTCCCATTCATTTTGCGTATGGTGTATGGAATATGAACTCAACAGTTCTATATCATTAAATGGACGTATCAGTAACAGGTCTGATAGCGAAAAGTTTTGAGCAACATATTGAGAAATCATCGCCAAACAGATAGATTAGGAATAACATTATTATTTTCAAACCCTCATGACGCGGCGAAATCCTATTTCCCGTGCCCCTCTCTAAAAAATCATAACTAAACAGCACTTACACTATTGCACGCATACGTAAACAGAAACAGACTATGCATACCCAAAAGAACAGATGCGCAAAAACAATTACCGCTCAATGTTCGATGAAGTCTGCTATGAGTTCATTCTGTTTACACTCCGCACACGGACGCCAAGTGGGTAGTTCTCATTGATACGTACATCGCGTCACACCCAGCGACTTGTTGCTACTGCAGCTTCGTTGCGACAGGCCTCGTGCGGGTTCGGCTCAGCGTCGGGTACACTCGCGGTCTTGAAGTTTATGCAAGTCGCATTGCAGCGGAACTGTCAGCTGTTCGATTTATCGTTGAAGGTGTTTCAATGCAAAAAGTGCATTGTTGTTTGTGTACCAATCGTATTGCAGTCTTGTAGTCAACTGTTAAGCGCGACATTCCCTTAGATTTCTTCGTGCGAACTTTTCGTTTAATAATGTCTCTCCACATTTGCAAAGCTTCGCAGTCTCAAACTGAAGGAAAACGACGCGTCATGGCTTCTGCTGTTCCTGTGATGCGTTGTGTTTGTGCGTATTTATTACCTTTGTATTGAAATAAGTAACATGGAAAACAGTCATGAGTCCATTTTTTTGACTGCTTGGCGTAAATATTCAAAGCTAACTTATCGGTGTCCAGTATTTTTTTTTTATAGCCCTTGTGTTTGCCGGAGTATTAGTTCAGATTGATAACACTCAGAAATGTTAGGTCAACCTCATTGGATAACTCGTGCTGAAATGCGTAAACTAAATCTGTTGTTCTGTGTAGGCTATGAGTGCAGTGGTGTGCTGTGGACCGTGCTTCGCCCCTTCAGCCCTGGCTGAGGATGGCTCGTTGTATCCCTGGCTCAGTGAGATGCTGTCCTCGACTAATGATAAGGTATGTTATCGTAATACTTTCGGACAAGTTTCAATTTCATAAAAAATGAAATCAAAAAAATAATATAATCATGATTTTTTTAGCCTGCATAAGTCAATCTGACTTAAACAGGCTATTCAAATTTTTAATTATTTTAGCCTAAGCCCCATACATTTATTGAACGTCTCCTTTTGTTTTTAAATTCGATGTTTTGAAAGAATTTTAATTTTACACTTGAATTTAGTACGTAACAAATACGCAAACCTTTAATAACTTAAGTAACTATGTTTACATTCAATATTCCTACTTTGACAAAAGATATGATTTGATATAAAATATGCGTGAAAATATTAAAAAAAAATTAATGTAACGGAATTTCTATGAAAAATGACAGAAATTTTATCACGGCTACAATGAACCAAATTAGCTTTATCCTCTCTATAGCAACCCTCATGTTTATCGCCAAGCAACCTTCTCACAATATCCATTTTCCTTAGATATTCGAGCTGGCCCGAGAGACCATAGTTCTCCTACTGGACTGCAATCCAGACATCGGACCCCTACTGGACTGGACCGTGGACACCTGCTTCACTGGATCGTCCCGCGTCGCCGATGGGTGTTACATGGCACTTGCGACCATATTCAGCGCACGGTAAGTCTGTAAAATTTTGTAAAACGATAACGTATTTCCGATTTCCTTGAACTAAGTCTTAAACTCTGCAAGTAAGGTTTAAAATTGCGTTTACTATTTGTAAAGAAGGTTATCTTGCATTAGCATTATGCCTGTCACAGTGTTGGGCGTAATTAATTAACTTTTGTAATTTAATTACTAAATTAATGAAAAGTAATTGAATTACTTTAATTAAAATTACTTGTAATTGAAATTACTGTTCTTCAATTACAATTAGTCACAAGTAATTCAAATTACTTGTAATTGAAATTACTGTTCTTCAATTACAATTAGTCACAAGTAATTCAAATTACATTAATTTGTAATTCAAATTACCCAATTACTTTTTACGGGATAACATTGCAGGTAACATACAAAACCACCTATTGTGCGGTAGTTCGACAAATAACATTGGATAGAACGAGATGGTAAACGTAACGGCAACGACGCCGGTCAGTGTGTCCTTAGCGGTGATTTCGCTCACACACATATCGCCCGCGCATTTCTGTACTTATTTGCTGTTACTTCGTGTTATATTGTTGTGTGATTTCTTATGTCCAAGTAGTTACCTAGCTGATCCGGATAAAGACACTTCAGTGCTAAACAGACATCCTGCCAAACATTTTGCTCGACAAAAAATTCAACTCAATTCATCAAAACATAGGCGGGGCATTAAAGTCCGCCTATGTACCGTTGTGCATAAAGTATTCATAAATAAATAAATCCTGAGATTAAGCAGGTGATTCTTATTAAGTATTATACATTAATGCCGTCATCAGGCCCTGTTGAGAGATTGTTCTCATATGCCACAATGATTAATTTACCAAAATCTCACAAACTTTCTGATAAATGTTTGAACAAAGAGTAGTGTTAAAGTCTAATTTAAAGTAAATCACTTTTTTTTTAATAAATAAACACATTTGATGAATCATTCAACGTTTTATTAAACTTACTACCTCAACTTTAAATTAAATAATATACACAAGTAATTGAGTAATTGCAAATAACAATTACAATTACAAATTGTAATTGTTAGTTGAATTACTTTTCAATAATTTCAAGTAATTTGTAATTGAAGTCGCCAATTACAATTTGTAATTGTAATTGTTAATTTGTAGTTAATTACAATTTGCCCAACACTGCTGTCAATGGTGCCGATTCCCTTGTTCTCAAACTAAACTAAATTTAAGTTAAGTGCATCTTTCTCTTTCCATTTCATAAAGAAAAGGATAGAAGATAAATAATATTTTAGTCCTGACAAATTAGTCAGCGCGTCTAAATTTTTTTATGGAGTGTCTAATATTGTGTCGTATGTCCTTTTCAATCAGTCAACCTTCAGGTTACATGTGT
Source organism: Athetis lepigone (assembly GCA_033675125.1). Taxonomy (NCBI): domain Eukaryota; kingdom Metazoa; phylum Arthropoda; class Insecta; order Lepidoptera; family Noctuidae; genus Athetis; species Athetis lepigone. The sequence goes on from CM066219.1 coordinate 3,635,453, forward strand.
TTAGATTTTTAGAAAAGAAATCAGAATTATGTGTTCGTACTTAGTTGACACATGTACATACGCCAGCAGCCGAATCTGTTAAATTATCATAATTTACCCTGAATCTAGTGCTTTATCAATAAACGTGAGAATCTAAGACTTATTCAGATTACAGTAGTTCGATGTGCTGGCGACTGTACAATCCAACTAAATAATGACGACCTGTAGGATATTGGCGATAGTGGTATGGCTTGCACAGGAGCAGTAGTCCGGATTCGACCCGGACCCGCATCATTTTATGATATTTTCGTCAAAAGCGGCCTCTCGCTTGGTAAATCTTCCATTTTGACTGACTTTGTCATGCATAGATGGCGTTGTTTGTTAGGGTAGGTCAGTTTTAACGTGTTGCGTCACTTTGGAGGCCGTATCGCTTCCAGAAGCTTCCGTTGTATCGCAATTTACCACATAAAGATGGCGTTGCTAGTTCGAATAGGCTAGTTTTAACTTGCGATGTCACTAGACGGTATTACAGATATGTTTCCATTTTGCGACACATAGATGGCGTTACTTGTCTGAACCATTCGTTAGTAATACAAGTTTGAGGATTTTATTAGGTTCTCGTAGTTGTTATCCAACTCAATTTATTTATTTTATCGGTTTGTGTAATCTATTCCTCATATTGTGGCCAGTGCACAATCCAGCCACAATCGCCCAATTATTTTTGAGTGCTTTAGTTTACTTTCGCCAATCATAGATAGCGCTAGGTGTGATCTCATAGTGTTAGTATTTTGTAACTTTTTCCCATAACAACAAAATATCGAGATGTTTCTAATAATAGCCTGTTGCCATAGAATCAACTTGAACTAGTTTCATATTATACTTAATAAATTTTGTTGCTATGCAGTGTCCGTAACGTTTAATTTTGGACTTGGGAAGACGGGATACAAATTATTGAATATACAGGTTGTTTGGTAGATAGGACCACTGCACATTATTAAAGGGTTAAAGAGTTGCCTAGTTATTATACTACAAGCTGTCCCCCGCGGTTTCACTTGCATATTTGGTTACTACTTTGTTTCCATAAGGCGGAAAGGTTCTCGAGTGGCGGCCGCGTACCGGTAAACGCAGCGTGGGCAGGCCTCCCGCAAGATGGACCGATGATCTCATCAAGATCGCCGGGTCCCGTTGGATGCGGGTGGCGTAATCTTTGGGGGAGGCCTTTGTCCAGCAGTGGACGTCTATCGACTGATGATGAATAAATGATGAATGAATATATTATCGCGTTAATATGTTCCTCGTTTCACCAGTCACGGTGTATAAGCAAAAATAATTATACATAACGCACTACACAAAAGAATTTTATGTTCGAGGTCTTTTAATCCTTCGAACACGTGATTTGAGACACAATCGAAAGACAATATCAGCCCGACAGCCGGCTTTCGGTTGATAGTTTAAGAACTCCATGACAACAGGGCGTTAGAAACAGTCGATTGAATTATTATAAAAAGCAATTTGATAAATACTGGCGCCATGGTTGCCAAGAGGGCGAAGGCAAAAAGGTTAGGTATTTTTATCATCAAGGTAAAAAAGATGGGAGAAATTAATTAAAAATCTCAGTTCAATATTTTTTTTTATTTTGCTTATTACAACACTCGTGCTTCAATACTTGGAATTGTACCAGGAATACTATATACCTATACAAATATAGGGATGATGTCTGTCTATGATCACATCCTTTATATGAAATGGTAAACTGAATGACTGGGTGATATTTCAAAGCACCTGGTCTCTAAGACCAGGCTAAGTTTGACATGAAATTTGGAGAGTATTGATTCTTTTTGAAGACTAAGAAACCAATAAAAAGATTTTTTTAAATTCCTATCTCTATCTCTCTCTATTTTCTTCCTACACGGTAAAAAAAGGCTGATATTTGACATTCACGCGGGCGTAGCCGCGGGCAAAAGCTAGTTATTATTATTGCCGACAAAGTAATTACAGTTGGGAGGTTTAGCAGTACCACACCTACACAAGTGCTATATTTGGCTCTATCGACAAGGATGACTAATTATAATATCTATGCTATTTTTATTAACTCACCAATCATATTATGACGATACTTTTTATTACTACACTGTAATGATTTTCGTGATGGTGGAGTGGTTAAAGCGCAGGGCTTTTATACATGTGGTTGCGGGTTAGTATCTGGAAAAGTACCAATGACACTGTTCAACTCAAACGTACTTTTCTAAGTTTATCTAGCGCACCACTGAAATATCGTGCAGAATAGCATATTGCTGTTGGTCCTGGTTGTTAATCGTTTATTTTAGACAGTCGTTACGAGTAGTCAGAAGCCTTAAGCCTTTTGTCCACCGCCACCGTCACCGTCACACAAACGAGGACGTGATGACGACGCCTGTGACAGTAAATCCATACTAATATTATAAATGGGAAAGTGTGTCTGTCTGTCTGTTTGTCTTTCTTTCACGGCAAAACGCAGCGACGGATTGACGTGATTTTTTAAGTGGAGATAGTTGAAGGGATGGAGAGTAACATAGGCTACTTTTTGTCTCTTTCTAACGCGAGCGAAGCCGCGGGCAGAAGCTAGTACTCTATAAATAGCCGCGAGTCCGCTGCACGTCACGTCACTCCATGTAAAACTTAACCCGATAAAATCTCGTTCTCGGTGACGGCGGTAGAGCACAAACGGCCTACGCTATCCTTTTGTACCATTTTGGTACAGAACCCTTAAAAAGAAGATCATGACTTAACTAATGGTATAACCCAAATACCGTTAATAGCTATAAGCTATAAACCATCACGCTACGTCTAACAAGAGTGGAGCAGTAACTAATAACGAAACGAGGGAAACCGTGAGGACATTAGCCGAAAACGGCAAATATCCGTATATAACTTAGTTCAATTGTGATCAGTTCTGATCAAAATGCAGCCAGATTTTTGTGTGCACTCGGCACAGTCGCCAATATCAGTTTACGTCAACGTCAAGCCTTCCAAGGTATTTATAATCACTTTTCGCGTTAATACCCGTTGTGAGAATATGTGTTAATATCAGTTTAACCTCGTTAAAATCATAATTTGGCACTCACGGCACTCAAAACCTCTACTTATACCTTTGAAACCTCCGAACACACGTGATTCGGGACACAAGAGAAAAACAATAGCAGCCCGACAACCGGCTGTCGCTTTGTCGTCAAAAGGTTAAAAACAGCACATTCGATTGTCATATCGGTCCTCGGTATCGGGTCCTCAAACGTTATTGTTTGACCCCGCGCCATTATGTTTCATGAAAAACAAAGTTAATAAAGTTATTCACTAGGACGAGAGGGAAACTATCGAACCAGCAAGTGTAATCATTATGTAAAACCGGCAAACATCCGTATGAAACTTAGTTTTGCCGCGAATCACGTTCTGATCAAAATGCAGCCAGATTTCTGTATGCACTCGGCACAGTCGCCACTATCGGTTTAACTTCGTTAAAGTCATAATTGGCCCGGCACTCATTGCACTCAAAACCTCTCGGTTATAACCTCATTTAATGTGCTGTTTTTAAAAGGTAAGAACATCATATCTCATGCACAATTGTAGAGGTCCTCAAACTTTATAATCTGACCCCGTGACAATATATTTTTTGAACATAAAATCAATCAATCTATTGACTAACTATTAAAAGAAAATATTATACAAAATAGTTTGTGTTTGTATACAACTCACACAACCAAATAGACCAGTAAAGAAAATTAAAATAAAGAAATCAATAAATTGCAATTTTACGTTTAGTCCACTCTCGACCCCTCGACCCCTAATAAAAGATTTGCTCATTGGTTTCCTCTCAACCCCTAAACCTAGTTTACTTTCGACCCCTAGGGGGTGAGAATGGATTTTTATACAAAGGGCCCGCACCTTTAGTCCACTCTCGTCCCCCTAGTATGATAATTAGTATTTTGGTACAGTGACGTACTAAAGGCGAAATTCAGGAATTGGTAATTAGAAAGACTGCCTCGTCGCTCTAGTGGTCGCAAGTGTAACTGCTGAAGCACTGATTTCTGGGTCAGGCAGTGTTTATAGGTTTACTATTACGAATTTCTCACTAGCAACTACGGTGTCTGGATTCATTCTTGGCTGATGGCAATATTGGGTAGGTTTACGTGAGGTTTTGGGTGTAATTATAAGTTACACACCTTTGTTCAACTTTTTGTAGATTACCGGCGTAACGTTACTCCCAAAAAAATGATGATAATGTTCAATATAAGAAAAAAATAGAAAAAACTTAAGTGTTTTATTTATGATGCGCCCTACTATCACTTGTAGTCGGTATATCAGACATTTTTGCAAGAAGTACTTGTGCACACACCGATCAATTAAGTAACTACACAAATGTCGATTCTTACGAAAAGGGATTAAAACAAAATATAATAACGGTATTTTAGTTATTAAATATGTGGAAAAATATACAATAGTCCGAATCCATAGGTAAAAGTATTTCGACAAAATCAAACTGTTACTGTTCACCATATAGACACAGATGTAGATATGTACACAAAGCAACTTATTTAAGTTTACAGCCACTACAAACATAATGTAAGTGTGAGTAAAATCAACTCGTGTATTTACATTGCCTATTTGTTAGTGTTTGCTTGACATTAACCTGTTGTCCACGCACACAAATACAATTATAAGCAAGACTTCGTCATATTTGGCTTTGGAAAAATGTATAGTCTACCCTCAAAAATTAAGAATCGTATACATTTAATAGTTTAGTTTCATCGTTATATTGCTTTGCAAAAGTACTACGCGCGCAGTAACGTGAAGTAGTCACATGTGCAAAAATTTTAAATTCCAGTACTAATTTTTAAATTTTAGGATCACGTTTTCCATTTACCACTTCACTTTACTGCGCGCCTAGTACTTTTGTTCTCTTAAGTTTTCAATCTTCAATTGAAAAATAACGTCTTGTAACTCTGTAGGACACTTCGTTTCTGATATGTAAACCTTATAACATACTATTAGGTTGCAGTGTTACTCAACGGGAAAAAAATCGTCCCGTTGAGTAACACTGTGACTCAACGAGATTTTTTTCCCATTGAGTAACAATGTTACAGAAAATACTGTGACTACACGGGAACAAACCAAAAAAACTTTATGTTTAATATTCCAACAAATAGTATGAAACTGTAGACGGTACTGATGTGATGATTTTTCATCGTAACTATACTTTGGGGGTCGAGTGGAAACCAAAACTTGGTTTCAAAATGAACTCCACTTTCGACCCCCAGGGGTCGAGAAAAAACTGTTGTTAGGGGTCGAGTGGACACTTTAATTCTTGGGGGTCGAGGGGACGAGAGTGGACTCAACGCAATTTCGTTTAGTCCACTCTCGACCCCTCGACCCCTAATAAAAGATTTGCTCATTGGTTTCCTCTCAACCCCTAAACCTAGTTTACTTTCGACCCCTAGGGGGTGAGAATGGATTTTTATACAAAGGGCCCGCACCTTTAGTCCACTCTCGTCCCCCTAGTATGATAATTAGTATTTTGGTACAGTGACGTACTAAAGGCGAAATTCAGGAATTGGTAATTAGAAAGACTGCCTCGTCGCTCTAGTGGTCGCAAGTGTAACTGCTGAAGCACTGATTTCTGGGTCAGGCAGTGTTTATAGGTTTACTATTACGAATTTCTCACTAGCAACTACGGTGTCTGGATTCATTCTTGGCTGATGGCAATATTGGGTAGGTTTACGTGAGGTTTTGGGTGTAATTATAAGTTACACACCTTTGTTCAACTTTTTGTAGATTACCGGCGTAACGTTACTCCCAAAAAAATGATGATAATGTTCAATATAAGAAAAAAATAGAAAAAACTTAAGTGTTTTATTTATGATGCGCCCTACTATCACTTGTAGTCGGTATATCAGACATTTTTGCAAGAAGTACTTGTGCACACACCGATCAATTAAGTAACTACACAAATGTCGATTCTTACGAAAAGGGATTAAAACAAAATATAATAACGGTATTTTAGTTATTAAATATGTGGAAAAATATACAATAGTCCGAATCCATAGGTAAAAGTATTTCGACAAAATCAAACTGTTACTGTTCACCATATAGACACAGATGTAGATATGTACACAAAGCAACTTATTTAAGTTTACAGCCACTACAAACATAATGTAAGTGTGAGTAAAATCAACTCGTGTATTTACATTGCCTATTTGTTAGTGTTTGCTTGACATTAACCTGTTGTCCACGCACACAAATACAATTATAAGCAAGACTTCGTCATATTTGGCTTTGGAAAAATGTATAGTCTACCCTCAAAAATTAAGAATCGTATACATTTAATAGTTTAGTTTCATCGTTATATTGCTTTGCAAAAGTACTACGCGCGCAGTAACGTGAAGTAGTCACATGTGCAAAAATTTTAAATTCCAGTACTAATTTTTAAATTTTAGGATCACGTTTTCCATTTACCACTTCACTTTACTGCGCGCCTAGTACTTTTGTTCTCTTAAGTTTTCAATCTTCAATTGAAAAATAACGTCTTGTAACTCTGTAGGACACTTCGTTTCTGATATGTAAACCTTATAACATACTATTAGGTTGCAGTGTTACTCAACGGGAAAAAAATCGTCCCGTTGAGTAACACTGTGACTCAACGAGATTTTTTTCCCATTGAGTAACAATGTTACAGAAAATACTGTGACTACACGGGAACAAACCAAAAAAACTTTATGTTTAATATTCCAACAAATAGTATGAAACTGTAGACGGTACTGATGTGATGATTTTTCATCGTAACTATACTTTGGGGGTCGAGTGGAAACCAAAACTTGGTTTCAAAATGAACTCCACTTTCGACCCCCAGGGGTCGAGAAAAAACTGTTGTTAGGGGTCGAGTGGACACTTTAATTCTTGGGGGTCGAGGGGACGAGAGTGGACTCAACGCAATTTTAGAGGACAAAGTGTTTAAGAAATCAAATAATTTCCGCAAATCAGAATCAAGTAAGTCCGTAATGAACGGTAAACTATACTTATACTTTACTACTTATACCTGTCAGCAAGCAAAATATCAAACTTAATTTATTCCGCCTTTGCACAATAATAAAAATTGAACGCAGCACAAACTATCTTATTGACGTTCAGCTAATTGAAAAGATAATGAAGTTTAACAAGTGTAAATTAATATAACAAAACCGGCCAAGAGCGTGTCGAGCCACGCTCAGAGTAGGGTTCCGTAGTTTCCCGTCCGTCGCAATTAGAGGTTGCAATCGAATATTCGAATATTCGAATTATTCGAATACTCTACCCAAATTTATATTCGAATAGTAAAAAAATATTTATTCGAATATTCGAATATTACCAAAAAAAAAATCAGTTTAAAGTCTATGTTGATAGAGCTTGAAAATTGTTGTTGGCAACACTAGAACACAGAACACGTTGTTATTTATGTGTAAAGTGGTGCATTTTCTTTTTTAAAGTGATTTTAGATACTTTTATTTTGTTTTTATTATTAAAAAGAAAGAACGACTTTAAAATTTATTTAAGAATTTTATACTTAATATGTAAATTTGATTTTTGAGTTTTTCTTAACGAGCGAGAGAAGGATGTTTATTTTGTTCTTATTATTAACAGAAGAGTTGAATTTGTTTAAAAATGTTATAATAGGTAAATTTGATGTATTTCCGAATTATAATTGATGAATCTGATTTTTCAGTGTAATATTGCATATTATGAAAATAATACTGTAACGTTTTTACGACACATTTACGTATGTATGTGATACTTTCTGTTTTATTATTAACAAGAGAGAAAGACATTTATTTCTCGTAGAGGCGATCGTGTCCTCGTCGAGGCGATCGGCGGCGGTGACCTCTCGCGCCCGGCGCTGGTTCAAGCCATGCTTCGGGGCGAGACGGAATGGGATGCCGTCGCCTCCTTCTGCGAAGCAGTTATGCTAGTGAAGGAAGCGGCGGCGCGCGAGAGGCAACGACGAGCCTCTCGCCCCGGACTAAGACCCAGGCGAAGACGTCGACGACTACCGGCCACCGTAGGCGCGGTTCTGCGGATAGCGTGCGATGGGTAGCTCGCCGCCCGGCTAGGACCAGGACCGCGTCGACGGCGCGTTTTGTTCCATGCGCGCCTCAAAGAGAAGAAGTCAGCACAAGAAGGGGCCCAACAGGGCCATGCCTGCCGGGGTTGCGGAATGTTTATAATAGTTACCGTGACCCTGGAACATAAAGGGCAATCGAAGGAACATGAGTGGGTTTTAGTCAGTAAAAGTCTGACATGCCCTCCCGCCGCACCTAGGAAGGGAGTAGTCATTTGAAGATTTCCCACTCACTAAAAAAAAAATTACCGAGAGAGAGACTTTTAAATTAGTTTAAAAAAAATATAATTGTTTTGGTTAACATTTTCAAGTATAATGGTTTTAAAATTTTGTTGAATAAGTAAATAATTATTGTGCTAGGTTTACTTATCTGCATAAAAATATAATTCCTAAACCAATAAACGCTGATATTCTGTGTTTTATTATTTTTTCTTAAATATTCGAATATTCGAATAAAATTCGAATAGCACTGAAAAAATATTCGAATATTCGAAAATTAAAATTATCGAATTTTTGCAACCTCTAGTCGCAATAAGTGTTCCCACTTTTCACACAGTTTAAAAAAGGCTATTTGTTACGTTGACATACTATTACGAACGTTGTAATTTTAACCGATATGTGTATACCGGTCAAAATTACAACGTTACGTTTTTTGCGTCGGCGTCGGGGGTTTTTATTATAAAGAACATCAAACCACCTACACCTGTAACCAATTAGAATATCAGTCTTCGTTTATTCTGCTCTTGTACAATAATAAATATAAACGCAGCAAAAGTAATATCATCTTATTTACGTTCAACAGATTGAAAACGTAATGAAATTTAAAAATAAACGTCCTCGCCGCAGAGCTTCTTACATTGAGTGCGTCCTTCTAACCTCTGCTTAAAGCTCGAAAGAAAACGATATAAAAATACTTCATATTTTATTACGATATCTTCCTAGCCTTTTTCCCAATTACGTTGGTAGAGGTAGGACAGCGTGTCCTAGTCGCGCGGACAGCGACACGGCCACTTGCCACTTCTCCTCTTATTTATATTTCTATGGAGGTGTCATATTAGATGGCGCTCGGCGCCCCCTTAGACCCAGCGCCCGTGTGCGCCGCACACCCTGCACTATAGGTAAAGATGGCTCTGGTCAAGATACTGCCTATCAAACCTCCACAACCCAGTTACTTGGTGACACGACATACCCTTGGGTTAGACTGGTCAGACTTTCTGGCTTCGGACTACCCGTACGTTCTACGACTGACAACCCGTTCATATTTTATTACGATGTTCTGTTAAATGTTGGGACTTAATCGTGTTTGAACCACAAACGCGACTCTTATCGGATAGCTTGGGCAGTTCTTCTCTCCCTTGGTAAGATGGACCGACGATCTAATCAAGGTCGCCGTGTCCATTTGAATGCGCCTGGCGCAGGACCGATACATGTGGAAATCTTTGGAGGAGGCCTTTGTCCAGCAGCGGACTTCTTTAGGATGTATGTCATTAATGTTGATTATTCACACAATGTGGCTTTAATTAGTACAAGCCCTGCTCACCCACACCGATCACTGGTTATAAACATTAATATTTTACAACTTTTGCCGTCTCATTGATAAAACCCAAATTCAAACAGTGTATGTCTCAAATGGATCGAATTTTACAACGTCTGTTAACGTAATTAAATAAGTTATTCAAAATTCAAGGTATTTATGTCACTTAAACAATTTATAGGCAGTTATGAATTGTCAAAGAGTTGGTTTGTTAGTTTCCCTTCTGTTCTAGCCACTCAAACTACTAACGGACAGAGAAAAAAAACCGCGGTAAAAGTACGTGGGTACTAAAATCCTGAGGGCGTCTTTTTCGAATTGATAAAATTATCAATCTCGGTCGACATTAATTTCCTTGGATGTTTGATAAACAGAAGCCAAAAGTGTGCGCTATAATTAAAACCTTATATAAACGCTATTAAGGACGGCCTTTGGCATTAACCGTATAGTTCGGAAACGCCCCCACTTGGACCCGGGTATGGAAACCTCCGCCGATTCGAAAATGGCCCCCTTTTGTACTCGAGAACTGTCACGTGTGATATACTCGTAGTCATTATGACTAATAGTCATTACATAGTATTAATATTAGTGTAAATATTGTTAGAGTACTCGTCGGATCTTACAAAGTTTACATGTATTATAATAAATTAATCCTTCGAACACACGTGGCTTGAGACACAATAGAAAGACAATAGCAGCCCGACAGCCGGCTGTCGGTTGGTCGTTGAAAGGTTAATAAAGACGTCACATGTTAATGCCATTAATTCTCTTAGCTTGCAAGTCTATATATAAAGGAAAGTCGTGTTAGTTACACATGTTATAGCTCAAAAACGGCAGAACCGATTTGGTTGAAAATTGGTAGGGAGGTAGCTTAGGACCACGGGACGGACATTGAATACTTTTTATCTTCTTTTTTTGTTTTATCCTCTTTCCGTAGGTAGTAAAATTCGAGCGAAGTAGTAACCAAAAATCTGATATAACGCGGGTGAAACCGCGGGGGACAGCTAGTATTATATATTGGTCATTTTAAAATTAAGGTGGAGAAAATGTGATTTGGTCCATTTTGTTAAAAGTAGTGGTGACGGCTACAAAACAAAAAAAAATACCTATATGGGATTTCGGGCTACAAACTCCACTACAGGGGTAGTGAATAATTAATAATTTAATTATTTCAGGATTTCTTCCTTATTCCAACATAAAAGAATACCGATTATAATGTTTAAATATCAGAGTATTACGAAGGTCCAAGTTGCGCGCCAATCGAGTGTTTACTATTTTATTCTAATCAAAATTCACTCCAGCATATAGATATGGTTAAAAACAGGACGTATGTTATCTATAATATTAAAATGAATCACTGAATGTGTTGCTAAGCGCAAATCTCGAGAACAGCTGAACCGATTTCGCTATTTTTTTTTAGAATATCCCTTGAAGTCTGAAAACAACACCTTTCTATACTACTTACCTAAAGGTTCAACGAAATAGATACTACTAACGAAATAATAAGTAAATGTGTTAAATATAAAATATAAATTCTGGCTCTTGGCCTGTTCTTGTTGTATGCATTTGTGTAAGTATAAAAATTAAAAAGAATATTGATTTCTAAGTATTTACTGAAAGCTGTGTAAACTGTGTTATGTGTGGTGCTCAATAAGGTTCAATTCAAGCTTTTTGTAGGTCTAAATATACACAAAACTACCAGATGTTTTATTCCACGGACAAAAGGTATACAGACAATATGATAACAAAAGTTAGGAGAAAATCGGTCATGCGGTATCATTTTTTGCTATCACCATTTATCCGAATAATATTTTTCAAATAAAAGCCCATGACCTTGGCTGAAATTTACTTAAGAAATACTATGAAATGCTTATATATAAAGAGACTGGCTTTTTAGTATTAACCAACGCACAGACACTACTGTGTTTAACTTTACTCATGAAATCATAGGTTTAGCTTGTAGAGATGCGTTGAAACAATGATATTTTAAGTAGAAAGGTATAAAGAGGTCATAGACACTCAATATGTGGCACTTTAAAATGTAGATTTTGACCAAATTATAATTGTCACAAATTATATTCTTCTCATTTTCACTCGCAATACTTGAATCATTTCATCCTATTTTGACATCTAATTGTATTAAGTGTGCGTGTGTGCCGTTCTTGAAGATAGAATGTCGTATATCTAATCTATCTACACCTTATCTATACTAATATTATAAAGAGGTAAAATTTGTAAGTTTGTAGGTTTGTAAGTTTGTATGTAGGGGGTAATTTCTGGAACTACTGGTCCGATTTAAAAAATTCTTTCAGTGTTAGATAGCCCATTTATTGAGGAATGCTATAGGCTATATACCAGGGGTGGCTAACCGGTCGATCGCGATCGACCGGTCGATCGCGAATGCTAGTCCAGTTGATCATAGCCAGGCAAAAAATAAAAATATTTGTTCATACAAACCTGATTATGTTAAACTTGTGGAAAATGCTCAGGCCCAATGCTCACAATAATATAGGACCGATATAATGTTAGGTAAATCTAAGGAAACGATCTCAAATGTGATGTAAATAGAACCTACCAAGACTAGTCAAAAAAATATATATGATTGTGTATCATTATTCATTTATGATTTCATGAAGTATGTATGTGTTTGGTAGATCGTACAGGGTTTCCTAAGTAAACAGTAGACCTTAGGTCTACTCAAGTTGGCCACCCCTGCTATATACCATCCACGCTACGACCCACGGGAGCGAAGCAGTAACGAAAAATGCGGGTGAAACCGCAGGGGACAGCTAGTTATTTATAATTATAATATAATTGTTTAAGAAGCATGCAATGTAATCAGGACTATTAGAAAATCTGGATGAAACTGGATTGAATATTATAAGTATCTATTTATGTGTAGTGACAAGGTTTGCAATAGAAATAAACCTGTATCACAGGAGCTAAGTCTGCCAACAAACTGCCGTGCAGTTTGACAGAAGTATATAAAACATGTAAAATTCTTTAAAACACAAATTAAACATTTTTAATTAAAAAAAAATGATGATTTTTTAATAATTTCTTTAAGCCGTCATAACTTTTTGTTTGTGGTTGCTATGCGAACCAAGGCCAGGATGGCACACGCTTCAGAGCGTTCAGTAGTGGACGGCAACAGGTTGATATAGTTATAGTAAAAGATAGATAAAAATTACAAATACCTACGAAAAAATCAGTAATACGCGCAATTGTTTTGAATTAACCTTTCAACGACCAAGCGACAGCCGGCTGTCGCGCTGCTATTGTCTTTCTATTGTGTCTGGAATCACGTGTGTTCGAAGGTTTAAATGACTTATTTGCTTTCAATGCAAGACAAAATGAGAATCGATAAAATGTTTTTCTTAGTTATGACTAATTTTTGAGGTTACGGTCTCGTGTCTCCCCTGACGGCTCCCCTCGGGGAGACATCAGGATTTTTTAAATCCTATTGTCTCCCCTAGGCGGGGGAGACATCAGAACTTGCTAATAAATTATAATTGGAGTACTCGTATATCCCTTGTCAAACATTACATAATAACGTATGTAGGTACCCATATTCGTAAAAGCTCATGTTATCAATTAATCTTTTACGCAGCTTTTCCAAAAAATGTTGAACACTGATTTCTTCGTGAATTAAGTAATTGTAATTGTGCGTTTAATATAAACGTGTCTCTTTCGATCTGAACTTTCCTCCTTTTACTGGAATGTACCTACTGCTAAATAAAGCTATCTCACTTGGGTAGCTTCGTTTGAGGAGACAAAAGTGAATAGGTAGAGATTGTAGTAGGTACGTCATGCTTGATGGGTTTTTTCTTTTATGGTTTTTATGTAATGCTTAACAGGGGGGATATACGAGTACTAAAAATATAATTTATTAGCAAGTACTGATGTCTCCCCCGCCTAGGGGAGACAATAGGATTTAAAAAATCCTGATGTCGCCCCGAGGGGAGCCGTCAGGGGAGACACGAGACCGTAACCAATTTTGAAACGATCAAGGCATGCTGCCACAGATGTCTAAATTACAGAATTATTTGAAGTTGTCGTAAGAAGGTGTAAGAAACATTTTTGTAACAGATCTGTTTAATATAGCTACTTCTATTGACTTCTTTAGTCGCGATCGTTGATGAAGGCAACAAGTTGGAAGTCACTAGAACTCCTTAGCATACCAACGTTTTCTAACCGTGTTTGATCTTGTTAGTCTTGTCCTGGAATATGCTCTGGCCATGACCTATTTTCCGTTCAAGATGAATCCGGATAGTAGGAATTGGATCTCTTTAATGAATCATCGTTTGCTGGTAATGTTTGGGTTTGATTTTCATTTTCATAGCTATGGCATGTTCCTCTTGCTTCGCTGATTGACGATACTTTGATTGATTCCCATATACATTATTATAGTGTGCAAATGTATGCAGTTAACAGTTACACTGCGTTTCTAACTCTTATACAATCATATTATAATAATGTCTTAGGACAAGTTACTAAGGCTATATGATCCTAAGCTAACCAGTCAACGGATATTCATACTTATATATTGTATAAATATAGAGCGATGTATACATCTAATATATAAAATTCTCGTGTCACAGTTTCCTTTGCCATACTCCTCCGAAACGGCTTGACCGATTTTGATGAAATTTTTTGTGCATGTTCTGTAAGTCTGAGAATCGGCTACTATCTATTTTTTTTTTCTTTTTTTTTTAACGCGGGTGAAACCGCGGGAGGCTAGCTAGTATCTTATATAAAATTCTCGTGTCACAATGTTAGTTACCATACTCCTCTAAAACGGCTTTACCGATTTTTACCAAATATATGCATATTCAGTAGGTCTGAGAATCGGCTACTATCTATTTTTCATACCCCTAAGTGGTATGGGTTGTTCACCCTTAACATTTTTAACGTGGGTGAAAACGCGGGAGGCAGCTAGTTATAGATAAATTACACCCAAACACAATAAATAATCATGCTCATCACACAAAGTTTGTTTGTTGGAAATCAATCGCATGACCTCTGGCTTAGCAGTCAGGGTCACTAACGACTAGACCAACATGCCAGTTAATATTAGTAGATAAAATTCCTAAACTAGCAAAATATGCATTGGAGGTTATCATTCTACCATACCAAATATAGGATACTAGCTTTTGCCCGCGGCTTCGCTCGCGTTAGAAAGAGACAAAAAGTAGCCTATGTTACTCTCCATCCCTTCAACTATCTCCACTTAAAAAATCGCGTCAATTCGTCGCTCCGTTTTGCCGTGAAAGAAAGACAAACATACAGACAGACAGACAGACACACTTTCCCATTTATAATATTAGTATGGATGTAGAAAGACTGAATTCCTACATTAGCAAAATATGCATTGGATGTGCACAAATATATTTCACAGTTACACAACTAACTCGGATTATGGAGTTAATCCGACACGACCGTGAGCGGACGAAACACCAACAGCCTTACGAGCTTTGCGAGGCATGCAGCTATCACAACAAACTCTAGGCTACTATTAAGAAATTTCCAATAGAAAATCCAGTAGCACTCTTTCCCGACTGGAGAGAGCTCAGAACTTCGCCCGCAGTGGCGCTTACGGCCCCAAGACGAGCAGGTGGTCTCAGAACTCTAGGAGTTTTTTGAGCGTCTAACACTAAGAATTTCTTTTGTATCGTAGGAGGGGACATATGTTTAATCTCACATACACAAATAACTACGTTTGAACTAACATACATAATTGGTTTCGTGTGGGAATCGAATCCACTACACGATCGCTCAGCCACTGGGCCAACCGTGCCTTGAAATAACTCTATCGATCTAGTTAAGAGTACGGCTGCAGTGTCGTAGCGGTACGTTTGCAGTACGGCGCGGCGGTCGGACGTTCGTTTCTTTTCATACAAAGCACGCGGTGCGGCAGCAGTCTTGTTGCCAAGCGTCCGCGGTACCTACGCCCGTACTGATAAACGTACGGCTAAGGCACTGCAGCCGTACGGCAAGAAACTTATAAACGCGAAAGAGACCTGAGTTGTAAAAAATATGCATAGTTTTACTATACCCATGTCAGGTAGCCTAAACCGCAATACACGTCGATGAAGTCTCGTTGGAGCGAAAAAGAAACAAGCGAATTTTGCGTTACCACGTCAAACAACATACATAAAGTTCATCATACACTATACACATAACGACAGTCCTCGTGGACCGGCACTACGCAGTTGCGGATTGAGCCTAATATATTAAATCAAGATGCATTTAGTAAACCCACACTGGATATTCAGCTAATGGGCTCCGCGCAAGCGGGCCACCTACACAACCCCCGGTGGATGTCGCGCGCTACCGCGCTACGCGGACACTGCTGTGGCGAGTGGCCGCTACCGGCTACACGTGTGCGGCGTGTCTATACTAAATATATGGAAAAATATGTTAAGTGGCTGACGATGGCCACTAGTAGCCGTAATCGGTGGCCCGTTTGCGTCACCGACTCTGCCCAGGCCTATCAGAGACACCTACCTTTATTGAATTTACGCACTGTAATGTGTTTGTTCGACGAAATCGCCAATACCAATTACCTGATACGTAGCACAGCCCTTTCAATTCAATAATCTAGATAATGCATTTGCCTGATTTAAATTCACATTTAATCATTATCAGCCTGCGTATGTCCATTTCTGGCTGCTTTTTTCAAGGCTGCCATTTACATTATTATTTTATGACATTATTATTAGATTTTCGGCTAGACGAACCCCGTTGCTGCCAGTTGCACCTCATTCTAAAAAGTCTAGAGTGTAGCTTTTATTACCCAAGTAACGCTAATACTTTGACAAATACGCCAATAATATTAATGAATAATTATGATCTTACAATGATCCCAGGATATTGAAAATTTTGCTGCGAAAATTAAGTTTTTTTTTTTTTAAATAATACAACAATAAACAGTAAATATTATATGGGTCAAACTCAAATGTCAGTCGCTAGGATTTTAAATTACAAAAACATAAATAGATTTAAAAAAAAATTTTAGCTTTCATAAAATATAATGTATCTGATTTAGACATACAATCACAATTTCATAGTCAGTCAATACTTTTCGTTACACAATACAATATACTTATTAAAGAGCAATTGATAATTTTAAATAGAAAGCATTATAAACTACGTCAGTCATCTAAACACAGCATCGCCAAAAGATTGTTAGGAATGTGCATTTAAAATCGAAATAATGTATGTAGCTTCCCGTATATCCGTTAACATTCCTTTCAAATAGTCCAATCAATATTAGACCTCACAAATCTAGTTACTTTGTAATTGTAGGCGTATTTCGGCCTGCGAGAGCCGCACCACTGCAGTGAATGAGCAATGAATACTGTAGCTATTTGAACAAAGCTCTCCCACACAACCGTACTGTATCTGACTACAGAATGTAATCCTGATTCACAATTAAGGGTTGTTTGTCTAGAGGTATTTTTCGAGCTAATATGATTAAGTAAAAAGTATGAGTAGATCTACGTTTTAGAACTAGCTAGTTTCAATACTATCAAATGCTTGTATTAAAAATCTAAACAACCCTATATCCCTTCATCTGGCGATTGGTATAGTTTGTCAAACAGGCCAGTTGAGTGAACCACAACCGTAGCACAGATAAAACAATAAAATGACATTGATCATTAATGACAATTGTCAAATTAACATTTC
The DNA here is from genome assembly GCA_033675125.1 of Athetis lepigone. NCBI lineage: Eukaryota > Metazoa > Arthropoda > Insecta > Lepidoptera > Noctuidae > Athetis > Athetis lepigone. The sequence continues at coordinate 3,652,774 of CM066219.1, forward strand.
GCCAGACCATAGGATATACTAAATTATTAAGACCGCGACTGCAACAAAATAGTTCGAGACGGTTGTACCGTTTTTATTCAAGAATCATCGTATCGATAACCTTATGACAGCCAGTGTCACTAAGTTATCTACAAGATTAACATAATGTGACCAGTGAGAGCATACCGTGTACACTAACGACAACATATTTGTCAAAAAATTTGATACACTACAAACACAATTTTGTCAATAACAATCCCAAAGTAGCTTTAGATATATTTAATTAAACGTGTTTGCGATGAAATTGTGTTTGGCGTTCAGGGCACGCGGGTGATCAAAGGGATGATATACTTTGAATAAAAAAAAAATGCATTCAAATCGTTTTACCATTTTAAAAGCTGGGGTCCACAGACAAGCACACATAACGGTCATACATATAACACCAGTTTGCTACGGGAGTAAAAAACATTTCAATAAATGCTTCGATTTATTTTCACCTCCACGTAATAACGAGCCATGTTTACAAGCCAAACAATGAAAAACACCTGAACTGCCATATTACGGGCAGTATACAAATATCAACAGCAAAACATTTCCTGTATTCCAAACATAGTGAAGTATACTCCAAATGAAAAGCTGCTTATCGAAATGGGGTTGTGTGGGCAACCGTGAAAACAGACCTAACTCCGGACTAAGCTAGCAATGTAAATGGAATGTCCGTGCTAGATAATTATGCTTTGACGTTCGAATTATGTTTAGAAAGCCTTGTCCATTTGCACGTGTACACCAGGAAGGTTTTTTTTAAGTGCTTGGTTAATTTCAGTGTAGTAAATAAAAGTATCTTTACAAAGAGTTTAAACCCTCAACACAAAAAGGAGTGTTACAAGTTTGCTATGTTTGTTTTGTCCGTTGCACCGTAGCTCCTAAACGAATGGACCGATTTAAATGCGGTTTTTTTATTTGAAAGTACGTTACACAGCGATAGATCTTAGATGTTCTGGGATGTGTTATCGAAATTAATAGTCATTTTGAAGTTATTAGTTATGTTTTATGTTTGCTGCAGTCGTGGTCGTAATAACTTTGGGGCCGGGTTTTATATATTTTTTTATTTTAAGCTTGTGTCCAGTTTGAAAATCAGCCGTTAAGTTTTTAAAGGGGGGAGGGGGGGGGCTCCTAAAAGTAAACGGCTGGTTCGTAAAATATGAACAAAAACCGTGATGACAGTCCATGTGAACTCCAATGAACTTGAAAGGAAAATCATAATGGCTTAGCTAACTTTGTTAGACTAGGAGTTTTAAAGACCTAACTTGAGAAACGCAGATAATACCAAAACCTCAACATAATACGATAATAGAAAACCGATACTGCGATACCGATCTACTTAATACGATAATGCGAATTGGTTCTTAAAGTGGTGGTTAAGCTGTATACAAAATAATTCATTACGGAACCCTATTCTTTCCAATCCAATTATTTATTGTAGTCGTCATCCCTTTTGAAGTACAGAAAAACTGACAAAAATACTTTATATTTTACAGAAAATTTTATTCATGCATTTTTTTAAGTTATTATCGCTGAGATGAGTTTCAAGTATTTGGGCGTTTTTAATTTCGGGAAATGGTATTCAGTTTGAATGTGTGTTGTCGAATTCAATTTCCACCTCCCTTTTGATGTTGAATTTGTAGGAAAACGTCCGAGCACGACGTGAACAAGCTCACAGACGTAGCGTTAGTCATTACATAATATAAAACTAAGTCATTCTGCGCTGTCTGTAGCTATATATGCGAATTTAAATGCGGTTTCATTTAATAGATACACTAATTCAAGAGGAAGCTTTATGTTTTATACATATAAAACATGCATATTACAGTAAAGAAAATCCGAGGTTTTTTCTAAGATTTGTAACACTCATGCGGAGCTGGTAAGGGTCGGTGATCAATGCTCTTGTTTTCACGTAAAAAGATGCTTTTGTCCTGCTGTCTGACAAAATTATGCTGGTATTATTAGTTTCAGAAATGACGGCTTTTTCTTCTTCTTTGGGTATATCTGAGTCTTGCTAATAATAATAATACCAGCCTATTAAGGTCCCACTGCAGGGCAAAAACCTCTTCTCATACAGAGAAGGCACGAACATTAATCACCACCCTTGCTCAAGGCGGATTGGCGATTTCGAACTTATATACACTACAAGTCCAAGTTTCCTCACGATGTTTTCCTTCACCGATGTCTGTGGTGACCAAGATAAACTTTAGAAAGTACATATGAATTGAAATTTGCTTGGCTCTGCAATTACAAGTCGGAATGAAACAAACTTTTGTGTATATAGTAGCCAGATTTAAAACGATGTTGTAGGTTTAATATCACGCTACTGCACAAGGATGCGAAGTACTATAACCAAAGACGACGGAACAATGTACCCTTTTGACGACCAACCGACAGCCGTCTGTCGGGCTGCTGTTGTCTTTCTATTGTGTCTCGAATCACGACTGTTCGAAGGATTAAGGCGGTTTTTACATTACGTAGCTAGTGTGCCGATTTTTTGTGTTCATAGTATTTTTTATTTATCTTTAGGTACATAAAATATTTCAGCTATTTTTATTTTGTACCTATTGTCGAATGAATATATGAACGATTTATGAATGACGGATAAAAATAGATGCGTGAGTACCTAGTTCGCATTGTTGGGATATATGTTTTTGTATTTTACAATTTCATGCATTTATTAATACTGAACGGCATATCGGTATATAAATAGAATATTGATGTAATTGAATACCTTTTTCATCGCATTTTTTGTATCCCAGATATTTGATCATCATGGAAGTCCTAACCAACTTCGTCCAGTTTTTTTTCTTACCAAAATTTTTGTTCTACCAGGGAGTACCCGTGCGACCACTACACGGCTATCATCAACGTTACACTGATGTGCACGGGCTGCCCTCGTGCGCCCGTGCACGAAAGTGCGTTGCAGTTGCTGCAGCTTTTGGACAAGCGCTTCTTCGGCACCGTGGGGCCGCTGTCTACTGAAGAAGACGGTGAGTCTATTTTTGTCTACCGTACTGTCCCTGTTGAGCAAAAGTCGACCTTCTGCCTGTTTTCTTCCCTGTGTATTGCCTTTTCTTGTAGTAGCCTAGTAGAAGTACAGGCAAGTGAAGGAGGTCCTTTGGGGGAGTGCCACTATTTCTGCTGTGAAGAAACGGTGCTGTATTCCAGTCTGAAGGTTTGGTTGCCAATGTAATTACAGGCACATAAGACATAATTATTATCTTTATCTCTGGGATGCCAACGCACCTGCTAGGTCTCTATTTTAGAGGTCAGGCGATTCAAACGGCGGTGATTACATAAAAACAGGCGGGTCATACCTCGTCAGCTTGTTTGTCATGCAATGGTATAAAAATCTGATGGTTATTAAAGCTGCTATATTTGTTAATTAAAAACCTTAATTTCGCTGGAGCGATCCTTGATGTAGGTACTGATTAATTATGATTTAAATAATTGTGTTCAATAATTACTAAAGTTTTCACCAGTTCGAAAACTTTAATGATTAAAACATTAATTACTGGAAAATCATGTAATTTATATAAAGCAATAACGTTGTATTTTGAAGCTTGTTTGCATGACATTTGAGATTCAACGGTTTTCAGGGAAAACGTGTGAATGGTATTTAATATATTTTCCATTAGCATGACTTTTATATTGTGCACTAGCTTTCGCCCGCGGCTTCGCCCGCGTGGATGTCGAACTTCTATCCAATATTAGTAGCCGGGCTGGAGCCTAGGTCGTTCAGGTTCGTCGACCGCACCGGAGCCCAATGGACCGCACGATTCTCGCGTAGTCGCGTTATGTTAGGTTTTTTACTTACTGATCGGCTCCTGTGACTCATGGTGCAATGTTATGTAGCACAATATTATGTGTTATTCTGATGTTATAACCTATGAATATCTTGCAAGACCATTGGTCAGCCTTGTTACTGCTACTTGAACGTACCATCATTCTATTGCTGCAATTACAAGACACAGGTCCTCACCGGACATGGTCAGTTCGGGAGGTTCCTGTGTCGGATTCGGGCGGAAGCGACGCCTGGGTGTAACCACTGCAGTAACGGTCGCCTGGAGGACACGGTCGAGCACACAGTCGAGGTGTGTCGCGCATGGGCGGAGCATCGACGTGTCCTCGTAGAGGCGATCGGCGGCGGTGACCTCTCGCGCCCGGCGCTGGTTCAGGCCATGCTTCGGGGCGAGACGGAATGGAATGCCGTCGCCTCCTTCTGCGAAGCAGTTATGCTAGTGTAGGAAGCGGCGGCGCGCGAGAGGCAACGACGAGCCTCTCGCCCCGGACTAAGACCCAGGCGAAGACGTCGAGAGTCGCAAGACGACTACCGGCCACCGTAGGCGCGGTTCTGCGGATGGCGAGCGATGGGTAGCTCGCCGCCCGGCTAGGACCAGGACCGCGTAGTCGGCGCGTTTTGTTCCACGCGCGCCTCAAAGAGAAGGAGTCAGCACAGGAAGGGGCCCAACAGGGCCAACGCCTGCCGGGGTTGCGGAATGTTTATAATAGTTACCGTGACCCTGGAACATAAAGGGCAATCGAAGAAACATGAGTGGGTTTTAGTCAGTAAGAGTCTGACACGCCCTCCCGTCGCACCCAGGACGGGACCAGTCATTGGATGATTTCCCACTCACCAAAAAAAAAAAAATATCTCTAAACATATTTATTAATATTAAATTATCTAAACGGCAATTTTGTACAAAATTAAAGACTTGTATTGGACAACGTATTTATATTGATAAGGATTGACACTATATTCATGAAAGCACCCTTGCAAATCATGCATTATTTTAGAACTAATTTCATTGTCATAAAAATGGTTATAGTCAGTGAACTGTCAATATTAGACATATGCTGTCGCGGACTTTTTTTAGAACGTTTTAAGAGGAACAATTCATTAGTACATAATTTCTGCGTAACTTAGGAATAATAACTAGAGGAATATTTTTTCCCGTTTTTGTCACACTTTTCATTACTGCTCGGCTCCTATGTGACTTAGCGTTATGTTTTATAGCCTATAACCTGCCCAGGAGTACGGAGTACAGTTGTACCGAATTTGGTTAAAATCTCTTCAGTAGTTTAGTACCCATGCGTGCACATACAGACAGACAGACAGACAAAAAAATTACTGATTGCATTTTTGGCATCAGTATCGATCACCAATGATCCTCCAATATTAATTTTGAATATATATTTAATGTACAGAATTGACATCTCTACAGTTTTATTATAAGTATAGAAGATCTAATTTATTAATTGTATATTGACATTAGTTGTAGAAAAAAATATCAACGCCCAGCACAAACTATTTTTAAATTAAGTAGCTTGTGCATGGATTTTTTATTTTATTTTATTTTGCTTTCTAAAAGTAACTTTTATTATAATATACCTTTTCAATTTCTCTGTGTGTAGTTAGTGTTTTAGATCCCGCAGTATCGAACCGGCGATGCTAGGTAACTAAGTATTTCCTGGTTCTACATAACCCTTTGCATATAATAGCTCTCAGTTCACTGCATGAAGGGAAGAGGAAATTCAATTTTTTAATAACCCTTCTGATGTGACCCGACATCCTCAAACGAAGGTTAATTCACTTTCATGGAACTACACGTAACTTTGTAGCGTGTACGTGTTATGAAAGTTTATTTCTGATCCAATACTTTTTTATTTTACAATCTAGATAGATTAGGTACTTAGATATGTTTATGCAACTCTAATTTGAATATCATTTGGACTTCATGTGTACTGGAGTAATGTAACAAAGCTGATAGAGATTTTAATTTGCACAATTGAAATCTTCTGTTTTGCACATAACTATGTACAGTCTGTTCGTCTCATTTAATTATCAAAGCAAAGCATGCAGATCTTTGTATTATATTCTATTAAAATATACGAACATCTATTAAACCAAACACCTACGTCTATGTAGGCGCGCTCGTGACTTCTGTCTGACATTTTATTGTCCTTGTTGTCCATATACGTCCTTGATATTCTGGTAATCTGTTGTATTCGATATGACATATAAGTATATAGTCTAACTAGGTAATTAACTCATCAATATCGGCGTGCGAAGCTCTTCATACATACGGTAAGTAAATAAAGGCAAGTTATTCAAAACTATGCTGAAAGACACGTTCCAATAGGCATATTATGTATTGTAGAATTGTAGCAAACATAATATAATTATTTACTCGAATGAAATAATTTCTTTGTGACAAAATCCCTATTGTTCATCCACACGAATAAGGCATATATGTAGGCGCAGTCGAGACTAAGGTGTCGGTGGTATGTTTAGGTAAAATACAATCTTTTCCAAACTGATATTTATATTCTTACGTTTAAGAATTTCACCGCGGGTAATATAAAAACTACTTAACCTTTACGACCAACCGACAGCCGGCTGTCGGGCTGCTTTTGTCTTTCTATTGTATCTCAAAACATGTGTGTTCAAAGGATTAATGTACCTTACTGATTTCAATCTAAATTTTAACATACACAATAGGATCAGAATTAAAATGAAAGAAAATGATCACATCAGTATTCAGTTTACTGTCCGCAGTGAACAAAAAATCGTTAAACACATATTTTGTTCACTGCTGTTCGGGGTAGCATCTCTACTTGGAATCCATACACCTCCACATTGTACATCTCCTCGAAATGTTCGTTTCGCAAATGAGTGCCTTTTCACAGTGCCATGTCAAGATAATCCGACAACTGAAAGCAGCCATAACAACCAATTTTGACGTCAGCCGTTTCTAACAGAATTTAAAAAAAACAATGTTCACGGGAATTACTATCCTAAAAAGCATTATATTCAAACATTGTCTAAAACAGAGACGTTGGTAAACCTACTAACTCAGAACAAAGAAGATCAAACCTTTTCATATTGCACAGTAAAAGAATTGACACTTCCTGCCTTCAGTAACAAACTGATTAAGCGTTAATATTAATAGGCGAGACGACAAAAAAAAAAAAAATTAGTCCGTCTGTTAGATAATCAAAAAATTTGGGACACGTATTTTTTCTTTTTTCTCGTAAACAGAAAATGACGACAATACAATGCGTTGAAGTTTCGTGAAACGTCACGCCTTTGTATAATTTTTACTACGAAGTGACGCCACAAGCCCCCTCTCCGGAACTTTGATGCTCTTTATCTTTGTATTTTGTTAATAATTTGATCAAGCAAAAAATATGTGTCCAGTATTTTTAGACTGCTAATGTCATTCTTTTGATGTAGTCAACATCCCTTGAACTTTTATAAATTCTTTTGAAAAGGCAAATAATTTGAGGTGCCTTTTCAAATAAGTAAGAAAATACCTAAAATGAATTTATAAAAAAGTACTTGAGTAAATTAGATAAAACCCACTCGTGACTTTGTAGTCACCTTGGCATCTGTGTTCGATTTTCAGCTTAAGTCCTGGTGCGCATTGATATAACTTTTTTTTGACAACACTTTAGTTAGTCATTTTAAAAGTACTTGAATAATTCGTGGAAATATTAAGTTTGAATGCTATTTTCAATCTACTTCAAGAAGGAGGAGGTTCTCAATTCGACTGTATGTTTGTTACACGATTTCTCCGCCAATTATAAACGGATTTTGATGGTTCTTTTTTTGTTTGGTAGGTCATTTTTTAAAACAGTCGGACATTGGGACTGCTCTAAAAAGGAAAAAATAAAAAGTGTGTCAAACTCTATTGTGTGTAATGTTTTATGAGTATTTGGATGTTTAAATTATCGTAAAGCTGTATATTTTTTAACTTTCTGAGGGGTACCAATCAAGTACATAGTAGGTAAATGAAGCATACATTGTAATCTCTTATTAAGCCTAAATTATTCTTTGTCACTTTTACTCATTCCTAAGTAGGCACAAAATTAGTTTTTCAGCATTTCAGGTAGATGAGAATTTACTTTAAAAAGCTTTTATATTTAGTTCATGTTGAATTTAAATTGAATTCAAAAATTATAAAAATACTTTATTGCGCCGTGCACAATACAGTATTTCTATAATGCCATGCCATGTATGTACGTGTCAGGTCAAAATATATTTAAAGTATTGTCAGATTACGCCTTTTTTTGGTGAATGGGATATCATCAAATGACTTCTCCCGTCCTGGGTGGGGCGGTAAGGCATGTCAGTCTTTTACTGACTAAGACCTGCTCTTGTTCCTTCGGTTGTCCTTTATGTTCGGGGCGACGGTAACTTTTATAACTATTCCGCAACCCCGGGTCAGATTACGCCTACTAGACCGTTCCGTTACCTACCTACTATCGACACGTGTCAAGCACGAAGCTTCAGCAATTATCTTCGAATCCATTGGGTGTTGAAAACTGTGTAATATTTCGTTCCGTGCCTGAAACGTTTATAGCACGCTCATGGTATGATACGGTATAGAGACTGAGTCGTCGTACTTTATGTTATCTTCCATGTCTAATGCGTTCCTACAGTTAGTAATTTAATAACAAGTAAATGTAAGTTTTTCGTGTATAACTCTGTCATTGGACATCGTGTTGAAACCAATAAAAAATATTGTTTAATCAAAGTCATTTCATTTTTGATGTTGTGAGTTTTAACCCTGTTTTTGTTCAGGTTTATTTTATTTTTATCCAGTCTGGGATCAAGATAAATAAGCTTTAGTTTGCGAATGCTTTCTCGATTCAATTTTATTGTCACTGTCATACTGATGTCAAATTAGAATAGTGACATGTAGACGGAGCTAAGTAACGTATTTTTATCTTGACCTTAGATTGTTTTTTTTTCTATTAAGGCCGGTATTATAGAAAAACTAGCTGTCCTCTGCGGATTCGCCTGCGTCTTTGGCTACTGCTCCGATTTCATAGGTCATTTAATATATAGTCATATTTTTTAGCCTGCAGCCCTAGATATATAAGCTAACCATTACTTATCTTTCAAAACATTCATTTTGTTTTCATTATTTTATTCAAAACTGTAGTTTTTGAGGTAAGCACGTTCAACCCTATTATTATGAATAAACTAGCTGCCTCCCGCGGTTTCACCCGCGTTAAATGTTAAGTGTGAACAACCCTTATCACTTAGGGGTATGAAAAATAGATAGTAGCCGATTCCCAGGCCTACTGAGTATTCATATAAAATTTGTTAAAAATCAGTAAAGCCGTTTCGGAGGAGTACCTAAGGTAACTAACATTGTGACACGGATATTTTATATATAAGATAAATATCTTGTGACAACTCACACACGGCAGAGCATACTATTACAATTTATATACTTACACATTCTTACTAAAAACAGTTCAGTGGTTGAAAAATGTATTTGAAGTTAGAATATAGTTGTGTAAAATTAAAGGTTAAAATATAGATCAGAAATAAATACTGAATTCTCCGCCAAAATTCGCCATTATAAGTTATTTAAATTAAAGAATAGCCAATTCTTCACAGATCCTTCTTTTTGCAATAAAGGTGCGTTTGTTAAATAGTTTTTTTTTCCCTGAATAACTCCCATAGAAAAACACGCTCTAGTGTACGTTATATTTGTCGTCATCATTGGCCTATAGAAGCCCAGTGCTGGACATTGGCCACTCCAATCCCACCTCATACTTCTCCATTGATGTGAAACAAAAAAAAAACAACAGCATAGACTTAAATAACATTTTATTTAAGAGCAACACAATAGAAATAACCACAAAACAAATAATGTTTAACATAAAAAATATTCTTTTGTATAAAATAATTAAAATTACTAAAATACATAAATAAAGCATTTGAATAAAGTATAAAAATTCGTTCCTAATCTGCCTTTAACAAAAGTGATTACAATATATAATTTAACTTATAATAATTTAACAAGCACAGAAATTGTACGAATAGGGCTACTGCATACATACATTTTTTTGTTGCCATGTTTTGTTGAACATTGCGATCAACGTACACGTTTGTCGAGCAAATATGTAGATAGTTGCAAAACATCGAGAAGCGGTATCGATTTGCTTTTGACTAAAAAGTTAAACTGTCGATCAAACGTTCAATTTTTTTTACAAACAACGACTAAAAAGTTGTTGTTCTACTATTCAGTTTCTGCAAAAAAAAATTACTTTGCGCGTTTTTATCTTGTGGCACGATATTGTTTATGAAAAAAAAAACGACAATGATAGTTTTGTTCAGTATTTTAGTGTTTGCACTAAGTGGCATAGTTGTGTGAGATTCTCAAGAACTCAAGAAAAGACAAGTTGTATGTATGCGCTATCCCTAACTCGTTACCAAAACGACTGCTAGTAGATATAAATAGAAATTACTTTCTATTTTATGCGACCTTTATGCCAAAAAGATTTATTATTATTATAAACATATTATTACAAAAAACCGAATGTCAATGCTAAAAGCTATGACTTTCTGAAAAATTTAAAATTATACACCCTAAAAATTTTAATGGGTGTTTTCTATCAGCGAAAACAATAAATATTCAGACACAATTTCTCTAAAAACTTAATGTGTTTTCTATTAACTGTAAAAATAGACTTTGTAGCTTTTAAATCAATAAATTATTAGTCAAATGAGTTGCCTAGTAAATAGGTGTTGCCATACAAAAATAATCGAGTAATTGCGGTTTCATCACACATAAAAAGTATGTCAATTGGTTTTATTTTTATCAATATGGAGCCCAGTTGAATTGTAAAAAACATCAATTAAATTGCAGTTTCGTATTGGGGGAAAACACCATTAAAACTTTAGGGTCTAATACGTTCTTATATTTAGATAACAATGAAACACTCATTTTCCATCTGAATCGTGTCCGAACATTCGTAGTTGGTAATATCTGATTCGAAGAGTACAGACGGGATCTTCTTTACTATGCTTTTGAAGAACCATTAATCAGCGCCGGTGCTCTCATCAGGGTGCGTTTTCACTGACGCATAGCTATGCACAGCAAAGCAAAATAAGACCAATTAGATTATTTGAACATGAAACTACTAAATCGACACATAACGAAATCATTTGATTGGTCTGATTTTCTCCGCTCCGAAAGCTGTGCGTCGATGGAATCGCATCGTTAAACGGTGATCAAATAATAATATGTCAGAAGCTGTATGTTTGTGGCATCTTAACAATTGAAAATATCGTAAACAATGTTGCCGATTCTCTTGTGCACAAACTAACGTAAATTTAAGTTAACTGCATCTTTCTCTTTCCATTTCTTAAAGAAAAGGACAGTAGATACATTTTAGTTTAATCCTGTCAAATTAGACAGCGCCTGATGACAAGTGATGTATATTTAGACGCCATGTTTTTAAATTGCGTCTAAATTATCTATGGAGTGTCTAAATTTGACAGGACTTAACTAATATTTGATCTTCTGTCCTTTTCTTAATTAAACGGAAAGAGAAAGATGCATGTAACTTAAATTTACGTTAGTTTGTGCACAAGAGAATCGGCACCATTATGCCTCTAAATCTTTTTTAAGTTAAGTTACACTACAAATAAATATGAGTAAATAAACAGGAGTATTTTTTCACACTTAGACTAGTTTAAATCTTTGGTTTTGATTAATTATAATATTCTAAGTGCCCTCCTAAACTTAACATTTGGTCTAGAAGTTACACTTTATGCCTCTGCTAATCCATACTAGATGCGTTTTCAATGATACGGGTGCATCGCAACTTGACGCGACCAAATAGACACGAATTATTAAATTCATCTGATTGGTTTGATATTCTCCGCGCCGTATCAGTGAAAACGCACCCCAATTACAGTAAGTTGTGTTTGTGCAATACGCTACTCATAACATTTTTGGAATGTTCTGTTAAAGTCTCACATTTTTCATATCGTACACGATATTTTAAAATCTTTTATATCCGCCCTATGCGGCCTTGTTGGATTTGAGTCCAACGACACCTCAATCAGACTTCAAGTAATTCAGGCAATGTGATGGCTCGCACTGTCTAAACTACTTGATGTTAATGTTCAGTATTTCCCATATCTGAACATTTAAACAAACAAACAAACTTATATATAGCCCGCTGGCGTCATAACTCAACTTAAAAGCATAGCGTTTCCATACAATTATAATAAGTAGACATTGCATATTTGTATGAAACAGCATTTTTTTTAAGTTAGCGTATGATTTTCTTCTGCCGGTTATTGTGTAGAACTAGCTGTCACTCGCGGCTTCACCCGCGTCTTAATTGGGCCGCTCTCGAGAGTAGTAGCTGCCATATTTTGAAATAAATCGGTAATCGCATACAGTATGTCTGGGTGAGGACACAAATTTGAATGAGGCGGTATCATCTTCTGGAATACTCTTTACTAGAGACCTTAAAATCACGAAAATAAGACCTCTGAATGATGCGTTTTGTCCAGTAACGAACATAAATTTAAACTAAAATATTAATTTCAACTACTTGCTGCAGTAAAAGTTGTTCAAGTTAATGAATACTACAGCAATTTTAACTTTGGACAGAGTTTACCAAGACATATTAGGCACGAGTCACACCGAAATGGCAGCGGCCGGCAGCGGCGCGGCGAGCACCTTCAGTGTGAAATAATTTTAATCTTTAACTACATACTTAAAAGTCTAGTATCGCTTGAAAAGCTTGAAAAGGTCGCGAGACCGCCCGCGGTGCCGCGAAGCCGCCCGCGGCGCCGCTAGCGGCCGCGCGCCTCGCGCTTCTTCCGACGCTGGTGGCTCGGCTCTTACAGTTTTATTTCAAAATTTCGCAAGTTTGGCCCTTATCCAATATAAATATGAGCATTCAAATTACTTAGTACTTAAATTATAATTTAACAATATATTTTAAAGTATTATATAAGTAGACACGACAGGATAAAGTAACAGAAAGAATAGAGTCGGCGCACACACCAATAAGTGTACGAACTGAGTAAAGAGCGTTCAGCGGAGCGTTGAGCGGAGCGTGCAGTGTTGCGTGCAACTTGTTCTCGCACCGCTTGGTCGCCACTCAGGACACGTGTTTGTTAATGCATCTGTTTGATATGGACGCCGCACGCCCCGCCCCGCTGGACGCTTGATTTGAGCGGTCACTCAGGCCCTACACTTAGTTTTAAAGAAAGCACATATTAGACAATTGACATTGTGAGTACTTTACTTACATAATTATTGTCACTTGTGTTGTATTTTTAAAGAGATTAGGATAAGAAAGCGATAGTGAGGCTAAGCGTGCAATAAGAGAAAAAACCGCTGCGAAAAAATATCGCAAGTCTGTGAACGGCAGAAATACACTACGCAGCTGAAACGATTTATTTAGTGTAAGTATTTCTTTTGTTCGCAGACTTACTATATTATTTATTGACTGGCCTATGGTTTAAAGTATTAACATTGTATGGTTACCTCTGCTTAGCTTGAGATCAGATGGCCGTGTGTGAGTAGTCCTAAGATCTTTTTATTTATTCATTTCGCAACGATTTTCTATCTTTGTGCGCGCTTAGCCTTTTAAGAAAGAGACAGATAGATACCTAATAAATAATAGTTAAAAGACAGAGATAGGTACAATTTAGTGAAAATCATCTGTACTTACTCGTTCATAAGACCTATTGTGTTAAAGAAAATATTATTATATGTTTTGTTCCGAATTAGCAAATTATCCTGGCTACTTTTTCAATATTTCATAGGAACCTTTGAATTTCAATGGGTATAAAAAAAACACAAAAGCCCAACCGTTTTGAGTTATGCGTATAATAATATATTAAGTTATATATATGATGTACCTACTTATATGTTATTTTTTTCCAAATTCAGAAATACTCGTATGTATGGCGACTTTTCCAATTTCGTAGAAAACTTCGAAGTTTCATGGAATACAAAAAAACCCAATAACCAGCCCTTTTTTGAGTTTGGCTTTTAACAATATATAAATAATATTTTGATTAGTCCGGGCAGTTTATAATGCCCGACTCAATTGGGAAATGTGATTAAAACAGCATAATTAATCACTTTTCCCGACAAAGGCAAAGTAATAAAATAGGTGAACTGTAGTGTTTTTGCAGGTGCCAAGTGTGGCTCAAGTGAGTAACTACGATTAATAATAAATATGATTAAAATCCCGACTCAGAGCACCCCGACCCGGGTTTTCTGGGAGTCCTGCGTAGCGGGTTTCCGCCAATCTCTCTTGGAAGATGCCCGGAAATATTCATACTGCCCGGTCCAAGTGATAAATTCGAACACTGACTTATTACATGGACCACTAGCCGTCGGGCATTATTAATAATGGCCGGTTCTTATTAATAATGACCAGTTAATCATGTTGTCCGTAACATATACATTTACGTTTTTTCTTTCGAATTCAGAAACTATTCTGGCGAATGTCCCAATATTTTAAAGGAAACTTCGAAGTTCCAAGGATATTTAAAAAAATGACAAAACTCAATAACTGGCCATTATTTAGGCCGTTTTATGTCTAACGATAAATTAAATTATGTATACATAGGTGTTTTTTTTTAAATTAGGATATTATACGGGCTACTTTTCCAATATTTTATAGAAAACTTTGAAGTTCCATGGATATTAAAATAATAATGCCAAAACGAATGCCATAAGTTTAGCGTCTAACAACACATTAAATAATATTGTTGAATTTTGCTAAGTCCTAAATAAATTAAAAATTGTACTATACTAATCTATCAAATACTTACATTATATTTATATTTACTACTAATCTATCTTATATACTTAACCAATCTTAATCACTATTTTTATTCTGTTTATTAGTTACTCAATTCATTTCTTTTTTGTAGTGCATTGCAGAGAGTGATCGAAAAATAGTTTTAACTATGAATTCTATATATTTATAATGGTTCTATAGATTCTTTAATTATCCTATTAATTGACTCGTGGAGTACTATTATTTTGATATTACATTATCAATTTATCAATTAGCAATTATGTGTATCTTACATATTATTATACAGTTAACAAAATTCTTAGTTAAACTTTTACCGGCCATAGTATTTCACAAAAATGTCGTATTTAGTTGGTCAAAAATATTGCAAAAACGTCTTTGTGGTGTACTGATTAATGCAATAAGATTACATCATCGGAAAGGCGTACAGAGTTATATGCTGGTTTAAAATGTATTTTCAAGAAATAAATAAGGTAGATTTACAATTTTTTCGAGACAAGAGCAAACTACTGGAAAGAGAAGAATTTACCTCCTCTCGTTCCGGCCAACCTCCCACTTTTCGATATTAAGTATGTTTATCAGTGCATCTCAAGGAAACCAATATATAAAAGTGCGCCAATTACTTCGGCTGATTGTCTTTTTTTAGTTTAATTTTCTTTAACTATTAGTACATAAGAAAACGTAAAAAAATTAATAAAAAAAACAACCCTAAATAATATGAGTGTATTAAAATAATACCAAAAGTAAAAGATAAATATTATAAATACAATTACAAAACTCAAAACCCAGCCGAGTTTCGAGTCTCTCAATACAAAAAATGAAAGATAAATAATATTTTTTGAAGATACTATGTTCTAAATAATGTGAGAATATGAACCCAGAATAAAATGAATATTAAAAAAAAATGGTTGCCTGTAAAGTCGGTTTTACGGGCGAAGATTTTACGTGACAACGTCTTTTACCGATCATAGTTGAGTGGGAGAGAGACGCAAGGCATTCGGCGGGCCTCTCTCTCGTTCGGTGACTCATCG
Source organism: Athetis lepigone (assembly GCA_033675125.1). Classification (NCBI taxonomy): domain Eukaryota; kingdom Metazoa; phylum Arthropoda; class Insecta; order Lepidoptera; family Noctuidae; genus Athetis; species Athetis lepigone. The sequence continues at coordinate 3,668,433 of CM066219.1, forward strand.
TAACGTTACCGAGCGTTACACTTTTTCATAAGTGACTCCCAGCCGCAACCTAATTTAAGACGTTGTCACGTCAAAAAACAAAACTCAAAAACCCAATTAGTTAAGAATATAAACAAAACACTAAACAAAACGGGTATAATAGAATAATACCCATACTCAAAAACATAGCCATTTTTTAGTTTCGAGCCTAACAATACATTGAATAATCTGTGAAACAAATGGATTAAAAAAAAAGTTAAATCTTAAAAACCAGCCGGTTGTAGCATTTTCCATTACCTCTATATGTCATAACCACAAAATAATACTAAAACTAGAATTTGATGTTGGCGCATTTATTTTTTGCAACATTTTCGCCTTTCTGAAAAGCTATTCATATTAACAAGTACTTTGACTTGTAAACGTTTATACAGGTATCCTTAATCTGGCTTAAAGTGACTTATTGCGGTATGCGATTGGGAATGGCGACTAGGATTTGCACTGTACAAAGGTCATCGAAATAGTCAATCAAAAATTCCAGCTATTAAAAATTCTCTAATATAATTGTAATTTGCAATAGATTTGGTGTTAGAATGTTAAAATATTTCAACGTTTTTTGGATTAAAATCTGTGCAATGTATTTTGGTTTGCATATTGAACTGGTTAGTAATATGTCAAACTTGGCATATGAAATAGTTTGGAGTAGGTAATATGAGTGGCTGGTTGTTTTTCCTAAACTAAACTTAACTAAACGCCAGATACTACACTGTCTTGCACTACGCGATCCCGCGTTTTTTGTTTGCATGGAAAATGCGCTGTACGACACACTAACAACACCGTTCCACGTGTGAAGGTGACTGCCGGCCCTTGCCCCGTCGCGTAGTGCAAAGTAGTGTGATATCCGACTTTAGGCCTTACGCTAAAGACCGCATTATTCTACGAACGGCAAGACTTTGGTACAGATTCTCTTGTTCACAAACTAGGTATACTAAACTAAATTTAAGTTCAGTGCACCTTGTCTGTGGACATAGTGTTAGTGGCAATTTGACAGGACTAAGATATGTATCTTCTGTCCTTTTCCTAATGAAATGGAGAGAGAAAGATGCACTTAAATTTAGTTTAGTTTGTGAACAAAAGAAACAGCACCATCGCCGCTTGTTTGCGAGTCTAATGCTATGAAAGAAAGAAAGAAAGACAATTTATTCGCGCAATGTGCGCTACAAATAAAAAACTTATATACTACAACCTTAACTAAATGCAGCTAAGTAGCGTCACAACTGCGCGAAACGGCTAGCGCTCAGCATAATGCCGTGACCCATACATAGGCATGAGTCCACGACGCTGGTTTTCAGCGCTAGCCGACAATGTGTTTCTTGCCTCTTGCTATCTAATTGATATATACTACTATACTACTCAATGCAATTATTTAGAATGTCACGCTCTACCCCGAAATCGCAAAGGTCTAAATCAAACTGTTCACTGATTAAAATTATTACTTAGCGATTAAAGTAATTATTATTACATAAGGAAGTTATATATTATTTATACACACTTCCTGCCTACCTTATTCTACTATCCTAATTTGTATTTACAGGTGCATATTGATTAACACACATGTTAGATTAACAAACACCATAAATTAGCTAATAACCTGTATTATTATTATAGCTCATTTATGTTTGCTGTTTTTTATGTGTGTTTTCTTGTGCAATAAAGAATAATAATCTGAATAATAATAACTATATTTGTAGTAAGCTTTGACTGACATTATGTTATTATCTTTATATAATGCTAAGCTGGAGAAATACACCGTAGAGCAGACGTGCCGTATTTCGACTAAACCCGCTTTTTTATTGAATTTGTGAAATAAGTTTTTTTTTATGCTTTTAATGTTTATTTCCTTGTAATTCCTGTGCTGAATTTAAAACTGAGTTAACTCTATTACGTTGGCATGTTGAAACACGGGCAGTAACCATGAACAATAGGTAACTAATTGCAGTGTTGTGGGGCGTGGGTGGCTGGTGACCCGACGGGCTGCGTTTCATTACGTTTGGCACAAGCCGCCATATTAATAACACCAATGTGTACGCATCATTGAAAAAAATCAACTTAATTTATGCTAAGGTCATTATATTTTATTTAACTGGGTTAAATGGTTTTCCCATGTAGCAGACAAATAGTGCATTTATCTGCTACATGAGGAAAACCATGCGCTATTTTTGTGGCCCAAACGTGTGTCCTATTTTTGCGGGTGTAATTTTAGAATCCGCCCTATAATACGTTGGTTTACTTTCTGCTAATGTAGGTTTTGGTTGTGTCATTTATATAAATGTTACGATTCATCAAGCGACAAGCTTTATGACTTCTTTAATTAGTCCACACTCCTTAATTATCACTAATGAATTAACAACCTTCTTGAGCAGATGAGTGAGCGAATGCTTTTTTCTTCATTTTTACATAAAGAAACTAACCAAAATTATTTAATGTAACACGATTTAGCCTATACTACAATACCTATACTACCTATACTTTCATTATCTTATCACCTAAATCATGGCTGAACACTATCCCCTGAGATACAGGTTACCGCCTAGTTCAGGGGATAGGTTCATTATTCTTTGGCAACTATCACAGCCACCACAGTAGATTGTATATTCATGAATGTAAAATATTGATTGTGTTTCGAAATTAAGTCCTAAAATATTGCAAAATGTTTTTTGTGTTGAGAAATAAACAATTTTATTTTATTTTTATTTTTATTAGGGCGAGCGAGTTTCGATCGAAAGTAAAGGCCCATTTAGACGATACAATTTTCTTGTACAGTAGCGGAATGAAAAGGTTCGTCACCGTTAAGTTAGTTTTTGCTTGCAGACGAACTAGAATGAATTAGCCAACATACCGGTACCAAAAACTTGAGTGCTGTTAAAATTAAAATAAATGTGACGTTTGCTATCAATAACAGCCCAGCCGCGATTTGCCGCTTTTGAGTTAAGCCTCTACCACACAGATGCGTTATTATCGGTTGATAATATCGCAAACGTTCTATCTCCTCTTCGTTTTATCTTCTCCCATCGCTGTACCATTACCCTATAGATTTACTATGACGTTTAAATCTACAGAAGGACAAACATCATACATTTTGGCCTTTTATGCTGCAGTAGGACAAGGCTGTAGACCAAAATAAGTGTGAGTGATCAATGAGTACACTTTATTCGTCGTGTCTTCTAATATTAGGACTACGCGATATCTCGCTGATATGGTAGCCACCTTCATGTTTGTATAATTCCGCTCTTTCTTTAATTAATATTCAAAGGGCTCGGCCTAATAATAGATATTTTTCACAATGATGACACTGATAGGCTAGTAGTGACAATAGTTTTTAACATCATATCGGAAGGCAGGAACGCGGGTCCGGATTCCGCCCTAGCGCCCCGAGAGACGCTAGAGCATCAACCAGGCCCGGCACCGGCCGCATCTTATGTCAATGCGAATTAGGGCCACCAAACCAACAAGAAGGATTTAGTTCATTAAAATGCATTAAAAAACAAATATTTTTTTTGACAACATAATTCAATCAAATTTGAACTTTACTACCGAACAGTAAAACATAATTTTCTTTGCAACAGTCTGTTTTGTGCCAAAGTTCCAAAACGTAATATGTGCTGGCGACGCGTTAATCGAATCATTTTAAAATCTGACGAACCTTCATTCCGCGACTGTACATTCAAGTGCATCAATTACTGTTTAGACCATGCAAGTAATTTATGGCTTCAATTTTATTGTATGCAACAGGCAAGAAACTTGCATCGTGTAAATGGCGCTTAAATCTGAATCGAATGGCCAAAAACATTTTAAGGATTGATTTAGAAACCTAATTATAAATACAAACTAAAAGGGAGCCAGAACGGTAGGTTTATCCCCATCCACACTCGTAAGTTAAAGATGTATTGAGTGTGTAGTAAGTCCACATGAAGTGGACAAGCGCCGTAGATGTGCAGGCGACATTCCACTGCCGCTAAAATCTAACCGTTCTGGCACGGGTTTACTTCCCTGAGATTTATTAATTTTTGCCATAATTAAAGATGTCATAATACTTTGTGCCGTACTAGTATTTGTCATAACTTTATTGGAAATAACGCTTCAATTTCTATAACAGTGAAATGACATAAACTCGTTTCCACTAATTTCATTAGTCATAATCGATCCATAGCCATAATTTTTCAATCTATAATTATATTTGCTAAATTTTTCATTTTTAAACATGTCGTTTTCCATAACGTTTTTTCACCATAATACTAATTTGTCCTCGCTAGCACAACAAAGCTAGTGCTAGGAAAACAAGGAAACGCTTGATTTTTTTTTTTAACTGGCGGCACGCTCGCTTCGCACCCTCGCCTTCGTGTGTTGTGTGGTCACAGTTCTAACTTAACCTAACCTGGATAGGTTAAAATCATAATAAGCGGATTCTTATTATGATTTTAACCTATCCATGATCCATGATATGATATTTCTTGTGTAAATATGGTTTATTGTAAAAAATCATACATTTTTTATTTACATGAAAACTATATATAAAACAAGGTAAATTATATTAAATGGTCCTGTACTCACGATGTTTGTGTTGCCTTAGCCCAGATCTCCCATCTTAAACTTGTACTACTTCAGTCCTGATGCTGTGACTATATTTTGCAACCAGAAAAGCTTGTACAGTTTTTTCCTGTAACTAGACAATAAAATAATTTCTTATGAAACCATTATATTAATCAATAATGTTATATCCTCAGAGTTATTGAAGATCATTTCTGAGTGCAAGGTCTTCATGACACAGTCACTCCATCTTCCGTCATAGTACAAGTGTACGACAGTTTAACGTCATATCGAGGAAGTCAACAACGTTTACAAGCTATCATAGCTTGTAACAGGCCTAAAGGTTTTTTATTTAGTTTTCAATTTTTATGCAGTTATCGGGATATTTGCTGTTGTCTATTTGTACCATCGCGAATTTCGCCGAAATAAAATGAACAGTTCAGATTGAGTTTCGTACCAACGCAACCATACATCGAGTTTTTAAAAACCTATAGAATTTATCGGAAAACTAGGGATCAAATATTTGTATTTGCTCGTCGTTCGTTCGTCGTACAGTTGTAGTAAATTGCGGGCTTTTTGGTTTTTATCATTCACTTATCATACTCAATGTTGTCAATACTGTCATTTTTTTGATCATCGATTTTTTTTCATTCATTCAGATCATTTGCTGATGAATGGAATATTTGATTAGTGTGTTATTTGCTAATAACGTCCTATATACTAGATGTTTTTTAATTATAACTTCTTACACCTATTTTTTTTTGGTTTGTTAGACGTGATATTATGATTTTCATAATATAGGTACTCTACCAATTTTTTCGCATTTTTTTATATTTTTTTTTACTTTTTTTGTAGTTTTGACTAACCTATAATAGTTATTTTATATTAATAGACTACCTACGTTCGTACGTAACGCCCTATTTACTACATGTTTTTTAATGATAACTTATCGATTCCTAGACCTAACTTTTTTGTTTTGTTAGATGTATTGTTATGAATCTCATAATATACTCTACCAAATTTTTCGCTTTTTTATATATTTTTTTTACTTTTTTTATATATTGAACTAACCCATATAATTTGAATTTTATTATAAAAGATCTTGCTATAGCTACTCTTACGTCCTATTTACTTTATTTTAATGATAATTATTTATTACTTCTTGTAAATATGTAACTTTTTTAGTTGGTTATACTTTATTGTTATGAAACTCGCATAATATACTCAACCCATTTTTATGCATTTTTTATATTTCATTTACTGTTATTATATAACTTTAACTGACCCACATAAATAAACATATATAGTAACTTTATTTTTATATACAAAAAAAAACCGGTCAATGCGAGTTGGACTCGCGCAACGAGGGTTCCGTTAATTTGTTTTTTTTTTAGCGAAATAACTACAATATTACGGTTTTCGCAGTTTTTTCTTTACTTGTGCTATATGACATTGCTTCTTGCTAAATTTCATGGTTGTTGGTCAATGGGAAGTACGGTGAGCTACACATCAAGCTATACATAACCAGTATAAGCTGACTTCTAATTGTAGGAAACATACACAATGCGAGGTCAGCTAAAACTAGTTTTGTACAGCTTGATGTGTAGCCGTGTGTAACCTATAGGTTTTAATTTCCTTGCAAATGTCTAAATATGCAATGTAAACCGCCGTATCTTTTTATTGCATTGATTTAGAAACTTGATTATTTCACTGCTTTGAGAGATAGCAGACTTGCAGCTTAATATCTCGACGCATTTCTGGGAAAAAGGTTCTTGACAGACAGACGGACAGACGGACGCTTGATGTGAACTAACTACAAATTTACGGTTTTCGGGGTTTTTCCTTTACTTGTGCTACATGATCTTGCTTCTTGCCAAATTTCATGATTCTCGGTCAATAGGAAGTACCCTTTAGGTTTTGAGTTTTGGTTCCCTTGCAAATGTCTAAAAATGCAATATAAACCGCCGCATCTTTTTATTGCGTTGATTTAGAAACTTGAATTTTTCACTGCTTTGAGAAATAACAGACCTGAGTGTGTGATATAAATTTCAGCTTAATATCTCGACGCGTTTTTGAGGAAAAGGGTCTTGACAGACGGACGAACAGACGGACGGATGGTTGTGAACTAACTACAAATTTACGTTTTTCGGAGTTTTTCCTTTACTGGGGCTACATGACCTTGCTTTTTGTCAAACTTCATGATTCTTGGTCAATAGGAAGTACCTTGTAGGTTTTGAGTTTTGGTTCCCTTGGAAATGTCTAAATATGCAATATAAACCGCCGTATCTTTTTATTGCGTTGATTTAGAAACTTGATTTTTTCACTGCTTTGAGAGATAGCAAATTTGAGTGTGTGACATTAATTTCAGCTTAATATCTCGACGCGTTTCTGGGAAAAAGGGTCTTGACAGACGGACGAGCAAACGGACGGACGGATGTGAAGTAACTTCAAATTTACGGTTTTCGGAGTTTTTCCTTAACTTCACTACATGATCTTGCTTCTTGCCAAATTTCATGATTCTCGGTCAATGGGAAGTACCCTATAGGTTTTGAGTTTTGATTCCCTTGCAAATGTCTAAATATGCAATATAAACCGCCGTATCTTTTTATTGCGTTAATTTAGAAACTTGATTTTTTCACTGCTTTGAGAAATAGCAGACCTGAGTGTGTGATATTAATTTCAGCTTGATTTCTCGACGCGTTTCCGAGAAAAAGGGTCTTGACAGACAGACGAACGGACGGACGGACGGATGTGAACTAACTTCAAATTTACGGTTTTCGAAGTTTTTCCTTTACTTGTGCTACATGACCTTGCTTTTTGCCAAATTTCATGATTCTCGGTCAATGGGAAGTACCCTATAGGTTTTGAGTTTTGATTCCCTTGCAAATGTCTAAATATGCAATATAAACAGCCGTATCTTTTTATTGCGTTGATTTGGAATCTTGATTTTTTCAATGATTTGAGAGATAGCAGACCCGAGTATGTGATATAAATTTCAGCTTGATATCTCAACGCGTTTCTGAGAAAAAGGGTCTTGACAGACGGACGGACGGACGGACAGACGGACAACAAAGTGATCCTATAAGGGTTCCGTTTTTACCTTTTGAGGTACGGAACCCTAAAAATAAAGTTCGGCAATAGCTTTTTTTTGTACTACTATTATTTATTATTGTTTAATTGATTTTATACCTGTAAATAGTATATTTTAATTTTTATATGTCGAAACTATGACTCTGACTTATGTGGTTTGTGTATAAATGAACTATTATAATATATACAAGAGCTTCAGTATTCGATATCTTTGTACGAGTATGTTCTTCATATAATTCATTCATATGTAATAATGATTCAATGAGCTTATTTTTTAAATATCTTACAATTATATTAATCTAATATTTTTCTGTTTGATTTTTTAACTTTTTTGTTTTTTTTTTCGTTTTTTATTCATTTTTATATTTTTTTTTCCTTTCTTTGTCTTTTTTGTCTTAATACTAGTGCGTTTAATTTATTTATTACTTATCGGTAGTGATCCTTATTTTATTTATTTTATTGTCGTTGACGAAAACCTGCGAATATACATTTTTTTTTATAAATGGTATGTGTTGATAATTGTAACAGTGGGTACGTGCAGCATTAGCTAAAATTGCAGACACATTTTTGATGTGAAACATCTATAGCCGCACGTAAATAAATTTCTGGTCTTAATATGATGGTGTATATATACAGTCACAGTCTTGTGTACTGTGTGGCGATGATGTAATGTCGATGTTTCACATCTGCCAGGCGTCCCGTGACTGCTCACTTTTTTCTTGCTTGTATATCGTAGTGATACCAAATAGTGATTTCGTAAATGTTATCGATCAGCATTATAATGCCCTCTAGGTTTTGCACCGTCAATAGCATTAATTTCTTATTCATAATGCTGATGAGAAACAACCTTAGAAGTACACCAATAATATTAACAGTGGAAGACAATCAAGCTAATTGACAACATTACCAAATCACCGACTTTAACAAATTTTATCACTACAATACATAGGTACAAACAAAATGCAAACTGTATTTTTTACTCTTATAGTAAAATATAATTTATCCAGCAAGTTTACTTAACTAGTACTAGTCTATTTTTTTTGTCTTTTTTGCATTTTTATTAACTACTACTTACTATTTAACACTAAATTATGCGTTGCCCTCTTACCAAACTCTAAATTGTCTAATCATCACACTTACCTCGACACCATAATGTTACGATCATTTTTTTGTTCAAAATATCGTAATCCGTCCAAAAATGAACGACATCTCGATTTGATGTTCAAGATAACCTATCCATGCGCTACCTAATTGTAAGAAGGCTACAGTAAAGTACGACTTAAAATTAAATGATGACGGCACCATTGAACGTACACACACACTAGCACTCAACACTGTTTCTTCTCACACATTCTGCAGTGAGCTCACTGATTCATTTACACTAGCCTAGGCTGTCATCAAAGTGGTTCATTTAATTACGCCAGCTGGAGCCGCCGACCGACCTCCTCCTGTCTCGCGCGACAATGTTGCGCATCGGGAACAGGGGGTACCGCCATGGTCGAGGAGCTTCCTCCTCACGGTACGCTTCTCGCCGGACATCGCGCCGTCAGGAAGCACCAACAACAGCTGGCAACGCCGGGCCGAGCTCCTGCATCTCGATCTCCTCGACTTCTGGTCGTGATGCCACTTCTGCGTGCTGTACTATATCAGGGTGCGCGGGCGACGGGTCGACAGCGCGTGCGCGGGTGTTGTTAAATCTCCACAGCTCAATGAAGGGCTCCGAGCGATGGCGCCGCTGCGCCGCTGCTTCAGCCACAGCAGACGTACTGGCTTCGGTGGCGCTTACGTATGACGCTGCCAACAAAAACAGATGTTAGCACTTTTACTATACCTTTCATTGTATGTACGAACCTCGAGTACGAGTATCCAAGTCTTATCATATAAATAACGTTTCCGCCGATGCTATACGGGAAGAAAACGAAAAAAAAACCTGCATGCAGCAAAGATAAGGATGTTGAAATGATGTGACCATAATGGATATGTTGGAAAATATTAGAAGTTTGAAAATGGCGCACGTGATAGAAAACATGAAAAGGAATCGTTAATCTTGACATGTGGGTATGACCAAAGAAAATATGTGAATTGGGTAGTTTACGCCATTAACCAATAAATGTTACACAATTTCTTATATAAAACATCTTTTAAGGCGGTACCCTGACCAAATGGCCTTGAGCCTTCGTTTCCTCTTTGCCGCACCGAACGGGGCGCAGGAGTTACTGAAGAAAATACGCCCATATTTTTAGAATAAAATCTGTTTAAAATAAAACTTTGGTCTATTGGAAAAAAAATTGTGTAAAAATGTTCACAATTAAATTGTCTATCCATTAGTGTCAGTAGCAAAATTAAATAATGTTTACTTTACCAGGAAATGCATGTTATTATTCTCTATTTCTCATTTCTGGGGTTTTGTTGTAAGGAGATTTATTAAAGACTAGCTTTTGCCCGCGACTTCGTCCGCGTGGAGTAATAATTCCCGTTCCCGGGGGATTTCCGGGATGAAAACTATCCTATGTCCTTTCTCGGGTCCCAGACTATATCTGTACCAAATTTCATTCAAATCGGTTCAGTGGTTTAGGCGTGAAGAAGAGACAGACAGACAGACAGAGTTACTTTCGCATTTATAATATTAGTAAGGAAGTAAGGATAAACTCAATAAAAATAAAAAATAACTCTGCAATATTGTGGAAACAAGATTATTTAGAAAATAACTGTATTTTTTATTTGTTGATATTTCTTTTAAATAACGAGTAGATAGCTCCAAAATCACTCAAATACTGCTTGCGCATAGCGTTTTAGTCGGGGTACCGCCTTAATTTCAGCCCCATAAATTCGGTTCATTTTCATCAATCTTGAACTATATAAAAATTAGGTTTTCCTTCCTGCACTATAACTCCAGAACGCACGAACCGATTTCCACGATTTGCATTCGTTGGAAAGGTCTCGGGCTCCGTGAGGTTTATAGCAAAGAAAATTTAGGAAAAATCCGCGCGGACTAGGTCGCGGGCAGAAGCTAGTTTGCTATAAAATTTGATTTTTAGTTGCTTTGAAATCAATAAATAGATAGTCAACTGAATTGTTATTTTATTGCCGTCATAAGTTGCCATACAAAATCTATTGGAGAATTGCGTTTTGACAGCTCATAAAAAGTACGTCAATTGATAATGGTGTAAAATACCGTATTGTGAAAGACAAGAAAGTCAGCGACAGCACGACACAGGGCGCAATAAACGTTTTATACGGACACCGAAAAACAACGTTTTTGTGCATGACTTCCTCTCATACAGTTCGCAAAATTACATCAATTGAAAAGTATCATGGCCCAAGGTCACTCGAAACTTATTCCTACAAAATAATGAATAATCTGGGGAAACGGCAGTGCACCCCGCCAAGTCGAACTTAAAATACTTGAACGGCCGTACACCCAAAGCCAAAGTCTATTTAATTATTTTACCTTAAACCATTGTAAAGCACTATGGACCAATATTTACAAATAAAAGCTAATTAACATAGTTGCCCATTTCAAAAAGATGTTTTGTTTATGTAAGAACAGGCACGAATCTACTCACACTTTTATTAACAATGAATGTCTCACAATACACATATACTGATTATGTCTTTACACTATTTAAAAAACTTTTTTCAAGTGTATTTGTCAAAATATATTTATGACTTATATATACATAGTGTTCACATCTTTACAAACATTGAAACTTTAGACGACCACTTTCAATAAACTACAAAATAGAGGCAGCGAAACCTATAACAAACATGAAAAGATGAAAAAAATCAACATCACATCAACAGTTTAAATTAGCATCCGTTCGTTCTGAATAATGTGTGGCAACTTTATTCGAAGCAACTTAGCTCATTCTTTAGCTACTCGTATGTTTTTAATCAGCTGATAAGCTTAAAGTTCATTCAACTCTTCGTTCAGTAACTCATTCACTTACTGATGATCATGAAAACTATACGCCACTTTCAGAATATTTCTAATGTGAATGCTTTCTCTCAGAATGACTTTTTCACAAGGAAAATTAAAAATGCAAAGGGCTGACTTGACTTATAAACAGTAGCTGATACACAAACATAAAATCAGAAAAGAAATCCTTGGGCACTAAGTTCGCCTGCCATTCCATTCACCTTTGTGTTTTCATTCACCGATTTAAATATTGTTCACTAAAAATCGCAGTACTAGTAATAACAAAATTATGTGCAAAAAGAAATGAAATCCCAACAATAATGTTCATGTCTCGATTGAGACAATTTGTTAAATATAGGGAAAACTCATACAAATATAATCAATTATCTAATCTATTCCCGAAACCGTTTTATTGAAATTATAAAATCAACTAATAACTAAGAAATTCTGTTTTGATTAATTTTATTGGGTTATTTAATCAGGGCTCGAAACGGGTGCATTCGATTAAACTTGTGAACACACGTGATTCAAGACACAATAGAAAGACAATTGCAGCGCGACAGCCGGCTGTCGCTTGGTCGTTGATAGGTTAAATCACGTGGACATTAGGACAAGGTAGGAGCGTAGTTCCTGCCTGCACGTTGATATTTTTTTGTCATCTCCCAAAAATTAATTCAAGTTAAAACCTTTTTAATGGAAAAACATAACCCGGATTGTTACTAAAGTTGATTATTCATTAGTTTTTTTAGCCATTTTACTAAAACAATTTCGGGAATCTCTGGCGTTATTTGAAGAGAAATGATGAGCGGGCTTGTTATAACATTTACGTAAATTAATCATTTCTTTCAGATATTTAATAAACTTTCCTTTCTCCTGCGAATAAAAAAGTAGATAAATCTCATACTCGTCTGAGTATGAGATTATCTACTTTTTAAACAATCCATCTCATTGACTTAGCTCTGGTTTACAGGATGATTTAGTTGAAATATTCACATACCGACCGATAACTAATCACATAATCAAATAAAACTGTACCCACTGTTTCTGAGTAAATAAAATATTATTTTTTAATTATTCTCATGAAAACAAATAACTTTAGGAAGAAAACTTTTTTTAACAAAGGAGAAGTTGCAACGTCCGTCATAAAAAAGTACCCCACGTTCAAGCGACCGAAAGCTATAAAATATACCTCTGAATGTCATCCTTACTGGGGTTATCATACTTATAAATTGCTATAAATATGCTTTCAGACACAGTATTATCTATATATATATATATATAAAAAATGATAAACTGACTGACTGATTGACTGACTTTTCATATAGGTATGTATTAACGCACAGCCTAAACAGCTGGTCCTAGAGATACGAAACTTGAAGGGTGTGCTTCTTTGTAGAATTTAACCACTAAGAAAGATTTTTGCTGGACCTCATGTTGATCCAAATTCACAAAAGTCAAAGATTTATGAAAATGTAACGAATGAGCATAATAACTATTTAAATAATTGCTAATGAGTTAATCTACTATATAAAAATTGGTCGGGTTTTCCTTCCTGACTCTATAACTCCAGAACGCACGAACCGATTTCCACGGTTTTACATTCGTTGGAAAGGTCTCGGGCTCCGTAAGGTTTATAGCAAAGAAAATTCAGGAAAAATCCCCGCGGACGAAGTCGCGGGCAGAAGCTAGTACACTTAGATTATATACATGTCTAGATGCCACATTGACCGCACTCTCATGGGACCCAAAAAAGACTACTAATTTAGTAGACACGGTTCTCCCTTACGTCAGTGTCATTTTACACGTCAACGGATAAGGTGCTCACAATAAATATTTAATTATGCCGGTTTGTGCTGTCCGACTGTGTCGGAATTATGCAGGAAAACCCTATAATAATACCAAGATCAGTTTTCATCGGATAGTTTTTTCTTTAACCACTATTATTTTAAGAAAACACGTTTTTTCTAATCGTGATTTTGAATGTCAGTTTGATTAGTCAGTGTTGTCACTTTATTACTAGGGAGATTCGGCGAAATTATGGGAGACAAAATACAAATATCATTACATCATAATTATTTCGTTTGTTGAAGCTAATCATTGATAAATATTTGCAAATAAGATGCCACCATATTTGTAAATCGGACAACGTAGCCCAGGCAATAAAATCGGAAGAGATGGGTTTTGATAACTTACTATATTAAATTTTTTTACTGGATTTTTTGTTTTTCTTTTTGGTGCAGCCGCGAGGCGCGAGCCATGAAGCAGTAATATGTATTCCTGAGTTATTCTTTAATCTTTAAACGTTTTATTTGGTTGTTTTATGATTCTTACAAGTAACTGGAGTAATCTTTAAGTTGATGCTAAATAAATCTGTCATATAATATCATAATTACTTATATTTTTTCTTTTTTATTCATCAATCTATAAAATCCTAAATATTTATAATTTTGACTGTCATTTTAATTAATAACGGCAGAAAGGAAAGTTCATATTATGAGCAGGCATCCCTAAACACGCACACATAGACAGTTTGACGACAATAGGTACACGAGCAGTACTCACACATGTCAAGCATTTTGTGACGTTTTGAACGCATCGTTTGTTTGCAATTCTCCATCTAGACATGTATATAATCTAAGCTAGTACAGTATATAATTGTTTTTTAATAGTATTCTAATACTAAAATCAGAAGTTTGGTTCTTTAGCCAATAAGAATGATCACCGGACCGATATAATTTCTTTTAACTTTTTACCATTTTTTTCAAAAGCAGGACATTTTCACAACTTCTTCTTTAGCGTACTGAACAGTACTCAGTTTTATTTACATGGCATTTATGTTTAAAACATGATGTCTGGGAAAATGCTTTGTTATCATGAGTATAATTATATTATGTTTAAATATCTAATTTAATTAGTTATAATATCTATATATATAAAACAAAGTCGGGTTTGTATCAACACTTATAACTCGAGATCGGCTAGACCAATTTTCATGGTTTTTGGTTCGTTGGATTTGTCCCCGCCCCGAATAGCAGAATACATCTTAAAAATAATGAAAAATCGACGAGAACATAATTATAAAAGATGAATCATTTTTTAAAAAAAACGGGGGTATTAATGAATGAAAACTTAAGATAACAAAAGTACTAGGCGCGCAGTAACGTGAAGTAGTCATGTACGAATATTTAAAATTCACTGTATTCTTAATTTTCTCACAAGATCACCTTAATCAATCCAAAGTACTAGGCGCGCAGTAACGTGAAGTAGTCATGTACGAAAATTTAAAATTCACTGTATTCTTAATTTTCTCACAAGATCACCTTAATCAATCCAAAGTACTAGGCGCGCAGTAACGTAAAGTAGTCATGTACGAAAATTTAAAATTCACTGTATTCTTAATTTTCTCACAAGATCACCTTAATCAATCCAAAGTACTAGGCGCGCAGTAACGTGAAGTGGTAAATAGAAAACGATCGATCGACGAATCGATTAATTATTTTGAAGACTGACTTAATGCCTAGAGCCTAGAGGCATTTTATTAAAATTAATCTTATTTGAAACTAGCACAAATCCAACGAACCAAAAACCATGAAATTGGTCTAGCCGATCTCCAGTTATAAGTGTTGTAACAAACCCGACTTTGTTTTATATATATAGATAGGTAGGTAGTAGGTAGGTAGTAGGTAGGTAGTAGGTAGGTAGTAGGTAGGTAGTAGGTAGGTAGTAGGTAGGTAGTAGGTAGGTAGTAGGTAGGTAGTAGGTAGGTAGTAGGTAGGTAGTAGGTAGGTAGTAGGTAGGTAGTAGGTAGGTAGTAGGTAGGTAGTAGGTAGGTAGTAGGTAGGTAGTAGGTAGGTAGTAGGTAGGTAGTAGGTATGTATTATGAATGTAGTAGGTAGGTAGTGTGTCGGTGGTAGGTATATGGTAGGTAGTCGGTAGGTAGTAGGTAGGTAGTAGGTAGGTAGTAGGTAGGTAGTAGGTAGGTAGTAGGTAGGTAGTAGGTAGGTAGTAGGTAGGTAGTAGGTAGGTAGTAGGTAGGTAGTAGGTAGGTAGTAGGTAGGTAGTAGGTAGGTAGTAGGTAGGTAGTAGGTAGGTAGTAGGTAGGTAGTAGGTAGGTAGTAGGTAGGTAGTAGGTAGGTAGTAGGTAGGTAGTAGGTAGGTAGTAGGTAGGTAGTAGGTAGGTAGTAGGTAGGTAGTAGGTAGGTAGTAGGTAGGTAGTAGGTAGGTAGTAGGTAGGTAGTAGGTAGGTAGTAGGTAGGTAGTAGGTAGGTAGTAGGTAGGTAGTAGGTAGGTAGTAGGTAGGTAGTAGGTAGGTAGTAGGTAGGTAGTAGGTAGGTAGTAGGTAGGTAGTAGGTAGGTAGTAGGTAGGTAGTAGGTAGGTAGTAGGTAGGTAGTAGGTAGGTAGTAGGTAGGTAGTAGGTAGGTAGTAGGTAGGTAGTAGGTAGGTAGTAGGTAGGTAGTAGGTAGGTAGTAGGTAGGTAGTAGGTAGGTAGTAGGTAGGTAGTAGGTAGGTAGTAGGTAGGTAGTAGGTAGGTAGTAGGTAGGTAGTAGGTAGGTAGTAGGTAGGTAGTAGGTAGGTAGTAGGTAGGTAGTAGGTAGGTAGTATGTCAATTCGAATTCAATATTCATAGTTGACAGGACAACGTCTGTCGGGTCAGCTAGTTAATAACTAATTTTGAAAAGTTCAACCAATGGCTACTTTTAAAAAGCGATATAAATAGGAATTAACGTACTCCGATAAAATTAATGAACGGAGTGAGTACCAGGAGAGCATGTGCGGCGGGAATTTGGGATGCAGAATTACCCTACAAAGGATACCAGCTTTTTTTCCTGCATAACACTATAAGAGCGCGTTCAATCTTACGACAACCCAGAAACTCTGATCCTTTTTTTTTGGTGAGTGGGAAATCATCAAATGACTGCTCCCGTCCTGGGTGTGTTGTTTCAGATTTTAATAACACCTATAATTTGCCTGATAAACAATATACTTAATTTCAATCCACTAATCTAGGTGTCAGTATTTCCCTCAACTACTAGCTGTATACAGTTGTTTTCTAATATATTTAGAGTACAAATAGTAGTACCTTAAATATTCATGAATCTGAAACACAAATTCGTCTAACTATAGAGAATGCTGACCGCTAACGGCGCTAACACTATGACTGTAAAAATTTAACACAAATTAGAAAGTGCAACTTTTAGAGACACCTTTTGTTTTGTAAGGTACCACTTTAAGAGGAATACAATATCTGTCATCCCATTCCCGCAGCCCAAACCCGTCTATAATACACAACGAAGTTTCTAATAAACTAATTTCTATTATTTCGCATTCAAAAGAGCTATGCACGTTTCTGCTGGCCACTCACAATGCCGAAATCTTGATCTGAGGCTTCTTCTAACTGCGTATATTTCTCTCCATGGTGATGGCAACACTAATCCATTTCGTTTGCTCGCCATAGAAAAAGCTAATTCTGAAAACATATATTATCGGAATTACAATATTATCGCGTCCACAGAACATAATGTTCTGTGGCCGAATATTCGATGACGCGCTGCCAAGCTACAACATACATTATTATATTACTACGTTTTACCATACTACAGCATAACTAAATTACTACGTTTTACCAAACTACAGCATTACTTACTACGCACTACCACACTACTACTTATAAATATAATACTTTTTAATTAGAGTTGGTAAGATATAGAATCAGGCGTTACTTTGCGGAAATCCATGACAGATAAAAACAAATATATTTAGTTTTAATTCCGCAATTTCTGGAAAAAGTGTTGGATGCAAAAATGCACGCAAGCACCGCCCTCCCGCCCGCAAAAAATATGCACATGCAGAAGAACAGTAAATTACATGCAATCCGACACCCAATACTTATACTCGACACGTGTTTCGCCCCTCACCGGGCCATCCTCAGGAGATGTTGACTCATCGGCCGCTCGGACTCGAGTGACGCGACGGCGTAGCGCGCTGCCTTATATATCGTCAGAAAATGACGACCTACCCTCAAACATGCGGAATAAAGGTGAAGGTATTATATTTGTTTGGTCATTCAACAGTGTGTATCTATTGTTATTATTATGTTTTAATATTTCTAACTGTTCTAACACACACAACCGGAAACTTTTGTCACAAACATGCAAAATATGATATGTGTTATTGTCGCACAAGGAATGGCCGGTGTCTAGTAAATGTTTTGCGTAGTGTGATTTTTCAGAAATTGCGGAATTAAAACTAAATATTATATTTGTTTTTATCTTTTAGAGTTGGTAAGACAAGTACAAATGTCAAACTCGGAATTTGTTTTTTTTTTCAAATACGGGAACGTTCAGTCATTTAACCTTTATTTTGTTTTATACTTCCTCACAACCAATCTCGTCAAAAAGCAGAAAAACCCAACTATTTGAAACAATCATTATTTTGTTTACCTCAAAATATTCGTTTCGCTAGTCTTCGAAATTTTAATCTGGGCTTAAATTATATTTTGTAAAATTGAAATTGGTTTATATCAAATTGCTTTTAGGGGTTTCAGAAACTGAAAACAATTTGTAACAAAAAAGTGGCATCTCACTAATTAATAAATGAAAAAAAAAACATATAAGTTATCTTTAAATATTAAATTAACTACAAGAATTAAAAAACAAAGTATACTATAGTACTACGCACTGCCACACTACAACAATACTACACACAACCACACTACAACAATACAACAATACTTCACACAACCATACTAAAATAATACTATACACAGCTATACTACAATATTTGATACATACTCCCATACTAAAATATTTACTACGAGTGCCATACTACAAAATCTGCTACATACTATATACATAATATACCATTCTACCATATTTTTAATGGCGGTATGGCTACTCTATGCTAATCTTATCTGTGGTTTCACTTGGAAAACGTTCTTAAACTTGATTGGTACCATCAGATAAAATTGAAGTATTAATGATTAGGCGATGTGCCGTTTTCTCTAATTCTGTTACAATATTTCCAATTTTGAAGATGGTTAAAATATCAGAATTGCACCAGACCTTAAAATGTCGCCGTTTATTAGGATCAAGCTAGCTTCTAGTCTCTGATTGGTTACTGAAAATTCAGGCTCCTAGTTTTACCCACAACGAAGTTGTAGGGGGTTGGAAAAAAATGGTACGGCCATGCCGCTTCTTTGCTTAACTTGGCGGGGGCATCTCCGTGCCCCCGGAAATATTTGTTTAACAAATTAATCTAATAAAAGAAATAATTTAAAGCTAAATCTAGTACGACTTTCCAGGTAATATACCTAGTGCATCCCTTCGGATTCAGAAATCTGCGCTTCATTTTTATAAATCCTTGTCTATAACTAGAGATTTGCGACTAAAGTTTATGATATATTCAATTTATTTTTCTCATAAGCATGTTGAAAAACATAGAGGGCGTAAGGCGCTCAGCTAAATACCTCTCCTAACTCGAAAACACTAGGCTAAATCGTACGTAATTATAAATGTAATTTAATCTATTTGTTTTGCAGAATTTCAAAGTATTAAATAGTAGTAATACTAATAATTATAATATGTATTACAAGAATTTATTAAGCTCGCATTATACAGTAATTTATTGTGCAGTTGTTCTCATAGGGCTGTACAGTTTTAAAATTTGTGTGTGTCTCTTTTTGCAATATTTAAAAAGATATCGAATGCAAAAAAACCCAAAATACTTTTTCCGTATCCAGTAGTTCTAAGAATTTTATTGCAATCTCATTGCTCCATACGGACGGCATTTTCGATAATCTTAAAAAAAACTGGACAAGTGCGAGTCCGACTCGCGCACGAAGGGTTCCGTACTATCATCGATAACGTACGGGCCCTCACGCACGACAAGGGATGCGGTGGCACAGGGCAGGGTCGTCTTGGCGGTGTCTCTCGACATCGCCAACGCCTTTAATACCCTGCCTTGGGGATGCATAGGGGCGGCACTCCGCACTGGGATTACGTATCTTGCAATAGCCGAGCGATCGCGATAATTTAGCAAAATTTGCTGCTCAAACGTCAAATTCAAAATACGTCACGTCAAAAGTTTGCTATTCAAACTAGCTATAGTGCTGCCTCTGTGGAGCAATCAGTTAACTAAAATATGCATTTTTCGTTTGGTGGTTTCGTATAAAGTATGGTTTTTAAGAGCAAAGTTAAGTTTTTTTTATTAAAGGTGATATTTAATTAGTTCCAGCGATTGCTACTTTATCGTCATCGTAGCAATAAGTGCATTAGAACAATCAGCGAGCGATTAGCATTCGGTTCATACATAATACGATTTTTTTTGACAATCGCGCGGTGATCGCGCGATCACTGCGCAAATATTGCTCATTGCTGTTTCATAGGTAATAACCCCGCCGGTATCACCGGATGCCTGCCTACCTCTGTCGTGTGGTCGAGGCCTATCTGACGGACAGAGCCGTCATCTACCCCGGTCACGAGGGAGTGTGGAGTCGACGGGGGATGTCGTGCGGTGTTCCACAGGGATCGGTCCTGGGGCCGCTCCTGTGGGACATCGGGTACGACTGGGTGCGAATGCGAGCCGACCTTACCGATGGTGTCAGCGTAGTGTGCTACGCTGACGACACGCTAGTCCTAGCGCAGGGAGGGTCGTTCCAGGCGGCGGCGGTTGACTTGATATCAAGGGGTGTTGCGACAGTCGTGGACAGGATCCGGCAGCTGGGGCTCGAGGTGGCCCTGCACAAGTCCGAGGCCATGTGTTTTCATGGCTCTTGGTATCGGCCACCTCCGGGGTCTCAGATTACGGTGGGAGGGGTTCACATCAGTGTCGAGTCGACGATAAAGTACCTGGGACTTGTCCTCGGCAACCGATGGAACTTCACGGAGCACTTCCGACGTTTGGGCCCCAAACTGGCGAAGGCTGGAGCTGCCCTCAACCGGCTCCTGCCCAATCTCGGTGGCCCAAACGCCTCCTGCCGGAGGCTCTACACTGGGATCGTGCGGTCCATGGCTTCTGAGGGCGTCCCAGAGGGTCATGGCCAAACGCATGGTGCGGGGATACCGCACGGTCTCCTGTGAGGCGGCATGCCTCCTTGCCGGCGCGGCGTCCCGCCGTGGGATCTGGAGGCAACAGTCCTTGCACACACGTACCAGTGGCGCGTGGAAATGCAACGCCGGGGTAGAGTCCCGCTGCCGCGGGTTATCGCGGCACGGCTCACGGAGCTCCGGCAAGATCTCATGGCGGAGTGGATACAGCGACTGTCGCAACCTAGTGTTGGGCACGCCGTAATAGCGGCGGTAAGACCCCTCTTTGAGGAGTGGCTGGAGAGGCGCCACGGCGCTCTCACGTTTCGCTTGACACAGGTCCTCACTGGACATGGTCAGTTCGGGAGGTTCTTGTGTCGGATTCGGGCGGAAGCAACGCCTGGGTGTCACCACTGCAGCAACGGTCGCCTGGAGGACATGGTCGAGCACACGGTGGAGGTGTGCCGCGCATGGGCGGAGCATCGACGTGTCCTCGTAGAGGCGATCGGCGGCGGTGACCTCTCGCGCCCGGCGCTGGTTTAGGCCATGCTTTGGGGCGAGACGGAATGGGATGCCGTCGCCTCATTCTGCGAAGCAGTTATGCTGGTGAAGGAAGCGGCGGCGCGCGAGATGCAACGACGAGCCTCTCGCCCCGGACTAAGACCCAGGCGAAGACGTCCAGAGTCGCAAGACGACTACCGGCCACCGTAGGCGCGGTTCTGCGGATGGCGAGCGATTAGTAGCTCGCCGCTTGGCTAGGACCAGGACCGCGTCGACGGCGCGTTAGTGTCCCACGCGCGCCTCAAAGAGAAGAAGTCAGCACTGGAAGGGGCCCAACAGGGTCACGCCTGCCGGGGTTGCGGAATGTTTATAATAGTTACCGTGACCCCGGAACATAAACCCTGAACCCTGACCCTGGGCAATCGAAGGAACATGAGTGGGTTTTAGTCAGTAAAAGTCTGACACGCCCTCCCGCCGCACCCAGGACGGGAGCAGTCATTTGATGATTTCCCACTCACCCCCCTCCTTAATATTTACTTTTTTGTTATTTAATTATTTAATTTGAAAGGTAATATAATCGTTTGTGGTGACTTTAATATTAATATTTTAGAAAACAACTCTAATAGCAGTAGATTAATAAGTCTCTTCAAATCATTTAATTTGTCAAATGTTTTCCTAGAACCAACACGTATTACTACAACTACTGCTACATGTATTGATAATGTTTTTTGTTGCTGCAACTATTCAGATAAAGCTATAGTAAGTCTTCTTCCTTCCGATCACACTGGGCAAATCGTTACCTTTGAGGCCATTATACCACTACAAAAAGTGCATATACAATCTAGGCCAATAACATCTGGTAATTTAAATAAATTTAATAGCACTTTGATTACTAAATTGAACGGTCAGGACTTTAATATGTACGATGGTAATATTTTGTATAAAGAAATATTTTCAGTAGTGCAGACAGAGTTTAATAACATTTTTAAGAAAAAATCTAAAACTATTTCCCATAAGTTTTTGTTTACTGATTGGGCAACTACTGGTATTAGGAAAAGTAGGGAGAGACTGTTTGAATTGTATGGCCTTAAGCCTTATATTAACACAGATACCTTTAATAAGTATGTGTCTAGATACTCAAGAACATTTAAAAGTACTTGCAAGGCAGCCAAAGCTTTATTTATTAGTAATAAAGTCAAATCGTCAGAAAACAAAATAAAGACCGTTTGGAAAATTATCAATCATGAAACAAATAGAACTAAAAAACATAATAAGGATTATATATTAGAGACTTCTCGTGGTCTTATAAGGTCTAATAGTGATGTGGCTCAGGAATTTACAAATTTCTTTACTAATATTCCCATTAAAACCACTGAAAGTTTAGATTCATCGCCATCACTTGCTGCTGATTTACTTAGGGCGAATGTTTCAGACTGCCCAATGGAATTTAATTTTAAACGTATTACTCCTATTGTCGTTGTAAAGGCTTTTAAGCAACTAAAAATCAAGGCTACCGAAGATCTATGGGGCATGTCTACTAATGTTTGTAAATCGATTATTGAGACAATTGCACCCTATTTAGCTTTCATATTCAATTTGTGTATAGACCAAGGGGTCTTCCCTGACTTAATGAAGCACAGCAAGGTTTTACCCCTTTTTAAATCCGGAGATAGCAAAGACACAAATAATTATAGACCTGTTTCTGTTTTGCCGGTTCTTAGTAAAGTGTTTGAAAAAGTGATGCTAAATCAAATGCTTAGTCATTTTAACTGTAATAAGATTTTACATAATCAACAGTATGGATTCACCAAAGGTCGTTGTACAACTGACGCCGGAATTACTTTAATTAAACATATATTTAAGGCATGGGAAGAGTCGCAGGATGCCATTGGCATTTTCTGCGACCTCTCCAAAGCGTTCGATTGCGTTGATCACGAAACATTACTTTTAAAACTCGAGCATTACGGACTCAGTAAGATAGCCATTAATTTTGTTAAATCATACTTAAATGATAGGCTGCAGCAAGTGCAAATAAACGGGGAAACTTCTTTGGGTCTAGAGGTAAAAATGGGAGTACCACAGGGATCTATTCTGGGTCCGTTCCTATTTTTAGTATATATTAATGATTTACCAAGTATACTGGAAAACCAACCGCAAATGGTGTTATTTGCGGATGATACTTCACTGATTTTTAAAGTGAACCGACGTGCACAACACTTTGACGATGTAAATAACGCCATGCTTAAGGTTCATAATTGGTTTACAGTAAACAACTTAGTATTAAATGAAAAGAAAACCAAATGTATAAGATTCACATTGCCAAATGTTAGAAGTAGTGAATGTAGTGTTGTATTGAATAGGGATGTGCTAGAATTCGTCGATAAAACGGTTTTCTTGGGGATCACGCTTGACTCTAATTTGCAGTGGGGTCCTCACATAACATCTCTGGCAGGGCGGTTAAGTTCAGCTGCATTTGCTGTAAGGAAGATCCGTCAATTAACCGACGTAAATACCGCGAGACTGGTCTATTTTAGTTACTTTCATAGCATCATGTCTTACGGTATTTTGCTTTGGGGACGCGCTGCAGATATAGATTCTATCTTCATTCTGCAAAAGAGGGCTGTCAGAGCTATCTATAACCTCAGCAGACGCGAATCACTGAGAGAATTGTTTAAACAAATAAACATCATGACGGTTCCCTGCCAATACATTTATGAAAATATTATGTATGTCCGTAAAAATCTTCCGCTCTTTAGTAAAATAAGTGACAGGCATAATATCAATACAAGAAACAGGAACAAATTAGACCAGCCAAGTTTCAGACTGTCCAAGGTTCATACTTCTTTTATGGGGTATTGCGTTAAATGTTACAATAAAATACCTCTCAATATTCTTCAATTAAATGAAAAACAATTTAAAACATGCATTAAGCGCACACTATGTAGTCAAGCATACTATAAATTAGAGGATTATATTATAGATAAAAATGCTTGGTTGGGTGCTGGTCCTGCTCCACAGCCACTTAGTCTCACAAATTAGGGATGTTTGGAAGAGAAATATGTAAAATAGCCCCTAAATTGACATAAATAACTTATACTGTTATACTTATTTTTGGATTTCAGATTGAAACTTTAGTTTTATATAGGTAATTTAAAAGCATTATTTCCAAAATTAGAAATTTTAATGATTGAAAGATAGAAAATGTTTCTTGTCCCCTTAATTTTTGACATGAATGTTCAAGATTGTTATTATTTTTATAGGTTTTTTTTTAATTTCACCCATTTACTTTTGTATACAGTACAAAACTTTGGTTTGTGTAATTTAGATGCATATTTGAATTTTTGTAAATGTGAGTACGATGCAGTGATTTATTACGATAGTTCTCTACTGACACAAATAGACATGGCAGTTAGGAGCATTGTCATGCTCGCTCAAAAAGTCTCGCTGATGGTGGCGGGTGCGTTGGATCATTCGGTTCCCTTCAAAATGGTTGAGCTAAATGGTGCTGATGCCACGCGTCATGCTCGTGAACGGGCGCTGTCAGTTGAGATAGGTCATCTCTTAACTGCCATGACTTTTTACTTTTTATTTTAATTTTGTATTTGTTTATTATTTTGTTACATACACATTGTTTTCACATGTAGAAGCAACAAAAATAAAATGTAACCAAGATTTTGTAAAACATGATATTTTTAAAAAGAGTGTCCGTGGAGTTTCTTGCCTGTTCTTCTCCATAGAGATCTACGTTTTGGAACAGGCAATTAGCGTCACTTTCCTTTTCTGACTGACCGACTGACTCTTTGACAATTCATAAGTACCTGTAAATGGTCTAAGTGAAATAAATGCTTTGAATTTTGAATTTTGAATATACAAGTAAATATTCTGTGAAAATTTGAAGTGTCTACCTGTTACCGTTTCTATCTTTAATATTGAGCAAAAAAAATAGGGAAAAAAACACGTTTATTGTACGGGGACCACCCCCCATAATATTTTATTGTTGTTAACTTTTAGTATTTGTTGTTATAGCTGCAACGGAAATACATAATTTGTGAAAATTATGTATTTCCTTTAACCGAGACAAGAAACGGAGACTTCTTTAGGACTAAATTTTTTCCGAGACAACACTTAAATGCATTTAAAAATATTGTTATTGGAAATAAGTGATTCGTCTATATTTACCTTAAGTTTGCGACTACTAATAACATACACTGTCGTTACAACCATACATTTTTTTAAATATTTTTTTGGAGAACATTTTGTAAATGACTTGTTGATCGTAATACACAATGAATCACAATGTTTGTATAAGAAGCCGTACACGTTTCGAAGTAAATATTATCTTCTTTCTAGATCACTCTCGGCTACGTTTAATGAGATTTCTAAAGTTCAAGTGTAAAAAAGGAATTTTGTCTTTAAAATAATAAAACGGTATTTTTTTATCATTTTAGCACTCTCGATAGTACGAAGTATTTATCATTAAAAATGGTATTTAAAATACAAATGCCTTTTTTTCTTCATCTTAATGAAATTTGATTTAATACACTAAATTAGAAATGGAAAATGAAAGACAATATCCACCATATTTTTAGGCTTCAGTTCAGAATTGAAATGAATTTTCTGTGTGGGTTATTTAAATAATGTCATATAATTATGCGTAATGGAAGGTCACATACGTAGAACGTCACATGTGCAAAGCGTTCCATACGCAAAATAAGCGTATTGTCATACGCAAAATGCAAAATTTTAATAACTAAAGAGAAGGATAAAGCATTGTGCGAAAATGTACCATGCCCGGCTGTCCATCCTCCTAGGACCGCTGACCTAGGAAGTTGAAATTTATACCAGATACTGAGGTCTACAGTCATCAGACGATAGACGTTCTCTGCTCGACAATGGCCTCCCTTAAGATTTCCACATATTTCGTCCTTTCGGGAGGCCTGCCCACGCCGCGTTTTCCGGTACGTGGTCGCTACTCAAGAACCTTTCCATCCCAACGTCAGTCAGTTCTACGAGCTGTTTGCCCCGCCCACTGCCACTTATTGCGCAGGAGAACTCCGAGCATCGCTCGCCCCGTTGCCCTTTGGGTGACCTTAAGAGGCCCATTGTGAGTGACCGCACCCTGTTCCATAAGTCACTGGCAACACACACACTGGTCAGACTTTCGTCTTGAGACACTGTTGCCGGAGTGTCTCAAGTGTCTACGTAAATCTATTCTTCGGCAAATTCGAACGTATTACGCCTTATTTTAAGAGGAGAGGGTACATATGGTTGTTCGACATGATCTTCGACATCAGCTTAAAACCGAATTCCTGAGCAGCGCTGCTGAGGTTTCGAGATCTAGTCATAAAGACGAACAGACATGGTGGCGTTTTTGCACCAGCACAGTAGTACCTCGAAATTTCTATAGACAATTTGACACCGCTAAAGCGACGAGTATCGTAATACAGCCTTTTTAGCTGTAAAATTGTGGCCGAAATCTACGCAATATGGCGGTACGACACCAACAACGCCTTTCCGCGCGGTACGCTTGTACGAAACTACACGCTCAGCGCTGAAACGCGTCGTTATGCAATCACAGTTTCGAACGATTTACTGTTACGCGTCGCAGATCTAATGAAATTTCGGACTTAAAAAACAACATAGAGACACAACAGCAAAAAATAAACATTGCAACAGTCATTTAGCAAAGCACAGACCCGTGCTACACAAACGTTGGTTAAATACCTGCAAACGGGCCGTATTGGAAGCGGCGGCGGGCGGGTTGCCTCACGATGCCGCACAACTCAGCACCTTGATAAATTAAACGTAGTGCATTTACTGCTATTTATAAAGCGTGACTAGTGTTATTAACTGACGATAGCAATCAAAGCAGATCTTTTGAGAAATGTTGAGGTTGAAATAAAAAATAATCTTAGACCATGATAAAAACGTGGCTTAGCAAGTACTGCAACTAAGTAGAGTGCGTTTCACGAAAGAATTCCCTTAGTCGTTGGGTTGGCTCCCCTGATTGCCTGTCAGGTTAGGAAGTTAGGGTTGCAAGTTTCAATTCCGTAAATAACAAAGTTAATAATAACGTATCCAGACTAACTGCTGCCAGTGCGCTCGACAATCTGTGATTTCATTCTATGAGTAGGCTTCTTTCTTGTATCACAATAAAGCTATAAATTTTTCTGAATTCCTAATGAAAACAAAATTATAAAGGGATTGTTTTAATGTAACGAAATGTCCATAAATCTCTCCAGTATTGGTATCATTAAAAAAAAATTGCAACACTGATTTTCCGTGCTACCAACATTACGGCGAAGGGAATTCTTTCGTGAAACGCACTGTAATTTTGCTGTACCGTCGCACAATATTGTCAATTTACGAAGGTGGGAAAGGAACGGAGAATAACTAAAAAATCGTTTGTTCTAGGGCGGGTCAGGTAAATATGGCTCGGTCTTAGATTGTTAGACGCAAGTGTAATTAAAACTAACTCAATCTCTATTGGATGTTCGTGTGTGTGCCCCTACATGTATACACAGATATATACAGGGTGGAAAGTTTCAATGGGCTCTGGAAGAAAACTACCTTTAATCATTAAGATTATTTTACTTAAAGGAAACATTCCTTTAATTTTTAAAAGGAACAAAACTGCATTTAAAGATTTGAGGTAATTTTCTTCCAGGGCCCATTGAAACCTTCCCCCCTGTATACTTTAGTTTAGTCGCACCACTCAGTCTCTGTGTGCTAATATTAATACACCTCATCGAAACCGTTTAATTAAACGTGTCCTAGTTTAATCAAGGCCAATCGATTGATCTTCCTAGAACTCTTTTGAAAACGAAACGAATACCTTGGCGAGTAATTAATCCTCTGCTAGGTAGATTTTCGCTGAAGCGTTCCAGACTTCAGTTGAATAGACTGGAGAAATAAAAGCTGAAGGTTGTTGAATGTGTCAAAGAGTCGTTAAAGGTAATTTAAATAGTTACTCTGTTTACTGCGAGAGCTTATTGGAAATATCTCTTTCAGGCATTTTTTTTACCTATAATGAAAAAATTCTATCAGAGTAAGTGAGATAAAGTGCTAGCAATATTTTCAGACCTCGGTACGTGTACTGAAGTAATCAGTGTATTTTTTAACAATTGAATACTTTTAATAGATTGTACTTTCTCCTTTGAACGAGAATATAATTTTGAAACGTAATATAAATTTTATTTCAATAATATGCTCCCAGAGCTCTGTAAATGCAATAAATCTTATTAATCCCCTTAATAGAGCGAAGGTTATAAGACTCAACATTATCGAGAGTGAAATATTTATAAACTCTTCAGTATCTGTTTATCAAACATCGTTTATTCTTTTTACCAAAAGTACACACATCAAAAGTGTCTAGGGATATTTTAATTAAACCTAAATAACTAAAATTCTATTAACTTTTTGTTAAGACACCTACACTTTAAAATAAACCTTGTTTAATTGCCTATCTAATCTGATAATAAACTTTTAGATAAAGTTAAATTAAAAAAAAAAACTTAGAAGAAGAGGAAAAACTCAACAAAATTTCAATTTAACTTTATTTTTGAAATTTGAAAACCTAAACAACAAAACAATTTTTTTTTATAAAAATTGTTGAAAACTTAAAATTAATAATTCGTGGATCCACCTAAGACTCTCCTGACACATCTGGAGCGGTTCTGCATACTCAAAACAAGGGTGTCAATATCCTATTGTGGAGTACTGTCCCAAATCCTGCTAAGATGCAAGAAAAGCTGGTATTGATGCACAATATCAACAGGGAAATTCCTACGAGCTCTTCTCTGAAGCATATTCCAGGCATGCTCAATAGGATTTAAGTCAGGGGATTGTGCAGGCCGGTCTAAAGCTTGGATAACATGCTGTTGTAACCAACTTGTAACGATACGCGCCGTATGTGGACGGGCATTGTCGTGCATTAGCTGGAAATTTTGTCCCATTTGCTGTTTGTGGGGCAAGATTACAGGCTCTAGCACCTCATCTCGGTATTTTCGAGCAGTCATATTGCCTTGTATCCAAACGAGGTCCGTTCTACCGCCGAGACGAATTCCTGCCCAAACCATAATCGTGCCACCTTAATATGCATGAACTTGTTGTGGGTGCTGCAGTCGATTCCAACGTCCAGGTTTTCTCCAAACGCGTACTCTTCGCGAATCAGGATGAAATCCAAACCTAGATTCATCAGTGAAAAGCACAAGTGACCATTGAGAATGGTTCCAGTTTTCGTGTGCAATAGCCCATTGTAATCTTCTTCCTCGATTACCTCTCCCTAGTGCTGATACCCATAATGGCTTACGAGCACGTAGATTGACTTCATGCAGTCGCCTTACCGCTTACCAGCAAACCATACTCTCTCTGTAGCCTTTGAACCAATTGCATCGCCGCTGCATTTAGTTGACTTCGTGCAGCATTTACTATGAATCGGTCCTGTACATGTGTTGTAATGCGTTGAGGTCCTCGGTGCCGTTCCACCACTTCCTCCGTGACACGATAACATGACCAAAGCCTGGATATAACGCTCTGACTGGCTTCATGGCTTCAGAAACGGCAATTATGGGACAGTACTTGTTTTGAGTATGCAGAACCGCTGCAGATGTGTCAGGAGAGTCTTAGGTGGATCCACGGAATATTAATTTTAAGTTTTCAAGAATTTCAATAAAAAAAATTGTTGTTTTGTTTAAGTTTTGATGTTTCAAAAATAAAGTTAAGATTGAAGTTTTGTTTGAGTTTTTCCTCTTCTTCTAAGTTTTTTTTAAATTTAACTTTATCTAAAAGTTTATTATCAGATAAAATAGTCTATTAAACAAGGTTTATTTTAATGTGTACATGTTTTAACAAAAAGTTAATAGAATTTTAGTAATTTAGGTTTAATTGAAATATCCCTAGACACTTTTGATGTGTGTATTAATTACAGATATTTTTGAATCAACGCTTCAAAAATAGCTTCTTTTCAAGTAGACCTTCTAAAGGGTTGTCTATTGTTTACCCGATGATTATATGCCATAATCATCATATTCCCGAATTTCATTTACCCGATTTTCATTTGCCCGAATGTTTTGTTTGCCCTAAAAGACATATGACATACTTTTAATTGCCCGACACTTAAATACTATAAGATACGAGTGCCATACACATTGTTTTTCATATTTTTAAGTGCCATAATAGATCATTAGACATAATTTGATGGTGGGCTGGGTAGGAGCTCGGGTTCCTACTTCTGTGTAGTTTATAAAAGAATAACCAAACCTATCCAAGCTCTTCTAACCTAACCTATCCAAATCGGGGTGCCCTAAAGTCCCGATTGCATCAAGTTTGCCCTGATAAAACAAACCGTTACACACCCAATGTCGATGCCAAACAAAGGCCAATAAAAGGAGCAAATCTGTTACTAAATTTTGTAAAAAGTTCAATCTAGTCAGACATAATAAACTACAGTTTAATTCAAACGCCTTTCCTTCTTAATAATAATGTAATCCATTCAATAATCAATTCGCCATGCACCCCACGCAGAAATAATCATTTCTGCATTGCATATTTAATTTATTGCATAACTGAGTATATTTCCTGCGACGCGCTATTTTATAATTTAAAAAAATGACTGGGAATATTTAAAGTGTAGAGTGTATTTAGTGTGGCGTTTGTATGTAGAATTGACCCTTCATACTCTCCTACTCCCTCGTGTCGAACACACGTGTCAATTAGGCCGAGGTTTCATAGACCAAACTAGCTCGCAAGCTAATCTATTCAGTGAGCACAGTACAGCTACTGGCTGGTCGCATGCTGCGGTCACACAAGACCAGTAGCCACACTGCTGTAATTAACTAGAGAGCTCGCTATTTGTAAACATCAATGCAATGTATAGTGGACATAATAAACAGAACTTGTAGCACGAGCTGTCTACTAGGTCATAGTTTTACCTCGGCTCAATATTGCGCTAAGTAACTACAAAAATAAATTAATTAATAAGCATTTTACTAGCCTGAGATGAACCTAAGAAAGTTTTTGTGTAACCTTTGACTAAATGTTTAGCTTTAAAAATGGTTTATCAAAATTAAATCACGGGTACGTTGTTCATTGGTATCATTTTTTTTTCTTTCCATAAAGTGTCAAAGCCCCAATTTTCGTAAGAAGGAAACCGAAGTTCAAGTTGCTTTATTTATTACGTAATCAAAAAATATACCATGTTTTCAATGGCAACAGCATAGCTATTGTTCCGAACTTTGTTGAAGCCGTTAAGTGTATTGTTGTGTAAGGCTCTTTCAATGCCGTAATAATCTTCACCAGGTGTAGGGAAAGGCATAGTATAAAAAATAAGCTAATCGAATAAGAGTCTTCACCTTGTGTACTAAAAGGCATAGTATATAACAAAGCACGACACAACGAAACACAATGACCACGTGACTGTGTATGCATCTTTTACAGTATCAATGGGTCAATTTTATTGAATTAATCGATCTATACTGTTGAAACATAAAGACTGATAACTGTTGAGGCAGCGTGACATTAGCAAAAATTCTACAAAAGCTTCACAGTTAGAGGCTTACCTGTAACACTGCCGGCTCTGCAAGCGTTGCGGCTTGCAAGCTGCATATCATCGGTTCGTCGAGCACGGTTCCGCAAGCACGGGATCGACCTGCACAGCTCACGTCGGAAGTTCTGCCCCGACAGGCAGTACAGGATGAAGTTGATGCCGAAGTTGGTATGGAAGAACATCAGAGCCAGCTGGTTCACCGCTGCGTATCTACCAACGTACGGTCCGGTGTTCTGCGTCAAAGGGACATTTGTGAATATAAGTTGTAATGGATGAAGATGGAAACTGTTACTGTGACCATAAAAGTCAAGACTGCAACTATGATGGTGTCTAGTTAAGAAGATTTGGGGATTGGAGGACGATTCCGACCTATCGATTGTCTTGGCACGCGTTTATAATAGCAGTCTATTTGTTGTCCTACACCTGCGAAAGGATAAGGACTCTTCCCAGCGAATCAAAGCTCGAATTAGCTAATTAGCTATTTAATAATTTGATTGTGTCTTCGCACATATATATGTGAAATTGAAGGCTGAGAGAAATTAATGTTACTTTTGCAACTGCCAAACTAAGGCGGCAAAAAAAATGTAGAGAATAGCTAAGCCGATATACATACGAAGTAACATACATTGATATCGGTCTAAGTGAAGCCGCACTCCGGCGTCGCATGCTGCAAATGTTCCAATGTGCAGCCTGCTTTAAGTGTTCTCAATCTGACATATTTTTAAACTAACCACGTTGCAAATCACAACATTACGGGAAACTGACAGCAGTATTCTATACGTATGGATTTATACTTCATAATGTTTCTAAAAGTATACTACATACTAACCTAACTATGTATTCTATGATTGTTAATGGCGGGCTACACAACCAGGTGTTGTGGGAAGAACCAACTAGGTACTACCTGTCGCTTAATTGCTTTATTTTGAAGCATCATTTAAAGCGTCATCATCAATAAAATTTGATTTGTACAGGCTTGTAATTATATTTTCTGATGTGGTTTGGTAGCTCACAAAATATGTTGAAATTCCATCATAATTACCACTGAGATATTGTGTTCATTATTATACTGTTTATTATTTAACTAGTGTTTATATTTAGTAAAATAAACTAATAAATACTCCTGTGTACCGCATTGCGACAACAACGGCGCGCGCAATCAGCTTGGGAAGAATTATTCATCAATACTTAATCAAAAAGGAGGACTAATAAAAAAAACATTTCACTACACAACATAAAATGTTGTGTAGTGAACAACACAAGACACTAAAGGGAAGTTTATTACCGATTATAATAATTAAAGACTTTAAAAGAAAAAAAGATAGGCTAGCAGAAAGCAAAAGAGACAGCAACCTCCTTACAATGAGAACCACTAGTTGTCTAGTCTTATTGGAGTTTCAAAGAAAAATTTAGAAGATCGAGAAAGAGGATGTCAGTCATTCATGCGGTGGCCATCGCATTGAATGAAGTAAAGGGTGTTTCAAACGGTCTATTTGTTGATCTTCTATTCATTTATTCTCCTTTATTGGGTAATTGAGAGGTTACTTGGTGATCCTTACAGAAACAGGATAGGTTAATATCAAAAAGTTAAAATGACTAAAATAATGTTTCCCTGTAGCTACGAAAACTACGTCACCTACCTGATTTAATGTTTGTCCAAAAAACCGCACTGTACCGAATAGTAAAACTCCTGAAATATACAAAGATATAACAGCCGACAATCATAATTATATTATGAAGGAAAAAATTAACTCGCTCGATGTTGCCCGTACAAATGTACTAACGCGCAAAGCTCTGATTGTCTGATGATTTTTATTAAGCGCAATAAACACCGCAAGGTCGCCTACCCGCCGTCCTATGTCAGCAACAGATCAGTTGACTGTAGCTCGAGTGCCGCTTGGCAAAGCTGCATGTTGGTGGGTAGGTCGCGCGGTCACATGTTGCTCACATGTTTTGTTTTTATATTGGCCGCCAGGTTGTGTCGCCGGCAGATCGGTGGTTTTGGCGTTTATTGAGCTTTACATTAACACGAACAGCCACAGACATCAAACTAATAACTTCTAACTACTTGATTTTATCAGATTTGGCAACATTATCTCCTAGCCCTTTATCCCAACCATACTAGGTTCCAGTCTAACCGGATCCAGATAAACATTAGTTCTTTATAAGAAGCGGCTGCTTCTCAGACATCTACACCTAATTACTGGGTAACACGATACAATTTGCCCCTTGGCTTCCGACTACCCGTAACGACTGCCAGAGATATACAAATGACTATCTGGACCAACATCTCTTCGCGCTAGCTAGCTAGATGTCCTAGATAAACACAGGAAACACATAAGATGTCATCATTATCATCATCATCATCAGCCAATAGACGTCCACTGCTGGACAAAGGCCTCCCCCAAAGATCTCCACATGCGTCGGTCCTGTGCTACCCGCATCCAACGGGACCCAGCGATCTTGATGAGATAATCAGTCCATCTTGCGCATATATGATGATTTCACATAAGATGTGAAATATTGTTACTTGCACGAAACATTATGTAAATAGCTCGCACAGCGTCCCAGCATACCAGCATAGTAAATATCAATACTGAAAAACAAACCCTATTCAAGTCATGTCACAAAAGTATCCAGTTTTCCTCTTGGTAACTTATCCCAACTTTCTCGGATAGAATAATTAGTAGATCGCCAGCTTAAGAAACAGAACGAACAATCGCTTCGGTGCTATATCTATTAACTCCATTTGCGTTGAAAACAATATTCGCATTGTCAAAGAATACATTTTACTCGAAGATACGTCATAGGTCTAAACATAATCGCCTTTATCTATAAAATACGCGAGATAAAAAATAAAATCGATTTGAGTGGCACATTCGGTAATACAAACAAAGGAAGGTCGAAGGAGAGATGAGTAAATGATTTAAAGAATTGTGTCTGGTTGATTGCACTATCCAAACCAAAGATAAAGTGACCTGAAAAAAGTGGAAGTGCCTACTCTTTGAGAGATCCTTAAAAAAAACTTGATAATAAACTATTTTATTTATTTGTTTTACTTAATTTTTGATTTATTTATTTTTTATTTTAGTTTTAGATCATTAGTATTCATTTCATTTTCCTTTTTTTTCCTCTCTTTATTTTGTTTATTTTACTATACTTCTGTGTAATAAAATAAACAAATAAAATAAGTAAGCAACAAGGTAATAGTAAAAAAGTAAATAATTATTACCTAAAGATATGAGGAATATAAAATTAACAAATAGATAATTACAAGCCTCCATTTTTTATGTAGACTCAACATAAAAAGTGGAGGCTTGTAATTATCTATTTGTGATTTTTACCTAAAGTTAAAATACTGCAATTAGTAACCAATGTAGACAAAATTATGTCCTAAACGGTTTAATTACTGCTTATAACCATAATGTGTTTTGAAAATAACAGTGCTTTAATAAATTATATATGTAATACTTGCTTTGGAAACGATCATATGAATTATTATATTAGTAACTACTTCTCTAATAGCGCCGATTGTCTTTTTCTTGTACAATAATAGTATTGAACCAGCTCCTTTATATAAGGTACGTATATAAACTACTAATATTAACACGAAATAAAACCCTATGATAAGTAAGTTTTAAAGTAGAGTTTAAATTAATACTCTTTGACTCGTCTATCGATTTGTTACACTATAATAATAATAATTTATTGTCACAAAAATACAGCTCTGGAAACTTACAGCTATTACAAGTTATTTCTTACGATAACTAACAAGGAAGCCTCTGCCGCCGAACTAGGTGGAATACCTGTATCTCGGCTTGCAGCGCCTTCACCCACCGAAAAAAAATTACAAGAAAAAGTTAGAAACTAAACTCTAATATATGCACAGTTGGTTACTATTTGCTGACATTTAAAACATGTTGCACTATGCAAAACAAGGTCTCAAAAATCTGCAAGCTTGCATGACGTACATGCGATTTAATTCGGAACCAGGATTTATGGGATATAAAGGAAATATTTGTCCCACGAAATCACATCGTGCCGAATCCCAGTTCTGTGTTCGTCACCAAGTTCCATTTGCCATCCCATTGCTACCCTTAAAAATTTACTCAACCCATATCACGGATAAACCATTGATAAAATGTGGATGGTGTACTTTCACCAAACAACTTCTAGTAACCTTTTAACAGTAACCACATGTAAGGTATTGTTATGAACCTAAACGATGAAAAGATTTTCTATGCGTCACCGTAACTACACTTTACCGTAAAGAGACACATTTTAAAACACATAGATCTAAAACAGTCACAGAGACCTAAAACAGTTGACCAAGAACGAAGTTTTTCCCCATCACACGAAAAGAAACAACTCCTTTTTATTAATATCGATTATAAATATATTGCTTTGGTGCGCTGACAATGACTTTATAATACAACTTGGTGTTTTACCACGTCTCAACTGGAGAAGACATAACCTATGCAAAGCTGGTTAATCTATCAAGGTAAGTGAACTTTTCGGCACCTAGAAAAGATAGCCATGATACTGAAATAATTCTTGTTTCCTGCCACATAGAGATGATGCTTTATAGTTTGCCGTATGCACATAGAAAGATTTGCTAAAGAATAAAAAAACACTTACCATTTCATATGCATATGCCAGTAGCCGCATGGTATAAGCAGGCAGGTTCAGAACGACGAAGACCGTAGAGACGATAAGCAGCATTCTGGTGACGCGTTGTTGGGAGCGCAGCGGCGGCAGCGCGCGCTGTTGCTGCGCGCCCAGCTCGGGGCACGCCGCCTGCGCCGCCTGCAGCGCGCGCCTCTCGCACTCGCGCCGCCACACGCCGCATGTGATCATCAGGTTCAGCACCACCACGATGACCAGCGGCAGAGAAAACGATACGATCGTATCCGCCACATTGAACCGCTCCGCATACTCCTGGTACTCCGAATCTATGTTGCAGTCGTTGATCGAGGATGACGCGTACTTGATTACCGGTAGATTCGTCATCATTGCGAAAATTATCAGCAAACCAATCACGGTTTTTGCTCTTGCTACTGTGCACATGCTGTTGCGTCGCAGCGGATATAATACAGCCACGAACCTCTCAATCGTGAATGCCACCACGAGCCATGCACTCAGACAGCACGATGCATAGAACACGTATACAAACACTTGACAGAAGCCGCGTCGGTAGAACAGATTCGTTATTTGCATTGTATTCAACCATGGTGGAAGAAGCTGGAGAAGGAACACGGAGTCCGATATAGCGAGCACTGACAGGTACAAGCTGGTGGATTGGATGCGTAACTTGCCGGCATAAAACACATATATACTAAGGGTATTCCCTATTATCCCCAAAATGATTAGCAAGGGTGTATAATAAGTTGTCAGAGTAGAAGCAACGGCGTCGGTGTATATGTCGAAGGCGGTGACTGCCGGCGCTGCCGGCAGCGCCGTGGTGTTGCGGAGCATGGAGCGCTAGGGTACGTGCGACATGCCCGACAGCGGCGCGGGGACTGACGCCGAGCCCGCAGGCTGCGGGGGACGCTGCGGCTCGCCCCCCAGCCCTGGCCCTGCCCCCGCCGCGTCCCCCGGAACCGCCCTGCTCCTGGCCGAGTGCCTCGTGGTCGTCTGTTTGCACCTCCCACTAACTCCGCCTCTTACCGCCCAACTGTCACACCTACCGCGCTCAACAAGTGAACATTTTCGTGGTTACTTCAAGCAGTTCAAGTTAAATACCTATTATGTACTAAGGCGTCATCTCCGCGAGAGGGAGAACCGCCGTGATAGGCTCGCCGTACCATCCCTCTCGGTAGATACACCTCTGCGTAACAATCTTGACACGGTGATATTACTGCGGCGATATTCGATGCTATGTCGCCTGGTATTCATTTTTCTACAGTAGAAAAGTGAAAGAAAAATAAAATACGGTTGAATATTAACGACACACCACTAGAACTAGGCTCCTAATAAAAACATATAAACAGACACAGACCCACATATAACTCACACTTTATATCTTGTATTTCGTAGGCAAAGGAACTCAGGGTCATTAGTGAGAACTTACCTGCAGAAGCTAGCTATACAACATTCTTGAAGCTACGTCGTAGATGGATTACGGCGTAGATGTGCTACGACGTAGATGTGCTACGCCGTAGTCGTTTGTTAATTACGTGTTGCCAGTTTTGGTATGGATATTGATGAATCCTTTTGTAAATAGTATAAATGCATAAAAAGCCTTTTCCAAAAAAAATACCGCGTTTAAAAACACAAAACAAAAAAAACGGAAGCCACCGGCACCCGTTCTGTATGTTTTGCATTGCCGCCTACTTTCAAGTTTATTTTTTAAATTCCTTGTTGGAATCTTAAAGTTTGAAATAAAAATTCATGCAAATTGTTTTGCCCTTTCACTACATAATATAAAACAAAGTCTCTTTCTGTCTGTCCCTGTGCTCAAATCTTTAAAGCTACGCTTATTTAACTAGTAGTAGTACTTATAATAATTCATAGAATAGTTTCAGAAGGTTTAAGTATAAAATTACGTTAATATTTTACTTACAAAGCACGCTTATTAAGCAAAAAAATCTCAAGTGTTTGTTTATTACAGAGTGGTAAAAATTATTTTTTCAACTTTTATTACATACCTTAATAGCACTTTTAATAAGATGTAGGCGTGAATTCGTGCGCATGTTTGTTTGTTGCCGCTTATACCGCGCGCACCACATCGCTGCAAACGAACTTGACTGCGCCCTGCAAAATTAAATTTAGTTAACAAGGCATTGGGACTCGTGAAAGCATTACTTATCCCGGAAGGGGATAAAACATCTATTCTAAGGGGTTATTGGTCAATGCTGAACAGATAGAAAATTGGCTTGAAGAAATTTTGTTATATTACTTTATTTAGTGGGCAAGGTTTTATTTATCAGATATTTTTTTCTTATTATTTATTTCATAAATAGAACTGAATTTTGTTCACGTATACAATTTGATGATTTTATAACCTTTTAGTGGGGGGAAGTAGTGTCAGATGGATTGTTGCATTTTAGGTTAAAGTATCGAATTCTAATCTTAGTCCAGTCTCTGTTATAGAATTAAGCATGGTTATGACGTTTTCACATTACGGGTTATGCTATCATTGGATATTATTATCTCGTTTATTCTCACTGTCGTAGTAATTTCGCTATACAGCACAGTTTTTTGACATTGATTGTCGCTGAGTAAACTCGCTGCGCCCGTGGCTTTGCCCACTCGGACCTAAGTGGTAAAGGAAATAATACATGTTCATTATCTACTTTAAACGAGATGATCAAACTAATTGAAAATATTCATGGTACAGATACTGTTTGTAGTCTATGTGACGTTTCAAAATTCTTCATACTTCGTTCAGATTTCTTTTTAAGCTGGGCATTGACGGTTATTTTTCATGTCATCTAGTCGTGAAACTGTGGCGTCACTCCAAATGGTTTAAGCGGCCGACCAACAGACTGTAGAGTGATGATTCGACACTCACGATCAATTTTTGGATGGACGTCAGTTCAACTGACGCGAAAAAATGACCGTTAATGCCCAGCTTACATAGCAAGACATATTGGAACATTTTTTTTAAGATCTATAAATAAGATATGCCCACAATAAAGATTATTTGAATCCTTCTATATCCCTTTATACATTGATGCTTGTTTTAACCTATTTTTTTCTATTGATGCAGGTTCAGATAAAGGTCGCGGCACACTGGACGCACTGCTGTGCACCACGTACTGTCGGTCACAGCTTTATCTATCGCGTCAGCTGTCACAACTGCATCCAGAGCTCACGATGCCCATGTTCTCAGGTAAGTAACTTATTTAACAATAGGAGTACTACTGGAGTAATCAGGTTCTGCAGTGGAGACTCCGTTCTTTTTAATGTTGCCCCCCACACTAAGAGTTTTTCCTGTTTCGTGGCTGCGTTTACAAATATCAATAGGGATTGACAACAACATTAAAAAATGCCATTTTAAATAGTCTGTCTTTTTTGCTTGTAACGTTAAATTTGTGCCTGGGCGTGACGTGAAACTTCCACGCAATGTATCATCGTCATTTTTGTTTACGAAAAAAAAATAAAAAATACGATTTCATAATTTTTTGATTATCTAACTGATGAACTAATTACTTTTTTTGTCATCTCGCCTGTTCACAAACACAAACAACCAGTCTTGAAACAATTACCTGTAGTCACACAAACTGTAGTTAATATGGTAAGGTACTGTAGTTAAACAAATATCTGCTTCGTGTGGGAATCGAACCCCATGCAGCGCAGCAGCCAATAACTTCAACCATCTCGTAAAAGTTCAGTTCGGCAAACGTAATGTGCCCCCCCTCCCTCCATATCGACCTGCGCAGGCCGGCTGGCAACAGTTGGATCGATTGCCGGAGATAGGCCTATGAAAAGCGCGTGAGAGAGGCATATTCGACAGACTATCGTAGGCTTATAAATAATGATGATGATTTGAAGTAGTACAAGTCTTTGTGAAGAAGCTGGTTTCGGGATAGGGCTGGCCCATACCTGACACAAAGTAGTGTTACTGCATTATTCTTGTTTGAAGGGTACTGATGCAGATGTATTTGAGACAGTCTAATTATGACATTTGTCTCTGGGGCGATATTAAAGTGGTTCAGCGATTTTTATTTATTATTCTTAGGAGAACCAACATCTTTAACAAAAGGATAACAACAATATAAGAGACATTCAGCCAATTACGACCGCTTATAGCTTTGCAACAAGTTGAAATTAATTATATGCGCACCACCAGTTCGTATCTACAACCCTATGCGTATTGGATTACGGCCCTTCAAAGTGAGTCACAGAATCTGAAGACTACTCTTGGACGCCTTAGTGGTTTTGGAAGTGTCAAAATGGCAACATGGTTAAGTACAGATTCTGAAGACATATTCTCAGCGCTTCATCTGTAGTAGGGATGTAAATTGCGCAAGCTTCTGTCAAGAAGTGACCCCTTGGACATGATCTCCTGGAAAATAGCTTGCTCCTCATTCCTGCCTCGCCTTTTTCGGCGGACCAGAGAAGAGATTCACAAGAGTTATCAAGTTTGAGAGAAAGAAGTTTTCAATCAAACCTTCAAACACACATGATTCGAGACACAATAGAAAAACAATAGCAGCGCGACAGCCGGCTGTTGCTTGGTCGTCGAAGGGTTAAGGGGCCAGTAGGGATTCTCGTGATTGACTTACCTCCTCTCTTAACCTGACCTTTCTCCTAAGAACATCAATATATTTTCCCTCTTACGTAAAAATTATGCACTATTAGGGGATTGCTCTCTAGTGTCCCATCTTGAGTCACCTCAGGAAGTTCGCACGAGCCCCTCGTATGCCTTTCAGAAGCCTCGGACCCCAGGGCTCTTAAGATAAAATAATAGCCACGATTAGGGTAAGATCAGGGCTTTAGATAGGTGATCTCCGCAGAACGTCTTGTACGCACAATGTCAGAAATACTTAAACAAAGAGTAGAAACGTAAAGAGAAGGAACGGCAAAATAATCTTCTCTAGGTAATTTAGGACAACAGTATTAAACGTGTGTCTAACCTTATTTACGGCATTTATTGATCCTTTATTTGTGACCTTTTTCTCATATCATTTTATAAAACTTTGATTTTTTCTGCGAATCTGTCTTTTTGCACAAATGACAACAGGAGATTATGTTGTTTTGCACACCTGACTTTATTCAAGCAACCTCAAGAAGCCCTGACTGCTGGTATTTTAAGACTTAAATTTTAATATATTTTATTTTCATACGAACATCAAAAATAAAATTTATATGATTAAACATTTTACAAGATTCTGAATTAGATGAAGTGTTGCATTTACGCTTGTTTGTCGAAGCAAATTCTACGACCACACAACCGTACCCAATGATATTATAAGGTGTAGATAGCTTACCTAAACGAAATTCTATCTTCAAAAACTGCACACGACCGCACACATACGGTATGATTGAAGTACTGCGAGTGAAAAAGAGATAAACAATCAAATGTCAACGCGATACTCAGTATCAAGTTGGTCAAATAGCTACATTTTAAAGTGCCACCTTGTTACTTATAATATCATTGGCCGTTCCCTAATCTGCCTGGTGTAAATAGTGTTACCGCATACCCATTCAGTTTTTTCTACGACAGATGGTAGCGAATACCGCTAAGGTTTGAATGGGTGTTAAAGCAAACTTAAATGAACCAACTTTTACCTTCCTCTCGTAATTTTGTCACCATAACACTATTCAAATACACGTAAATGCACGGCTTCTTGGCGCCATTGTTTCGATAATTATTCAAGTTTTTAAATCACGTTGAATGTGGCAGGAAAACCAAGTTGAAGTTCAAATGAACTTTCCAAAAAGTTCTTATCGAATTTCGAACTTCGAACGGAACCAAAAATTTACTGAATAACGCGATGAACTCATAAAAGTGATGGAAAAATTTCGTTTGACATTTCAAGTTATACTAACACCCTTTAGTTAAACTGAGTGAATTACAATAGCGGGCCATCCACTAACGTTCATTCCTGCCGGAATGTACAATCCTTACAGAATGAACGCCAGTGGATTTGCAACAACGAGAAAGAATGACGGTATTAAAATCCCACCATCCATCCCGTCGCGACAATCCTTACGGAATGAAAACCAGTGGATTTGCAAGAGCAAGAAAGAATGACGGTATTAAAATCCCGCCACCCGTACCGTCGCGACAATCCTTACGGAATGAACACCAGTGGATTTGCAAGAGCAAGAAAGAACGGCGGTATAAAACCTCGCTACCAGTCCTGTCGCTACTGGCGCGACGCGCGCTGTGATCAAGTTAGTGTCTGTTTATAAATATAAATATGTTCTGCCTAAGTGTAGGGCCTGAGTGCCCGCTCAAATCGAGCGTCTAGCAGGGCGGGGCGTGCGGCGTCCATATCAAACAGATGGATTTACACGTAGGTGTCCTGAGTGGCGACCTAGTGGCGCGAGAACAACTTGCACGCAACGCTGCACGCTCCGCTCAACGCTCCGCTGAACGCTCTTCACTCAGTTCGTACACTAAGGCATTTTGATGCAGGGTGATGCAGAGACAAATCATGGTAGATGCAAAATGCAAAGGTACAAAAATAATACCAAAATTAAATATATATATTTACATAATATAGTAGTATATATATAAATACATATAGGTACACTCACATAAACATAAAGATAAATATAAACATAATTGTTGCAAAATTAAAATAATCCATAAAGATTATTCAAAATGACGAGCATTCCTTTCAAATGACAACAATCTTCATAAAATAGGAGGATTGTCACCATCCACACACGCGCAATCCCTCGGTATGGCTGACAAGATGCAAAGTGACAGGAATGTACACAAACGTGTGGATGGTCACTGAAGGATTGTTTTTCCTGCCGGACTGGCGTGTCGTGATAAAGCCAGGGGAAAGAACGAAGGATTGTGGTTTAGTTAGTGGCTTCAACGGTTTTATTTTATCCCGTCGCATTTCTGTACGGATTGAACGACGGGACAAGCCTGAAGGAATGAACGTTAGTGGATGGCCCGCTAATGGTTGATGGAAAAACTTTACGTGAATGCTTTTAATTAACGACAATTAGTATTGTACCGAGTAAAAACTTTCAGTTTTACAGTAAGGGGAACTATTTTTAAATAGTCTTAGGAAACTATATTTTGCTGTAAAACTTTAGTCCCATTCACGGATTGTTTTTTTAATTTGTAAACAGCCATTTAGCACCAACTCTTTTTTATGCCGATCGATCATGTTCCTAATACTGATTAAAAAAATTCTGTATTAGGATAGAAAAGTCAGACATTGGAAAATACTTTTCCCATATCTTCTGAATAAATATTCTTTATGTCCATCGATTTCGTTTTTTATACTCATCATAAACTTCGTCTTACCTCAATTCCCTACTGTAGTCGATGGACAGATGGGTCTGTGGACATTTTTTCTCAAAATAATTTTCAAACTACTCAAAGGATTAAAAATAGAAGAAAATTGATCTTTAAGGGAGAAGAGATTCAACGACTTGAATGTAATGTCAACGAATATGAATGAATTGATGTTCTTCAAATTATTTTGACTACTTAGAATCTGATCCATTCAGCTATCTACTAATGGCAAGAAAGTTAAAAACAAGTCACTCAACAGTATGTGAGCGTTGTAAAAATGGTCTTAAAAACATTGCCAGACAATATGTTTTTTTTTTATTTTGACCATTAGGGGTAATTGATTTGAGTACGCCCCAGAAGTTTGCTGAAAACTGCTTTTTTATTTTTCTCGTTTTTTTTTGTTAATTCTTATTTTTAAAAGTTCCAATGAATACTTATCTCTAATGGCTTAAAAAAAAAGAATTGAACACTTCGAGAAAAGGTAGGTAGTGCCCCTGCGCTTCGCTTGCTTGTCTTGGCCGGGGGCACGACCGTGCCCCCCGATCCTCTGATACAAAACTCTCGTCATAGGAAAAGTATGTTCTAATTTTAAATATAAATGTGTCAAAACGTTCGCCCCTCAATAAGATCATAACCATAATAAAAGATGGACGACGCAATTGTCTTTGCTAAACAAGCAAGACACCGCGGTTGGACCTTTAGATGCGTCTCTAGTTAAATAAAGACGCACCATAAGGTCAAACCACCGTGCTATGC
The DNA here is from genome assembly GCA_033675125.1 of Athetis lepigone. NCBI lineage: Eukaryota > Metazoa > Arthropoda > Insecta > Lepidoptera > Noctuidae > Athetis > Athetis lepigone. The sequence goes on from CM066219.1 coordinate 3,712,764, forward strand.
TCGTAGCACTTAATAGGGTATTACACTCTTTTTTTTTAAGAATTTCAAATAGCTCCTACAGTACTAAGAAACCACTAAAAAAATCCTAAATTTTTATTTAAACGCTAAGTACCCTAAAACGCATTTTAAAATTGTATTTTCAAATTTCGCGCGGAAATTTCCAAAAACGGAAGACGCCGTGGGCGTGGTTTTGCTCTGCGGTTATGACGTCCTTACGTCGTGTAAGTAAACAAATGCGCTGTGACACTTTACATCATTATTATTGTTTTTATCTCAAAAACTAGTTACTGTTCGACTTACCGTTGGTGTGCGTTTCGGAATGCAAGAACACAAGTGTGAAAACATCGGAATAATTGTGAATTCTAGTGTTAACTGTTTCAAATTAAGGAAAAACTTAGTTAAAAGTTGTGGAAAGAGTATCCCAACTATTACACCATAGAAACCCGTTTGTACTTTAGTAAATATCACTTTGATGTAAGTACCTATGTGCATTGGCCATCTAAAATATCTTTCACAATAACTTCCATGAAAAAGTATATTTTTATAATCAAGATCGTATTTGGAGGTTATAAACGAAACAAATAGTGACGTCTAGTTGACACTGTTGACAGTCGACGGCTGTCATTGTCTGTGGCTGCTATTTTGTTGTGTTCAAGAACAGATAAAAAAAAACTGAAAACTTTGAATTGAATTTAAAAAAATATTTTCTAGTTTTATGAACTACTAACACTGTTCGGCTGGTTTTTGCATAAGCTACCTCAATAATATATTTTTAGATTTTTTCTCTTAAACAGTGTAATACCCTATTAGATATCTTCTTTGACCCTGTAGAATATTTCAAATCATACCAATAGTTCCTGAGATAACGGTATTGACCAAGAACCAATCGAACAATGCGCAGACAAACAATCTCTATGTCTAATATCTGCGTCGTCTTCTTAGTTACTCAGTGTGTCATGTGGTCCTCGATGCACTGCGCAGTAACTGCATGAGTGGCACTCACGCGCAAGGCCTATCTCGTTGAACTCATCAACGCAAGTAGGAAATTGGTGGAATTACAATATCCGTCACTATCAACTCACTGCAGCGGATGCTGCAGATTATTTTGTAACATAAGCAATGTTACAAAAAATCACATACCTATCTATGTCTTAAGATTGACGGCGAATTCTTCGTCGTAGATGAACAGGTCTGTAGTTAAAAGCGTTATTGGTTTATCGTCGTGACGGCGAAACACTTAGTAGCTGAAAAGGGCTGTCGTCGAAAGTGACGCATATGGAAGGTTCTGTCGGCGAAATGTCCAAAGGTAAAGGGCCCTGTTGGCGAAACGGAAATAAATGAACGTCCTGTCGACGAAATGTCCAAAGGTGAAAGGCCCTGTTGGCGAAACGGAAATAAATGAACCGTCCTGTCGACGAACAGTCCAATGGCGAATCGGTCATCGGAGAACGGTTGCTGAATCTAGCTCACTGGCTCGCCAATGGAAACTTAGGTACTGACATAGGCAGAAGAATTTCCAAACTTGTAGCAATGGGTTGAGGATATACTTGCAGAACGAACTGCCCATAGAGAAGAAAAAATATGGAGTAACTAGCTTTTACCCGCGACTTCGTCCGCGTGGAATAATAGTTCCCGTTCCCGGGGGATTTCCAGGATGAAAACTATCCTATGTCCTTTCTCGGGTTCCAGGCTATATCTATACTAAATTTCATTCAAATCGGTTCAGTGGTTTAGGCGTCAAGAAGAGACAGACAGATAGACAGAGCTACTTTCGCATTTATAATATTAGTACGGATGAACCGCCGTTCGGAGACGACACGGCCTTGTAAAGCCTCGCATAATCATAATTATAACAGGCGTTTGTTACACCCCCCGCCTGTTTATTTTTGTTGTGGCATTCAAGACTGTTAATCATACAGTTTTGTCGCGGAGTACCTTTCATTGCTTCTAAGCTATATCTTGCGGTCTCCACTATTGATCTCCTCAGAAATTGCATTAATTAAGAATAGTGTGAAAGGCTTGTCAAAAAGCTGGCAAAGTTAATCAAATAATTTATTTATTTTATTTACAAACACAGTAAAAGGAATCTAGTTACTTATTCCAAAAAGTAGTTTAGTATTCACTTTTGGTTTACATTTTTCGCATTCATGAATCTTATAGTCCATATATTTCACGACCATTTTACCATGACTCAAACAATCACCTACAATTTGTATTTTCGGAGAAAAACGATAAAATAGTTGAGAAGTAAGAATATGTGCATATAAGCATTATGGTGCGACTTCACTTGGCGTTTTTAACAAAACATTTGCGTGTTCGATGGCAAGCAATACGAACCTTATAATTTTAGAATAAGTCTAAAGTATTGTTTTACCCAAGTAACGCAAATATATTGCCAATTACGCCAAGTAAAGTCGCACCATAACATACAAACAGTAGAATCGTGCAACTAGTTACACAAAGACACAGGTATTTTTTATACATAAACGAACCCTTTGTATATACAGGGTGTCCCATGGCTATGCCACATGGAGGGAAAGTACCTTAAATCTTGTAGATAGAACATTTTACTGAAAGAAGACATTATTTGAATTTTAAAAACATTTTAAACTGTACTCATAGATATTTAAATAAATACATAGTTGAACCGGGAATCGGACCTGTTACTCGAGAAAATTAATCAGCTTGTAGTTTTATCATACCGATCGAAGGGCTTCATTCATCACAAGGATTATTTTTTGCTAAATAACACAGTGTTAAAAATAAAAGAAAGATCTTAACATCTGTTAAGAATTTTAACATTTTAATACAAAATTAGTCAATTTTTCAAATGATCATTGTTTTTTAAAATTCAAATAATGTTTCCTTTCAGTAAAATGTTCTATCTACAATATTTAAGGTACTTTCCCTCCATGTGGCATAGCCGTGGGACACCCTGTGTAGCAAGTCCGTTTAAGTAACAACAAGTTATACAAAAAAAACAAAGCGTTTTCCCCCAACCTTTGTGTAACTACCAAGTTACTGACTTACATAACCATTATGTGTCAAGATTTCACACATTTTGTTGCGTAAGATTTAATGAAAAGAGTAATTTTGGGTACTTATGTCTTTATAAAGCTTTTAAAAAGGTGTGAAAAAGTTAATTGTTTGTGTCAAAAAGTAAAAAAAAAACTTGTTAGATTATTCTTGAACATAGAGGGAGTTACTGCAATGCTGTTCGCAGGTGAGTGTTACTAGGTTCAGAACACTTACATAAACCGACCAATATGTGTCAAAATTGGTCACATTTTATTGTAGTTAGATTTAATGATAAGAGTGATTTGGCGTATGGCTTCGTAATGCTTTTGAGAAGATGTGAAAAGGTTCGTTTTCAAAGTTAAAAACTTGTTAGATGATTCTAGAACACAGGGCGAAATCTGGAAGCTTTACGCAAGGGAGTAGATTATTATTATAGGTAACTAGATTTAGAACACAATATTTTGCAAATTCGATATTTCGGTCTAGGTCATTCGACATGGAAATGGATCTGAGTTCGTCCCAGTGTTTCGTTCTTAAAACAAAATTCATAGCTGTCTTGAGTTAATACATAGGAGAGTTAGCGGTGCTGTGTCCAACAAGTTATAGTTGTACAAATTGTACTTCATTCATACCAAATGATAATAATAGTTTTTAGTGAATAGGATGCGGTACATTTTTATCGGTCGTCAAGAAAGTGATTTGTTTTCTATATTTTTTCCACATATATATTTTTATTTTAACACTTTGGTGGATTCAACGTGGTAACATAGAATCCTAGCCAAGGATAAAGACTTAGCAAGTGGTTTCTGCCCAAAAGACTACAGCCCCAATTAGTAGTATAAAAATCAAGGTCCTGAGTCGACACGATAAAAAATAAATAAATATCCTGGGACAACTCACACACGGTTATCTGATCCCAAACTAAGCAGAGCTTGTACTATAGTAACCAGACAACTAATAAACATACTTATATAATTTATAAATACATATATATTATAGATAAATTATTCCCAGACCCAGAACAAACAATCATGCTCATCACACAAAGTTTGTCCTGGGTGGGAATCGAACCCACGACCTCTGGCAAAGATAACAGCCGGCTGTCGCGCTGCTATTGTCTTTCTATTGTGTCTCGAACCACGTGTGTTCAAAGGTTTAAGTGAGTAGAGTGTGTCATCGACGCTCCTTTAGTTTTTTTTGCGGGGCCCACTGCGGGCAAAGTAATATAGCAAGTCCTTAGTACCGCGAAAGAACAGAGTACCGTACTCCGTTCTTTCGCCTTTTAACAGCCTACGTGATCTTAAATGACCTACACAAATCTATTTGAGCCTGGCAACCTTATGAACCATGAAAACATGTGGTTAAAGCACCTGCCTCCCATATTATAAAGTTGTTGATTCGAATCCAGCTAAGTACAAGTGTAAACTAGTCAAAACAAAATAGACATGATTCTTTTTGACCGCCATTAATACGTAAATATTTATATTTACTCATAGATGTGCTTGCTTTTTGTTTTTAATCATAGATGTGCTTGCTTAGGCGAAGGATTAAGGAATTATTTTAACGTACTTAATCAATAATTAAAGTTGGTTATTTTGTTCAAAAGGCACAAAAAGGCCCTTTTTAGGGAAAATGCAGCAAAATATTGAGAAATGTATACTTAACCTAACACTGTTTTTCTGTGATTATCAGTGATCGGAATCCCGTGGAATATCCATATTAATATCAATGTTTGCGGTCAATGAACTTAAATAGCTCTACCTATTCCGATCTATGGTGATTATTGAGCAATGTTATTATGATCAGCAAGTGGTTCCTCTTCAACTTTGTGTGCTCTCTGAGCCTTCCTGGTACATTTTCCATCGTATGGGAGACATTCGGTTCTTTCCTGGTAGAGGCTTAGTGCGTTTATGAGCTCTTGTCGCATCTGACTGTAGTCCTCTTTGAAGATTATTTTCAGTAGGTCTCATAATCAGTCAGCAGGGTTGAGATTGGTTTTCGTTGCATGCTACGGCAAAACGGTGATACTGACGTTAGGAAAAGCGGTTTGTATGATACGGACAAAACAAAAAAAAAAGGAAAACAGGAAAAAACAAAAGCAGCAACTAGTGTCTTTGTGAAAATGGAATAACATGAAGTCGAATAACTCCCTCAACTGATAACAGTTGCAGCACCCCTATCCTGAATTACCAGCTCTATTTTGCCTACTTAATTAATTTCAGCCCATACGATAATTCTTGGACCCCCGTAATGTTTGAGTGTACTACGTGAGCTCGACAAATGGATGGGCGTTTAACGGTTGTGCGACAAAACTGTACAGCGACTCACCATAGTTCGAATGCACGCTAGTACGACACACTGAAGATCGACATCACGCTAGTACGACATGAAGACACATTTGTATTCAATACTAGCTTTCGGCCACATGGATGTCGAACTTCTCCACTATTTTAACCCTTTAGGAGGTAAATTTAAAAAAAAAAGTTTCTTAGTGGCTATTTACTCTTCACAAAGAATAAACCCTCCAAGTTTCATGTCTCTAGTTAGTTAAATAACAACAAACGGTGATATCAGTCAGTGAGTTTTTAAATGATTGACACTCCCTCATGACTTCTCATGAGGGAGTGTCCGACTTTTACTGACTAAAACCCACTCATGTTCCTTCGGTTGCCCTTTATTATTGTAACGATTAGAATCATTCCGCAACCCTGGCACGTGCCGGAGGGCCCCGTCACGTGCTGACTGCTCTTTGAGTCGCGCGTGGAGCAAACGCGCCATCGACACAGGCCTGGTCCTTATCGGGCGGCGAGCTACCCATCGCTCGCCGTCCGCAGTTCCGCGCCTACGGCGGCCGGTAGTCGACTTGCAACTTTTGACACCTACGCCTGGGTCTCTATCCGCGGCGCGAGGCTGGACGCTGCCTTACCCGCCCCGCCGCCTTCTTCTCCAGCATGACTGCTTCGTTAAAGGAGGCGACGGCTTCCCATTCAGTCTCGCCCTGGAGCATGGCCTAAACCAGCGCCGGGTGCGAGAGGTCAGCCCCACCGATCGCGTCTGCAAGGACACGGCGGTGGTCCGCCCAAACGGGCATACCGCCACCGTGCCACTCAGGCCTCGTGCTTACGCCAGAATCCGACACATTAACCTTCCGAACTTACCGTGTCCGGTGAGGACCTGTGTCAGGCGATAAGTGAATGCGCCGGGGCGCCTCTCCAGCCACTTATACCTAATATTTTTCGAACACACACATTGTATGTTTTTTTTACTACAACTACACATTTTGGCGATTCATTTAGATGAAGATAATGCTTTCTTTTATCTACAGACGGCAGTGTCGCATAATCGTTTCACTTAGCATAATCACTTGGGCAGTGTCAAACTACTGTAATACTACACCAACGTACTGTCGAATCAGAGTACTGTTGTACTACCGTAGTGTCGCACTACCGTAGTGTCGATCTACTGTCGCGGAATCGTTTGTCACACTTGCGTGATGTCGATCTTCAGTGTGTCGTACTAGCGTGCATTCGAACTATGGTGAGTCGCTGTACAGTTTTGTCGCACAACCGTTAAACGCCCATCCATTTGTCGAGCTCACGTAGTACACTCGTAATGTTTTGTTCCACGTTTGCATGGTTTTGAAAAATGTTCGCCTTGTTGTCTCATTTGTTTTCACGATAATACTTGACCTTTATTCGTTTGCAGAGAGTACTGTCCTCCAATTTTCCATGCTCCGGCTAAATTTTATTTGAGTGTACCAAAAACGCACTGCATGTTGAGTCCTTGTCAGTATGTGTCTAGCAACGTCTTGTACTCTGGACCTTTGGCCACCTCCGAGGCATAAAATAACAAATTTGAGTACCATTCGATTGCTGCAGCGGGTTTGTAATGCCCGGGCGGTTACGGTTCGCTCACAAAGTGCAGTAAAGCTTTTGTACCGGTCTACATGAGCTATTTCTACTCAAGTTTTTTCTGTGCTAGGTTTTCTAGTGACACTGTTGGTTTCCTGGTAGTGCTTCCACACGTTTCTGATAGATCTTCACTACAGACCGACACGAATCGCTACTGATCTGCGGGACTCTACCTTCTGACACAGGACAACTGCTCTTGCAGCGACTTCCAGGTCCATATGACGTCGAAAACATGCCAAAGGTATCACGGTTACCACAGAAATCGAATGAAGCAGGCCAAGAAAGCAACATCTTACAGCGGATCTTTGAGTTACATGTCAACACAAGTGATAAAATTAGTAAAGTTTATGATTTTTCTTCTGAAAATCTTTTCCTTCTTAGCCGTTTTCTACTATTTGGGTGTAGGCCACCATCCACTTTGTGCTAGCTATTTTTTTTCACGTCATTTTTTTTTTGTAAACCGAACTCTTTTTTATGAGATATAAAAACTTCCGACCCTTGAATCATTTATTCCCGAGAGCTTAGCTTAGCTATCTATTTTTTTTTAAATTGTCCCACTACTATTTCCAACCACTGCAACTCTTAGTTAAAAGGCAAACAAACAGTTTTGACGGGCCTGTTGGTGTAGTGGTTAGTAGCCCTGACTGCTAAGCTGGAGGTCGTGGGTTCGATTCCCACCCAGAAAAAACTTTGTGTGCATTTATGAGCATGATTGTTTGTTCTGTGTCTGGGTGTAATTTATCTATAATATGTATGTATTTATAAATTACATAAGTATGTACATCAGTTGTATGGTTACCATAACACAAGCTCTAAGCAGAGCTTAACTTGGGATCAGATGACCGTGTGTGAGTTGTCCCAGTATATATTAGTATATAGTATATTAAACAGTAAGGGCGTGCGCTGCGTTAAGCGGGCGTCCGTCGCGGGTGTCCGCGTGGCGTGCGGTTTCATGTTATCACATAGATCAGCGGTGCGTTCAGCACGCGGCGCGGTCGGCGGGAGTCCGCGTGAGTGCCAGGCCACACGGTGCGGTGTGGCGCCTGAGCGGTGCAGCAACGGTTTTTTACATATAAAAATGAATGGTATGCCACACGGTACGTCCGGCACCGCTCCGGCGTCGCACCGCATGCACACCGGACAACGGCGCGAGGCAGACGAGGCGGGGAGGGGAGCAAGCAGTGCGGTGCCGCAGTGGCACCGCTCAGTTGTTTATACGGCATAGGCAAAAGTGCTCGCACGTTGATAATAATTACAAGTATATCATACGGTGCCGCAGCGGCGCCGTAAGAACATTGCAGCGCCGCACTGCTCGTGTGGCCGCCAGTGCGGTGCGGAGTAATGCGGTGCGGTGCCGCACCATGTGGCCTGGCACTGACGGAGCACGCGATCGGAGATGTTTCTAGGAAACAGGGGCCCTAGTCTGCTATTACAATCGTGTCTCAATGATCGATTTTTGACGTGTAATGTCAAACTTTTGATACTAATCCCATACAAAAACTGTCAAAGTTGTCAAATATCCGGCCGATGACTGGTCATTGAGACACGATTGTAATAGCAGATTAGGGCCCCAGTACACTCGCGCGATCAAAATTGTACTGGCGGCGCGGCGCTGCGAGAGGCGGGAGACCGTCGCGGGCGTCCGCGACGGGTATTTGTCCGCGACGAAGCACGGCGCGGGCGTCCGCGACGGGTTGAATTTGTCCGCGACGGACGCCCGCTTAACGCAGCGCACGCCCTGAAGCTCGTCGAGTCCCAGAAAACGATTGAACTGTCTTGGATGCCGCAACGAAATTAATAAGAGAAGTACAGCGGATGAGTAAGAAACATGCGTTTTCCATTTCCCGTCATAACAAGCAGGAGACAGAACAGAACTAGGCGATGAGGAGCGATTACAACAGAGAGTAGCCTAGATTATCTAGCACCATGGAATAAAATTTATTAAAATAACTTATTCCTAAAAATGCGAGGTGTTACAATTCCAATTAAAGTAATGGCATGGCATCTCAAAATTTGAGTACAATAATTCATTAAACCACTCATTGTAACATTCATTCGGTTGAGAGTCACTGTTACCACATGAATCTCTCCCCTCCCCCTTCCTCCCTTTCTCCCTTCTATTCAATCTAAATTATAGAGAAGTATAGCATCTCAGTATTCTTCTTAAATCTGGCTATAATATTTTTTACAATCAGGTAGTTCTAGAAATTAGCATATTTATGTCTGCATAAAACGAGAATTTTCAAAAATAGAAATTATTGACGTTGGTTATTTTTTATAGTACCGGTAAAGAACGAGTTAAAGATGGCAAAATTGGACAATGACCTTTCATCTCAGTTGGATGCGAGCAAAATGGTTTGAAGTACAATGAAAGGAAACTCAAAAATATAAAAATATTATGATACGCCTACAAAAATAGCCTTATTTAATTAGGATGAAATTCGTCTACCCAAAAAAATATAAACCATAGCGTATTTTACAGCCGTATTCCCCAAATAATGACTGATTGAAATAACAAAGTACATTGTTCGCGAATATGCAATTAGTAATAATTAAGAGGAATTTAATCAGCAACCACCGAACGTTATCTAAATATATTTTCAAATACATCAAATTCAGTTTCCTGTCAATTAACGTAAATTTAATTACTAAATTTTAAATTTAATTTCATAAATTGCATAATTTGATTACAAAATTAAATCTTGTTTAATTATGTACTTTGACAAAAATATGATTGACTAGCTTTCACCCACGGATTCGCCGCGCGCCAATACGATACGAATGTCGATATTTCCATCATTTTAACCCTTCAAGATTGGAATTTCTAAAAATATCCTTTCTTAGTGATTAGCTACTCTTCACAAAGAAGCTACTCTTCACACCCTGCAAGTTTCATGTATCTAGGACCATTGGTTTGGGCTGTGCGTCGATATATCACAGTCAGTCAGTTAACCATTATATAGATTATACTAGTGTTTTAAAAAAACCCCTAATCTGTTACCCAGTGTGGAACCAGCCCTCAAGTCAGACGAGGTCCTGCCGGGCTTGCGGAATGTTTTTAATAGTTACCGTGACCCCCGAAACATAAGGCCCGAGTCACACCGGAATGGCAGTGGCCGGCAGCGGTCGCCCGCCGCGCCGCGAGGCCGCCAGCGTCGCTAGAAACAAGAGGCGCGCGGCCGCGCGCGGCGCCGCGCGCGGCCGCTGGCAGCCACGCGACCTTTTCAAGATTTTCAAGCGATACTAGTCTTTTAAGTATGTAGTTAAAGTTTAAAATTATTTCACACTGAAGGTGCTCGCCGCCCCGCACCGGTGTGACTCGGGCCTAAACGCCAACCGAAGGAACATGAGTGGGTTTTAGTCAGTAAAAGTCTGACACGCCCTGTGGCATGCGTTCCAGAAATCTCTCGCACCCGGCATTCGGGCCCCATCGACTAATGATGATAATTTGTATAGTTTCCTTCGTTCGCTTCGCCCGCCCGCTAGCTGGCGGTGTGGCCTGTGCTGCGACAATTCAATATTTTGATGATGATAATTTGACATTGTGTGAAAATGGCATTTTGCTACAAGGCATTTTGCGAAAATGTCATTTTGCTAATGTGACGTTTTGCGATGTGGCGTTTTCGGAATATGACAAATTGAGAATGTGACATTTTGCGAAATTTCAATATGTCATTTTGCGAATGTGACATTGTGCGCCTAATCCCTCCCGCCGCACCCAGGACGGGAGCAGTCATTTGATGATTACCCACTTCGCAAAAAAAAAGTCAGACGAGGTAAATAAACAGGTACGATGAGCCTCTAAGGACAGAGAGGGTCACATACTTGATGTCTAGTCAAAGGCAGATTTATTAGGTACACAATTCGATGATAGAATTATATTAATGATCGACCTAGACTGGGGTCACGATTTCCATGACACCCATCCTCCCCAGTATCCCCTCTTATCTGTGTTACGTATTTTTTGTATAAAACGAAAATGATTATTTACTTAGGTTTTTACATCCTAAAAGCCAAAAAGTAAGATTAATTAAAGTAAAATCTAAATTTTTGACCATAGAAATTTTGGTCATTCCAAGCTTTGTGTGAAAAGCTTGGAATTTCCCATATATTTTTCTTCGACCTCACCTGCATAGGAAGCCAACTGCCAAATTAGATGTAGTACGTAACAAGTCCTATCACGGATTAAAGGCTAATATGCAGGTGTGAAGCGATTAGTTAACAATGTCAAATGTTAGGTAAAATCATATCAGAAATTGAAAACTCATTGTTAGCTGACATTGACAGAAATAAAAGAATATGGGAAAGAAAATGGATTAGCAGAAGACTTCAGTACGGAGCTAGTGATAAACTTTTTCAAGAACTGATAAATGAGGATCCAACTGAATTTTTTCTTTCAATGCGAATGAAAGAGGATAATATTATGCACTTGTCAAAGCAAAACTGTTTACTAGCCCAGTCAAATTAGGCAAAAAATGGGGTAAACCTCGGAATGAAAGATAATAAGCTAAAAATTGGTATGAGCCTTTGTCTCATCGTTCTAAATGTTGTCTCAAAAGTCACAATTGTTATCTTGTCCGCGTCTTGAGATATTGGAGGTCAAAGGTCACAAAAATCGGTTTTTCGCAAATAATTTGTTTTCTATTGCTTAATGGGATTTGCACCTTTTACAAAAAATGTGGAGTATAAAATTCTCCACAACCTGTACCTTAACTTTTTTTTCATACGATCAACCGTTTTTGCGGTAGACCGCGAAGAGTGCGCCGCGTATAGTCATGTATGGCCTAACGCAAGGATGAGGGCTCCGGTGTGGGCGCCCAACCTAGCCACGGCTTCGGCCCGGCTACTGAGGGCGTCCCAGAGGGTCATGGCGATTCGCATGGTGCGGGGATACCGCACGCTCTCCTGCGAGGCGGCGTGCCTCCTTGCCGGCACTCCGCCGTGGGATCTGGAGACAACAGTCCTTGCACACACGTACGAGTGGCGCGTGGAAGTGCAACGCCGGGGCGAAGTCCCGTTGCCGCGGGTTATCGTGGCGCGGCTCACGGAGCTCCGGCGAGATCTCATGGCGGAGTGGAGACAGCGACTGTCGCAACCTAGTGCTGGGCACGCCGTCATAGCGGCGGTAAGTCCCCTTTTTGAAGAGTGGCTGGAGAGACTCTTACGTTTCGCTTGACACAGGTCCTCATCGGACATGTCAGTTCGGAAGGTTCCTGTGTCGGACTCGGGCGGAAGCGACGCCTGGGTGTCACCACTGCAGCAACGGTCGCCTGGAGGACACGGTCGAGCACACAGTGGAGGTGTGCCGCACATGGGCGGAGCATCGACGTGTCCTCGTAGAGGCGATCGGCGGCGGTGACCTCTCGCGCCCAGCGCTGGTTCAGGCCATGCTGCGGGGCGAGACGGAATGGGATGCCGTCGCCTCCTTCTGCGAAGCAGTTATGCTAGAGAAGGAAGCGGCGGCGCGCGAGAGGCAACGACGAGCCTCTCGCCCCGGACAAAGACCCAGGTGAAGACGTTGAGAGTCGCAAGACGACTACCGGCCATTGTAGGCGCGGTTCTGCGGATGGCGAGCGATGGGTAGCTCGCCGCCCGGCTAGGACCAGGACTGCGTCGACGGCGCGTTAGTGTTCCACGTACGCCTTAAAGAGAAGGAGTCACCACAGGAAGGGGCCCAACAGGGTCAACGCCTGCCGGGGTTGCGGAATGTTTATAATAGTTACCGTGACCCTGGAACATAAAGGGCAATCGAAGGAACATGAGTGGGTTTTAGTCAGTAAGAGTCTGACACGCCCTCCCGCCGCACCCAGGACGGGAGCAGTCATTTGATGATTTCCCACTCACCAAAAAAAAAAAAAAGATTCAGTCTGGTCCATGCGAAGAATAGTTCTATTATACTACAGTTAAATAGAAATATTTAAATATAAAATAATTAAGAATAATTAGTACATCAAAAATATGCATTGTTTAATAATTATATTTTTTTAGTAAATAACTAACTTAATTCAACCGTCACTCACGCTTATCCTTGCATTAGGCCATACATGACTACACGGCGCACTCTTCGCGGTCTACCGCAAAAACGGTTGATCGTATGAAAAAAAAGTTAAGGTACAGATTGTGGAGAATTTTATACTCCACATTTTTTGTAAAAGGTGCAAATCTCATTAAGCAATAGAAAACGAAATATTTGCGAAAAACCGATTTTTGTGACCTTTGACCTCCAATATCTCAAGACGCGGACACGATAACAATTGTGACTTTTGAGACAACATTTAGAACGACGAGACGAAGGCTCATACCAATTTTCAGCTTATTATCTTTCATTCCGAGGTGAAACCCTAATTTGACTGGGCTATACACGGTGTTTAGGACGGGCGACATTGCGAGTGCGACCCCCGCGGGTATGCAGGGGAAGCTGCTGGAGCAGTAAAAATAGAGCGGCATTCTTATCATTTTACTTCGCACCTGCACTCCGCATTTAACACTTATCACTTAACAGCGCGACCGTTAACACGTTGATTTTACTAATCACGTGACACTTGCACAGAGAGTGTAAATTATCCGTAAGGCACCGCACGCATGCGTTCTCGCTCCTGTGAACGCATTACTATACCAATGAACCTAATTAAATAGAATATTTTCATGTCTACCTTCAAAACTAAAGAACGGATTTCCATATATTTCAACCCTTATTTTACTACAGGCAGAGTTTAATAAAAACCCTAAAACACTTTTATCTACAAAATTGTTTTTTTCGCTTATTTTACACTGAACCAAAATAATCCTTTGTTATTGATTCTTATTACCTCCCAATTATCACAACATAACAACCATTACTAACAAACCATGTGATAATTATTACGTTACCAGTCAGTCAGGCGAAATTACATTTGTATTGAAACCTGGGTTAACTTAGTTTATTACAAGTAACTTACTGACAGTATAAGCGGTTTTAGGTTTATGGAAATTAACCCCATTACTAATCTCTACTAATATTATAAAAAAAAACGAGTAACATAGGTCTTATAATATCACGCTAGGTTCCACGGGAGCGAAGCAGTAACCAAAAACCTAACGTAACGCGGGTGAAACCGCGAAGAACAACTAGTATATTATAAAAGAGGAAACTGACAGCCTGACTTACTTACTGATCGATCACAGCACTAGAAATATAAATTTTTGACCAAATGCCTGTACCGTCATAGACCAAGAGTTGGCTAAGAACGGATGCTCATTCAAAAAATAAACCTCAGGCGGTAAAATCATGCTTATAAGTTTGTATGGTGTTCGTATGACTATTTAAATTAAAATAAAAACCTAACAACGCAAACGAAGCTTCTGTCAACAACTAGTTTTTATTTGAAACATGCTCGCTAAAAATCAAACAGTACAACCATTTAGTATCAATCGAAATAATATCTGTACAAAGTTGTCGGCGCTTTGTACTGTGAAACGGTCCGTGCAGCGGGGACTCATAGAGTGATAACTAGAGATGGGTTTCTACCCGGTAAATACCCAAATGCAGATCTCTTCCCCGGTAAATACCCAAATGCAGAGCTCTTCCCCGGTAAATACCCAAATGCAGAGCGCTTACCCGGTAAATACCCAAATGCAGAGCGCTTACCCGGTAAATATCCAAATGCAGGGTTTTACCCGGTAAATATTCGATCCGTATTTACCCACCTCCCATCTCTAGAGATGCGTTTCTATCCGGTAAATACCGAAATGCAGCGTCTTTACCCGGTAAATACCCGATTCGTATTTAACCACCGCCCATCTCTAGTGATAGCTAGTAGCTTACCCGGCCGCCAGGTGGCCCCGGGCTCAAATAAACAGTGACCTGTGTCGCCATGGATATCCGGATGATGTGTTACGTACACTGACGCGCACACACGTACACTGTTTGAATTGACGGATTTTAATGATTACTCAGAACTCGGTTGTAATTGCAGTAAAAGGTAATTGATACAAATAATTCCTCTTAATGACAGGCATGATATTTGAGTTTATAAATTCCGAATATATTTGCAAAGAAGAATTAATCAAAATACACAATGAATAAAAAAATGCACACAATGGAGCTTCCGACAGGTACATCGCACACACATGGACAATATTGAGCTTCATTTATACGAATACGGAATTTAAGGTTTGCAATATAGTGCTATTTGTATCACGTATGTACATTTAACACATGAGATAAATATTTTGTCATGCTTTTAAATATTTTTTGCACAGCAAATTATTCAAAATATAAAATCAATACTGGGCTCTGATGAAGCCCAATTGACTATTCCATAAAGTACATTTACGTTGCCATGGAAACTTTTATATCTAAAATAGAAACATCTGCCTACGTACAATGATGTTATAAGCAAAAAAGTGTAGATAGGTTATATGCAGTCAATAAGTGGCACATTAAAAGTTTGCCAATTGACAAACTTGATACTGAGTATCGAGTTGACATTTGACGTTTATCTCTTTTTCACTCGCACTACTTCAATCATGTCATCCTACTTTGACGTGTAATGTATGTGTGCGTCAGTGTGCCGTTTTTAAAGATAGATTTTTGTTTGGGTAACCTATCTACACTTTTTTACTTATAACATCATTGCCTACGTAGAATGTTTAAAATAAATAGCTTATCAAGTCTGAGCCGATACTATAGAAATGAAATCTGTACTGGCCGGCCACTTAAATGACTATTTATTTCTCGGCAACTAGTAAAGGATAATATTTAATTTCAAGTCCGGATAAGGTAAGCATGAAAGTCATTTTGTACGTTACAAGGATGTTCCAAAAAAACACACGAAAAGATGTAACATTGAATATTCCGCTTGAGAAGATAAATCGTCTTGAATGGACTTTTAAAATGCCCTTAAAGAAAATATCAATTAGAGAAAAACGGTTCAAACTCTAATCTTTTTTGGTTTAATCGCAAGCATTTAGAGAGTGTGTTGACTTACCCACTTTGTGCTGGAAGTATCCCAAAGTGGGCAGTACATACAGGACCACAGTTACAATTGCAGTATGATGCTACCCAAATTAGCTACATAGCATAATCTCGCTACTAACAAATCTTACACTGACGTATTTTGTAAAAAGAAAATTAAAATAAAATGTTAGAGCTACATCAATTTAGAAATTCTAGTACCGTCTGGCGCTCGCTGATCAGCTTATAACTTATAAGTACATAATTTCTATCTCTCAATTTTCCTTTACAAATATTTTCCGTTCCCGCGTGGATATTGAAAATAATGATGTCGAGGTTTCACATTGAATATAACTGTATGTACTTTCAGGACAGTACTTTTCCAATGTTACAATATACGACGTGAGTGCACGACGAGCCTTATTACACGCAATCGATTCGCTTCGAGGGGCTTAGTGAAATAAATATAGCTGCGTAACAACCTCTATAAACCGTCTTTGCATCTGTACAACAATTGGCGTATTTGGTATTTTTTATTGCTTTATAATCACGTTACGACAAGCGCTTTACAGATTCGCGGAACCGATATAAATGCCTATGAGAAACGGCCGGTAGCTTAGCCAACGGTCTGCTTGAGCAGGGTACCTTACGGAATCAGTCTTGCTATCCAACACCTTTTCATCTGTATTTACGTCACGCAACCACAACAGGCTTTTTTGGGTTTTCTGAAAAGAGCATAAGTATTCTATTTTTCATCTTTATCATGCAATGAAAAGCCTCGCAATATAGTGTTGCGATAGGTAGTGGTATGTCCTAAAATTATTGATTACACGCTCCCCTGTCCGGTGCGTGCACATACGTGCATTTATAGATATATTTGTCAGTGAAAGGTAATACCAGAGGCCGACGCGACGACGGCTAGCTCCCAATTTAATAGAGCGCCTAACAAATATTTGTGTTCGTACAGTCGTAAACCAGGGAAATCTTTGTGTGGAAACATTGCTGTAGTCGTATGCTCGTAAGCTTTTTTTCCAAATTTTTGTACAGGGATTTTGCCGTTCATTACCTTCGACATTCCGGCTTTATGATTGACTGCATAACAAATAAAAATTCGGAGGTTGGAACGCTTTGTTTTGTGACTGTTTCAGAAAAGCATTATATAGGTTGTATATGTCACACTGTTATAGGAGTATAGAACTGGTTTGTGTGTTAAAAGGACAGTGAATCAATTGTTGTGGCTTACTGTATTTATTGTTTTGTGCAGAGATCACGGCAAGATTCCAGACGGCGCGCACGGAGGTCCGTCAGCTGCTGCTGCAGTATTTGCTGCCGTGGCTGGTCAACATCGAGCTGGTCGACCCCAACGTGCCTCCTGCCAACCCACTCTCCTACATACAGGTTCGTGTAACTTATTTCTAGCACGCACCTGCCATATTACTTCCTCACCTGCCCTCTTTAGTTTCAAGGGAAAGTCCTCATGAGTTTCCTTTGTCTAGAAAAATGTAAGATAAAATTACGGTCTCTTACGATCCCAAAATTCGAAGGTTATTAATATATGCATCCATACTAATATTATAAATGCGAAAGTGTGTCTGTCTGTCCGTCTGTATGTTTGTCTTTCTTTCACGGCAAAACGGAGCGACGAATTGACGTGATTTTTTAAGTGGAGATAGTTGAAGGGATGGAGAGTAACATAGCCTACTTTTTGTCTCTTTCTAACGCGAGCGAAGCCGCAGGCAAAAGCTAGTATGTATATATATATCTGGATGCATTACTTAAATGTATTAAAAGTATCCTTTTATTATATTTTTATTGTAACATTGCACCTACTAACTTATCTTTTCACCACCTCTTGGTTGATTGATTCTTTACTTTTTGCATGAAATATAAATAAACAAAGTCTCTAGGTCAAGGTCGATTAATTTCCTTGAGTGAAGGTACACGAGGAAACGCGATCGTTTCCTTAAGGCTCCGCCACACAGACGAAAACACGGCATAATAAAGATTAAAACAAAGTACTGGTCGATAATAACACCGCCTTTTTTTAATGTTGTTCCCTAGTGAAATTCGCTGTCACTACGTACGTGCTACGTAACGTGCGTTAACCATGGATGTGTACTAGCGCGCGTTGTTGCTACATTTAGGACAATCCTGACAGATTTTATGTAGTAAATATTAACTTTGGCCCGTGAGAAGTCGGCCTACTTTTTAGTCTGATTCTGCTGCCGGATCAAACTAAATAGTTGTGTTAGTGGTGGATGCCTCACCAGCCAATAGCTGTCCGACTGTCCTTGCATACTTTACACCAGTTTAAAGTTAAATCTTGGAAAAAATTAAATGTCTTCCGAGTCGGCCAAAAATCGGCCTAATATGCGGTAGTGGAAAAAGGTTATACTGACGCCCGACTACGGAAGCTCTTCAAACTGGAATATCGGACAAATCGGAAACGTTGCCACGTGTGCGTTTCTTTACATTCTTATTACGACCAATCTCGGGCGACTAAAAAGTTTGTAGTGTGTGACTGACACAGACCGATGATCATCCACACTAATATTATAAATGGGAAAAAAGTGTGTTTGTTTGTCCGTCTTTCACGGTAAAGCGGAGCGACGAATTAACTTAATTTATTAAGTGGAGACAGTTGAATGAATGGAGAATGACATAGGCCAATTTTTAAACTTCTAACGCGAGTTAAGCCGCGGGGAAAAGCTAGTTGTTATTAAAATATAAATATGATTTGTGTGGAAAGCAAAGTATTATAATATCACGACGCCAGTCAGCGGGTCAAGTGTTTACAACGCATCGATCTCGTCGCATTAGCCGATTAGTCGACACCCGGTTGAGTGACAAAGAAAATTGATCACCTAACCTACTTACTTGCTGTTACTTGCTTAGGTAGATACTCGGATTCCGACTATTGAACAAGTCTGTTGTGATCTAATAAACTATCTTCACTACTAAGGTCAGTTATGTCAGCTGAGATCCAGCTTTCGGAAAGCGAAAGAAAAATTCAGTAAGCTACTGTAATTAAAATGATGAATGACTTATATATACTTGAAAGAAAGATGAATGGAAAGATGTGGTTTATTCCGTTGCAGTAATTAATATGTTCTTTATATATTTATTTTATTTAATGTTTGTTTTTGAGCAAATTATGTGTCCCATATTTTCTTTTTAACAGTTCCGTACCCAAAGAATTACTACACGGCTCTATCATTTAACCACGGCTATCCGTCCGGTAATCTGTTGTTGCAGTGTTTCTCATACACCGTAAAAGATATTGCCATTTTAAAGAAGGGTTGTACAAAAAAAGGGTTTTTTTTCAGCGTTATTTTTGCGTTATGATGAGCGTAGTCCAAAACCTTTCGCGTACGGGTCCTATTCGAATACGCATAAATATCTTGGCATATCGACTATAAGTATGCTTTCATCCACAGTATTACGCTGCAGAAGCGGGGCGTAGCGGGCGCCGGGAGGGGCTGGGCTCCGCTGAGGCCACCGAAATGGTACTCAACAACCTCTTCTATATCACTGCCAAGGTAAGTCACCACTGATCGGTATCATCATCGAAAGACGTCCACTGCCGAACGAAGACCTCCCTCTAAGATTTGCATCGTTCCTGCGCCACCCGCATCCTACGGGACCCGGCGACCTTGACGAGATCGTCGGTCCATCTTGCGGGCCTATGCTGCGTTTTCTTGATCGGTATAGGTAGGGAAAAACAGACAAAGCTACCCAAAGGTTTATATATTTTTTATTTATTTATTTAATAAATACTGTCTAGACAGGCCCACTCAAGTCTGCGTGCCTCTCTCGTCAAGACAGCATCGGTCATTACCCCGAACGTACCTTCTAATTCAATTTTTAAGAACTTCAAAAGCAATTTGATCTCTGACTTTGTTTTGGATATTTCTTCTCAGAGTACTCGGCTAAGAAATAACTACCACATCGTTTGCTTGAATAAGCATGTCTGGTATTGACATATATTTAAATAGTTTATCAAATAAATATCACTTCATCATTTTTAGGGTTCCGTACCTCAAAAAGTAAAAACGAAATCCTTATAGGATCACTTTGTTGTCCGTCCGTCCGTCCGTCTGTCAAGACCCTTTTTCTCAGAAACGCGTCGAGATATCAAGTTGAAATTAATACCACATAGGTACTCAGATCTGCTATCTCTCAAAGCAGTGAAAAAATCAAGTTTCTAAATCAACGCAATAAACAGATTCGGCGGCTTATATTGCATATTTAGACATTTGCAAGGGAATCAAAACCTATAGGGTACTTCCCACTGACCAAGAATCATGAACTTTGGCAAGAAGCAATGTCATGTAGCACAAGTAAAGTAAAAACTCAGAAAACCGTTTTGTAGTTATTTCACAAAAAAAAAACAAATTAACGGAACCCTCGTTGTGCGAGTCTGACTCGCACTTGACCGGTTTTTTTCAATAAAATTGTTTTCGGTATCAAAATGGATACTTATACATTTTTTTTGTGGTTTATACCAATAAGTTTGTACCTTCTCACCAACTTATACTCAGTACAAACGACAAAGATTTGTGTTTATCGAACGCCCATTGAGTTTAAGTAATTATCGCCCTTTGTTTTGTTCTCTAAAACTCTTTACCCAGTTACATCAATAAATTATCTTGTCACAAGTGCGCTACTACAAAAACCTACAAACACAGAGAACGAGGAAAACTGTTTCACCGTGATACAGTTCATACTAGTACGGGGAACAGGGTGAATCAATTTTGTTAGCAACAAGAAATACGTACCGAGCGACGGATTGTAAACAAAGTGAACTGTGCAAGTTTGTTTTTAATTTTGGTAAATAAAGAAGTTTAATAAAAAAAAATTGAGTGTCCACACGACCACAATATCTGCACCGCACAAACGAACTGCACAGAATAATCGTAGCGATAAGTCGTTGTCGTTTATACCAAACCTTACGGAAGCCCTTTCTATTCCATTCATACAGCTCGTATTACTGTCTCAGGAAGGAAGCTAAGTGCATCAAACATTCTTAGAAAGTTCACCATCTTTTTCATTTACAAAGATAAAAGGAAAAAATAATAAACAGTTTAGTAAGTACCTCTCGAGACGTACTCGACCGTAAGTAATATTACGGGGAGTTGTTAGTTCGTTTTACGTGTAATTAGTAATATGAGTGGAACCTGTAGGCGGCCTGCGTCCGCTGCGAGAAACAATTCCTACTATACTATACTCAGTTGATTTTGATTGGAAAATTATAATAATATAACTATATCACTTCTACCATATTTCGTTATTGAAAATTCACTCGCCAAGTGTTAGTGTAAATATGACAATCAATAATTTGATTTAATACTTACTTACAAAGGTTGGCTATTAATGAACTACCTATCTAAGAGATATCACTATCAATTCTCCGCTAGGCGCTATTATATTTTAAATAAATTATTTAAGCAGATGCAAGCAACTTTAAAAGAGCTACTGGACTCTTCTAGTAAATGTCAACGTTTTAAAAAACCGTAGCGAGAGTTTAGGAGTCTAAATTGACTGGCTTACCCGACCAGCGTCGCGTCGTATAGTTCGTCCCGAAACAAATTTTCTAAGTAATAAATCAAAACTCAACACAGTTTCTTTGTAGTCTTCCAGGATTTTAATACTGTAAATCCGTTGGTACCTACGTAAAACTCGAAAAACCCAATAACGGTTTGAATATTCACCGGTATCCGCGCCGCTGCGGCCAAAATACGTAATCACGAAACAATCTGTTTTTAGTGGAATAAAACTCGACTGTTTCAACAGTCTGTGTCATGGCAGTTTTAGGCATAGCGCAAACGTAGACACTTTTGTGTCTTGTGTCAGATACAAGCTACCGATGAATATTTTATTTCTATAGAACCAATATGAAATCATCCACTCACTGCGCATACGTTTACATTTTTTGTGTCCAGTTGCTTCCACTTAACACATACTAATGACGATCAAAAAGTGTTCGGTGTAGGTAACTGGAAACTAAAAGTCGTCAGTTGACGACACAAGCAACATTATTACAATTTGTACTGAGCTAACGTATAATCGATATCGAAAAAGACGTACTCGTATAATCAACTCAGCCAGCAAATATAATATTCCTTCATCGACGTCCATCGTGAGACTGACGGAAAACAAGCAACAAATTGTAGCGACCGGTGACTGGGTCCGATTGCCCTCACCGGGCACAGCAACTACGGCAGTGTCCGGTCAACGGGCGACTGTGTCCGGTCGCCGCTACAGGACACAGCAACTACGGTTCCCGGTGATGGTGTGCCGTTTCGGCAACAAAAAGTGTCTACGTTTGCGCAGCGCCTTAATGAAGCCGGGACTGAATATGAAAAACAAAATACGAGAAATATGTTTTTGTATGTGTGGTTTCCAGGATTAATTATTTACTGGCTTACAATTCCCATTAAAAAGCTAGAGATAAGCAGAGAGTGTATTGGCTTTATGTTCAACATAGTCCTGAAAATAAAAATACGTTACACAACTACTCGGTACTTAAAAAATATATAACTATAAAAAATACTAAGGAACTCCCAAAGACACCGAAAACGTCGTAGTACTATGCATTACTATCATAAATAAACGATAGTATTTTGTCTAATAGAAAAATTAAGCAAACGTTTCTAATTGATTTACCTGCTTACCAACATGTAATTGTAAATGCAGTGTAGTTAGGAAAAGTATATACTTAGACATAAAAATAGGACATACTTTTTATATAAAAAATACGTCACAAATGTCCTCATAACAAGCTCAGAAGAGTACCTGAACGTTGACATGGTGTCAGTAGCGCAAGGTTGCCGCGATTTAGAGCAAAGGGTGTGATGCGTGAGATTGCGGCGGGCGCGCCTCTGTTTGCGCCATCACTCACCCGGAGGGCGCAACCTTGCGCCACCGGCCTACGCAAACTGAGTAGCCAAACACATTACATACTTCCTACGACAACTATATCATGCGACACATAACCGGTGACAGCTATGTACAAGGGTTGTTCTTACCGAGTAACATAGGTCAGTTGCCCTGCCTTTCGAACATTAGGCCCTATTATCCTTGGACCTTTGTAAGCAGTGGACGTTTTTGGACTGGTATCATAACCTTAATTGTCAAGGTCTCACAGAAGAAGGCAAGAAGTTTATTGATCAACTAGTCAATTAGACGATTGAATGGTATCTTTCAAAAGACATTTACAAGAAAAATAAATCAATCTGAAATTAGCCTTGAGCTGCGATAGAAAAAGCAATTTATAATGTCCTATGAAGGGCGCTTTACGTTTAACAGGTTTCTCTACTTGTTGAATGTCTACTTTTATATTTTGTTTAGTGATTCGTAAGTTTTTCTGGACAGTTCTCCGACAAGCACCCCAAGGAGATCGAGGAGCTGTGGTCGACGCTGTGCGCCTGCTGGCCGAACAACCTGAAGGTCATCATCAGATACCTCATCATCGTGTCGGGAATGGCGCCCAATGAGCTGCTACCATACGTGAGTACCCCACCTTTTTCTTCCACCACACACTATACAGATTCCTGTAAAATGTATGCCGTTACGTAAGTGTGACGAAGATTTAACAATATTATGGTCAGAGATTATTATTTGTTAGCCCCTATCCATTGGTTATTTTAATCAATATACACATAGTATAAAATAAAGTGACTACGTATGCTTAAATCTTGAAAACTACGCAGCGAATTGGATTCGGTTTAATCGAGAGTGGCTCAAGAGAAATATTTAAATGTACAATACGTGCATATTATAGTACAGAAAAACCGGGATTACTTAAGATTTGTAATACGTGCGAAGTTGGGGCGGATCGCTAGTTGCGTAAATATTATATTAACCTTTCAACTACCAAGCGACAGCCGGCTGTCAGGTTGCAATTGTCTTTCTATTGTGTCTTGAATCACGTGTGGTTGGAGGTTTAACCTATCGTTACTAAAACGTATTGTCCTAACATAGGAGTTAACAATTCAAAAAAATACTTTATTATTTTATTATATTATTTTGTAAGGTGAGAATATTGCCTGTTTGATTTGTCGACTCTACCAGTACTCACTGAAAGGTAAACTTCGAAGTCGATCGCGTCAGTGTCATCAGGTTATTAGATCGCGTCTACTTTAAATAGCGGCAACGTCCGGAATAAGTGGAAAGGGAGAAACTTATCAAAATTAGCTTTGGATTGGTCGAACTTCCATTCACTATTTGTATCTCTAGCAGTCGAATTTCCAAAAATCCTTCTGGTAACCTCTCAGATTAGTAAACAGAAGGCAGATAGATAGCGCGGAACACCGCGAGTGAGGTCAACAAAGCAAATACAAAACCAAAAGCGAATACAATCTCGAGTCAGTACGGCACGAAGCGTCGCGCCGTAAACATGTCACAGAAAATATTCATATTTTCGAGAATGATGCCGTCTTTTGTTTTTAAACATTGCAAAAATTGTTCCCTAAATCAAAAGAAAGAAGTTGGAGTACCTTTTTATGGATTAATATGGTTATTTTTGCCTTTTTGGATGTTATTTTATTTGGAACACAAAACCTCAACAGAAATCTGTCGATGTTGCTATTTTATTGTGAAAAAATTTACCCCTAAGTTGGGAAATATGTATTGGACACAGGATTATCGATCTACAAGAATATTTATTTCGAGTGTTTTTTTCTTTTTGGTTGGTATGTTTGTATCATGTGTGTGTACTTATCTTGTATATGTCAAAAGTCTTCGTTAATAAAACTAGCGAATGTTTTGTCTCTAACTAAAATTATGTACCTACACCAGTCGATTCGCCAACATATAGTATAAAACAGTAAACAGAAAAAGATGACTTAACTAATATTTTATATTCTGTCCTTTTCTTTAAGAAATGGAAAGAGGCAGATGCATTTAACTTAAATTTAGTAGTTTGTGAATAAGAGAATAAATTAGCGCGTTCAAGTTTCAAACTAACAAACTTTTTAGCTTTATAAAATTGTTATACACCTAAGCACTTTATTATTTATATCCCTAAGTTGTTCCATAATTTTAAGCACAATAAATCAATTATTATTTTGTACTATCTGCCCGCTTCCAGCTTAGTCAGGGTGCATTTTTTTTTAGTCAATGTTGTCATACCAACATTGTCCTGACAATTACAAACACAACAAAGTAGATTCACCTAATTAGGCGTAGCAGTTCTTATGCTACGCGCGTACCTACATACTTTTAGTAAATTCATAAATTGATTTTAATTAATATAGACAGATTAGAATGTAATATTACGGGTAATTTTTCATCATCCTGGCAACCGGAACGCACACAGAGACGATGTGTCCTTACAGCGCAGTCACGTGGCAGTCACGCACACATGTCTCGACATTCGCTGCACTCGTAATGTTCCGCGCTGTCTATCTGCCTACTGTTTTATAATCTGAGGGTAACCTACTCTTCACAGAGAAAACACCCTCCAAGTTTCATTTTTATGTAGATGTTTTCCAACTGGAATTTTAAGCGATTTTTGATAGTTCAACCCCTAATAGATAAAATTGGGGATGAAAGTTTGCATGCAAATCTAACCTACTCAAATCGCTATATTAACCTGTCAACGCAATTATAACGAGTGGCTAAGTAGTATTATACATGTGAAAGCTTGTTTTTAGCGCAATATACCTACTTATGCATGTTATTTTAGTTTTTATTAGTGTGTAACTTTAGAATAAACTAAATAATCAATAATATGAGTGGACGAGGCCGCATAAAATAAAGATTTAAATCATAAACAGATTAACGCTTGGGTAGATTAACCTCCCACATAGCATTAGTGAGTTAAAACGCTGTAAAGACGACGTTATTTTTTATGTAATTCAATATTAAAATGCTAACAAACAAATTAAGGAATTGTATCAAAGCTAATGTTGCGAATAAAATATTTTTGTTATTTTTTATATACATTTTCTTAACAATGAATAATAAATACTACTACATGTACATAATAGCTGTTGTCTCTTTGTGATAGAAGGTTTGCAAAAATCGTAGGTTTTGTTATGTTATGTATTAAACCTTTAAAAACATTATTGTGTACAAATATACTACCTAATTGTCGCATATTGTATTCTTTTCACATATTGACACATGTTTGCTCGTGTTAACCAAAAATAAAGAAGATTTCCCGTTTAGGCACCTAGGCATTTAGCATTTGAAACTTATTTTAATTGGTGAATATTGGTGCTCAAAGAGGAATCATCCATAATGAAGACTTTCAAATTAACTGTTTTGTGACAAAACATCGCAATTGCGTAATTTTTGCGTGATTGATGCAACGCAATGTCAACCTTATTTTAATAAGTCTAAGAGTATAGTTAATATGACCCAAGTAACGCAAATAGTTTGCCAAATGCGCCAAGTGAAGTCACACCAAAACAACTATTCCCAGGTGTGGAAAATACTAATGAACAAACAATCTATCCATTAAAAACAACGTTACACAACTCCTCTTTGGATATCAAAGCAAAAGTTGAGAGTGATTATCTATACTAATCTTATAAAGAGGAAAACTTTGTTGGTTTGATTGTAATGATTAGGCTCAAAAACTACTAGGCCGATTTTAAAATTCTTTCACCATTCGAAAGCTACATTATGCCTGAGTAACATAGGCTATATAACATCACGCTATGTCCCACGGGAGCAAGTCAGTAACCAAAAACCTAACGTAACGCGGGTAATCCTGCGAGAAACAGCTAGTGATTTATCAAACAATAGTTAACAACAGATTGCAAAAAAAAAACTTCAGAATACTTAAGTTTAGTGGGCTTCCATTAAGCTTTCACGCTAAGCGTGCCAAGCTTTGATTATATAAAGTCCAGGTGGAGAATGTTCTTGTAACATAACCACAGTCTGAATGAAAAAACGTGTTAACAAACTTTATCACGTGTACAAGCACAAATATTATATCAGTGTGTACAAGCCAGTAAAATATGTCTAGGGATCAAAATTATTTAAGACCGGGTCTCTTCTCCAATAGCCGTTTACTTATTAGTGTCGTGATGGCCCAGTGGATAATCCGGGCAAGTACCAATGTGACTTTTTCAATTCATATGTACTTTCTAAAAGTTTATCTTAGACATCACTGACATCCCGTGCCTCGGAAAGCACGTAAAGCCGTTGGTCCCGATGGTCATACGTAGAACTGACAGTCGTTGCTGGTTAGCCAGAAACTCTGACCAGTCTAACCAAGAGGTATCGTGTCGCCCAGTTACTGGGTTGTGGAGGTCAGATAGGCAGTCGCTCCACGTAAAACACAGGTATCCAGCTGAATCCGGTTAGGCTGGCAGCCGACCCCAACACAGTTGGGAAAAGGCTCGGGAGATGAGGATGACATTTATATTTGTTTAATGTCGACTCTTCTTATGTTGTGCAACCTGGGCTTTCCGATAGTTGTTGAAGGGAAACACGATACGAGATATACCTAGTAATAGGCGAAGTTTTATTTAAAAAAAAAAGAAACTTACAAAGAACTAGTCCTCAAAAGGTCACGGTAGCAAGAAAGCTTCTTCTATTGAAATCTAGTATCATAAATTCTTAGGTAATGGAAATTGGAAACTAGATTCTAAACTTCAGGATCTTACATATAAAGAAACCTCTCGAAGATTTTAAGAGAAGTGTGCTACTTAAATTACACGTTTATTTTTCTCGGCCCAACAACACTACTGAATTTATGCGCTAATAGAATTTCGCAAATTGGGTATTAAGATCACCATAACAACATACAATAAAAATTAAATTACAAGTAAAAGGTATTTTTTTCCTTGTACTTGAACCAGTTAGGGATCCGTAAGCAAATGGTGTCGACGGCACCCTGTTAATAAGCCTCCGATAGCCGTCCGAGTGTCTCTCATTACAGTTCGATGAGAGACACTCGGACGGCTGTCTACGACGGGTTGTTGTTGAAAGTGACACAGAGTTCGTATTTTTATAGCCTGTCATAAGGTTTATAGGGTTACGGGTATATATGTATGATTGTTCATTTGTTTCCTCATAATTCCTGAACTAATTATCATTTTGATCGTCCGCAAGTTACGATGTATGTCGTCAAGAAAATCAGTATGGTGGCTTTACTTTTTAAACATTATTTTTTATGGCTTCTTCAACAAAAATGAAACGTGATTTTCTCGATATTTTTCTAAAATTTTAGCATATCTATATATATAAAACAAAGTCGGGTTTGTTTCAACACTTATAACTCGAGATCGGCTAGACCAATTTTCATGGTTTTTGGTTCGTTGGATTTGTCCCCGCCCCGAATAGCAGAATACATCTTAAAAATAATGAAAACTCGACGAGAACATAATTATAAAAGATGAATCATTTTCCCTTAATGTTACTTTGTTTCGTACCTGTCAAACATTGTTTGTCCATCCTGTCAAATACTATAAGTAATGGTTGACATGCGTTCATAAATAATGACAAACTGCATTCTTTCCCACCAACTATCCCATTGAATTTTTAAACTCCTTGGATGTGCCTTGCTTACCACCGCACAATTTACGACTAAAGATTGGTTCCGTAGTAATCATGCTTCGAAACTTAAACCAACCAAAACTGTGTAACGGAACACGTTTGGTGGTAAGTAAATTAATGAACAATTTGATTTACGTCACAATACAGGAAAATTCAAAGGTGAGGAAGTTCTCATTCCGAGAATCCCCATGATCCCAAACGACATGCCATTCGAGTTTAAACGAACGTCATCATAGCTCATTACAGCCACCTGGCAGCCACTCCGCACCGACTCGCCTAATAACCGAGACGATCAGGTGACGGTACGGAGTTGATATAGTGAGCGATACAAGTCCATATAAAGAATACTAGCCGCAGGAGGCGAGTCGGTCCGGAGTGGCTGCCGGGTGGCTCTAATGAGCTATGACCTTAAAGGGCAACCGAAGGAACATGAGTGGGTTTTAGTCAGTAAAAGTCTGACACGCCCTCCCGCCGCACCCAGGACGGGAGCAGTCATTTGATAAAGAAAGGGTGCTACACTGAAAAGTGCAATCCATGCAAAAAAATAAATGGCAAATAAAGTATCACTGAATTTAAAAAGTAAAAAATGTGATCATTTGTTGCCTAAAGGGCGAAACAAAGTTCGTGGGGTCAGCTAGTTACAGAATAAAACAAAATACCTGTTTTTGCATTTTTTTGTACATAATCTGATATTACTGTATAAGAGGATTTTAACACACCCACACTATGATCGACAACAATCGACGATACAGACATACCATTACTTGAAAATAATTGGCAAATTGTTCAACATGGAAAATTTTCGCACGATGAGTCTGCCTTGCTCTAATATTTCCCATTGATCGATATTCTGCTGCTTCTTTTCCATTCTTAATTTTTAGTTAGTGAGTACCAATGTAACATTCAAGTCATATGTATTTACACCAATGTATAACTTTTAATTCGTATAACTTGAATTTTATCTTGGACATCTCGTATCGCGAAAAGATGCTTTTTGCCCTAGTGGTTCCTATATCTTTGGCCGATTATCCACCACTGCCGTTACCGTCACGTCACCGAGAACAGATGATGGCGCAGAAGTGGCGATACATACATTTACTACAGCCGCGTGTCCACCGTACGTCTCGTCACTTCATATTAACTCGACCCGGAATAATCTCGCTCTCGGTTACGTGACAATGGCGGTGGTGGACAAACAGCTTAAGACAGCCGTTGGAGTTAGCCTTTTTTTTTTGGTGAGTGGGAAAACCACTCATATTCCTTCGATTGCCCTTTATAACCAGAAAGTCTAACGGGATAATGAAGAACTATCGTGTTATGCGGCAACTGGGTTATAGAGTTCACGCAAGCATTCACACTATGTAAAACACATACATAGCGCATTTGTACTAAGCTTTCAAAACTCTCAGGAGTACTATTCACTTATTAGGACATGGGTTCGGCAATTTTATCAATGGTAGTATAGAGGTATACAATACTCCCATTGATGAAGAAGTATTAACAATGCCGACCCAAATGAACGATGTGATGTTGATCTAGTCTTGCAGCGACATCTGTACCTAAAAATCTCGCTCGCAATTCGTAAACTTTCTGTGTACATAAAAAACTTTTTCCAAAAATAATAACCGCCTTCAAAAACTAAAAATAACTAAAATTGCGGAAGTCTGTGGCGACACAAATTAATTGGCAGAAGAGAAGCGACCGACTTCCGAAATTTTAGTTTTTTTTGGAAATAGTTTTTTATTTTTTACTTTTTAGTGTCGAGTCCCAATGTTGACTGTGTGTTCAAACCTAATTTATTTTCAAAATAAAACTACTTACAATCTTATAAAACGATAATAATCATAAAGTATTGTTGCAACAACGCAAGCCATGCCCTCTATCTCTTTAACGTTGTTGTTAGTTTTTTTTTTATTTTTAGTTTATCAATGACTATATACCTATTGTCTATTAGTAGTAAGTCCTCGTCAATACGAATATAATAAGCCCAAACACGACGTAGTTAATACTCTCTACTCTACTCTCGTCTCCATCATCAGGTCAGCTTTAATCCTTTACTATTTTAAAATGTTTTTAAACAAACACCTATGTATTAAGTTTTTAACCTATGCATGCCTACAACTTTCCAAAGTTGCCCTCGATTTCTCAGGGTTTCCATCATCAGATCCTGACCTCATGACAATGGGACCACATCGGAAGTATACCCTATTAAACAAAAAAAATTTTGAAAATCGGTCCAGGCGTCTTTGAATAATCGGTGAACATACATAAAAAATAAAAGATCCCGACGAATTGAGAACCTCCTCCTTTTTTTTGAAGTCGGTTAATAAAATGATAAACCGACAGATTGATACATCAACGCTCAGCCTAATCCGCCCGGTCATAAAACTTGAAGGGTACTTGAGTTCTTTAAAAAGAGGAAGAAAGGATTTTTGAGCATAGAGTGTGCATTTTATTATCCTGCAAAAAAGAAAGTTATGAAAATATATTTGTAGTTTTCATATAAAAAAAAATATTTAATGAATAGGCTCGTGCCTTTTATTAGTGCAAATCCAGTATTCTACTAGGCCAGAATTCTCGCATGAATGTACAACGCCATTGATTGACAATAGAGTTTTCAAAATATGGAATTTATTTGTAGTCAGGTATTTTTATTTTAAATAACATTTAATAAAATTCCGAAGCTCGACTATTGAATTCATAGATTTATAGTCTATATGTAGTAATATGTACAGGCAATACGGACAAAATATTTTGTTCGGATTGTATGTTTTAATTTATTCCGCGTAAAATATTTGTCAATTAGTCAAAAAGTTATTTGTATCTAAATACCTGCAAACTATAATTAAATTAGTTCAGCACGGTTAACACATTTTTAATGTAAAATATGTTTGTGTAAAATAGTAGTTTTCGCTATCTATAAATTTTCCTCAAACCCCAAAAAAAAATAAAAAAATTTTTACTCACTTTTTATTCTTCTTATTTAGTCAAACTTCGAAAGCTCAATAATTTGTTTTACATATTGCCTAGTCTATCCAAAGAGCGACTAAAAGACACTAGATAAAGTACGGAACTATCAACGATCGTAAATATTTATATGTTATCAAATTAAATTGTGATGTCCATCCTAGGCTGGAAAACCCATGTCAGATCGTGTTTAGTTTCGGGCCTATGGCTGTCCAAATTAGTCTCCCCTAGGATTAAACATAAATTCGTTAGTCAGTCCAGAACTGTTGTAGTAAATTAAAATTCCCGCCTTCACTGTGTCAAAATTATTTTGAATTTAGTATGTGTAATCTGTGGCGCGTTCTTGTTTTGCTTGTTTTGTCTTACCCCCGATCGCGCCGATACTCTATGTACAAGGGTACAAGTTTGGGTTTTTATACACTAAGCGCCTTACTAATAATCGCTGCATAAAGTTATGTAAGGTTTATACGTCAAAAACTGTATGGTTACACGGGCTTTATTCATTTCATAACTTTACACAGTGATTATTAGTAAAGGCATAATATTATAAAGAGGAAAACTTTGTTTGTTTGATTGTAGTGAATAGGCTCAAAAACTACTGGACCGATTTAAAAAATTATTTCACCATTCGAAAGCTACATTGTCAACGAGTAACATCCATCCATACTAATATTATAAATGGGAAAGTGTGTATGTCTGTCTGTCTGTCTGTCTGTATGTTTGTCTTCCTTTCACGGCAAAACGGAGTGACGAATTGACGTCATTTTTTAAGTGGAGATAGTTGAAGGGATGGAGAGTAACATAGGCTACTTTTTGTCTCTTTCTAACGCGAGTGAAGCCGCGGGCAGAAGCTAGTAGGATATATAATATCACGCTATGTTCCACGGGAGCGAAGCAGTAACCTATAACCTAACGTAACGCGCGTGAAACCGCGAGGAACAGCTAGTCTTAAATAAAAGCCCTATTATATAGTAATTCCGTTTTAATTACAACAGGTTATGGGCCCAGTTCTATTCAGTAAAGTAAATAAACATAAAGTGCAGTGAAAATAGTCAGCAATACATTTATGTCAATTCCCAAACTCACGGATCGAGATAATTGGGCCAGTTGAAGCTTTGCTGTCAAAGCATATCTACAGCACGAAGACTTGGACCAATGCTTGGAATAGGAACCAGACGCCAGTGATCCTAAATCAGTAAAGCAAGACGTCAAAGCTAAGACGAAACTAATCTTATTAATTGACCCAATTCTGTACATCCATATACAAGACGCGACCAATCCAATCTATTCTATTGGTTTCTAAATTGCCTAACATTTCTTGCCTGCGGTTTTAGTAGTCAAGCCTAGAAGGGATTGGGCGCACAGTCCTTCGCAAAATGTCATTTTGCTGCAAATTGTATTTACGCCGAATTCTGCACTAGTAAAATGACAAATTCGCAAATAGTATTTCCTCAAAATGCCACGTTAGCAAAATAACACACAGACAAAAAGACATATCGTTCAGGTATTTTTAATATTATTATGTCACTAGCTTCTGCCCGCGGCTTCGTTTGCGTTAGAAAGAGACAAAAAGTAGCCTATGTTACTCTCCATCCCTTCAACTATCTCCACTTAAAAACCGGCCAAGAGCGTGTCGGGCCACGCTCAATGTAGGGTTCCGTAGTTTCCCGTCCGTCACAATAAGTGTTACCACTTATTTAAATAATGGTTCACGGTTTATGCATAAGGTTTATGTTTATGAAATTAAATGTTTTCTTTTAGTATCAGAATCTTAATGCTGTGAACCAGAATACATCCACTCAGCAAGTTTCAACAGTATAGCTCTTATAGATTCGGAAAAAAATGGCTGTGACATACGGACGGACAGACAGACAGACGGACAGACAGACAGACGGACAGACAGACATGACGAATCTATAAGGGTTCCGTTTTTGCCAATTGGCTTCGGAACCCTAAAAATCACGTCAATATGTCGCTCCGTTTTGCCGTGAAAGAAAGACAAACATACATAAAAATCATAAAATCATATTTATTTTGTAAATAGGTTATATCATAAAACTTTTACACGTCAAAATTTGTTTTTGTTTTATTTATTTTAAGCGAACGATGGGGCCGGTGTTTCGTAGCTGGACTGCTCTGAGAAGAAACATCCGAAACAAACTCAGAGGTCAAAGTCTCTTTTAAAGTCCATACAATCGTATTGGTCAAAAATACAGACAGACAGACACATGACACATCCCATTTATAATATTAGTATGGATATTGCGAAGGTGCCTTATCTTTTGGAGGGTTGATTATGACTTATACATATACATAATGTCGTTTATTACACGTACAATTGTGCGAGCTACTAATTACATATAGCAAATTGGTTAGTGGCTGACTGGATGAATGAGCACAGACATTAACAAGCTAATACAGAAACAGTGACATTTAACCAAATTAATGAAGTTATTGTTGCATAGCTTTGTGCTTAAATTCACCGTGAAATGCATTGTTAGGAAGTAATGTAGCAGTGGCTTTGATCTGGTTCGTGTGGTTCTTTCAATTTATGCGTTTCTTGTCGGGCGGCTGCAGCATCGCGCCGTAGCGGTACGTTTGCCGTACGGCGCACGTACTATCGACAAATTGGAATAACACCACTAGACAAGTGACGTTGTAGAATAGATTGTAAAATGTTTGGATTGCAATAAGCTTACGCTAAGTAATTTGACATCCCCATACATTTAACAATCTATTCTACTATGCCACTTGACTAAGGGGGCAGCACTTTTAATTTTGGGTATTACTTGTTACAATGATGTTTTTAATTTCGTTTTTTTTTATTAATAAAGGGGCAGATTCATTGGACAGACAGATACTCTAGTGGTCCTAATATATATGTTGCAGTCAAGACTCTTAACCAGTCAAAAGTACTATTGACTAGCAAAATCAGTCTGTGGCGACATCTATCGCCGAACATGCAAACTACAACAGACGATCCTGCATCGCGATATGTGAGTTATTGGCAACATTCGAACGAGTACAACAATCCCGACTAGAACCGTCGGGCAGTAGCCCACCAGACACAACATCCGTCTGGTCGGAGGATCGGAGGATGAGGGACTTTACACTCTGTCCCTCATACCTCCAACCTGGTGACCCCGAACATGAACGTCAGCGCAACCTTCGTGACGTCATCATCATCACCGCATCACTTCCTCAAGCTTTCGAACAGCGAGTCACACAGCCAGCCAGCATCCACGGCTTCATCGGGTATCCTGACCACTAGCATGCAGCGGACGCGCATTCCTGGTCATCACCCGCAGCCTCATAAGCGACTTTGGCACTGCACACTGCACTTCGGCCGGTCAGCAAGCAGAGACGCACTTCTCTCCTGGTCGACGCACGCAGCATCCTGCCACAACGCAACACTGCATCACTCCGACTCACTGGAGCATTATATGCAGCACTGCATCACTCCGACTCACTGGAGCATCATATGCAGCATCACCCCGACTCACTGGGGCATCACCGCAGACAGTTCCGAATCACCGTGAACTATGCGGCATCCGGTTCCGACTCACTGGAACCTTCCACTGGCCCGGCAAGCATCGTACGAAGATGTATGGACGACTCATCCCGTATCGACCTCCGGTCTCGGAGGGGAGTGATGTAGCGACATCTATCGCCGAACATGCAAACTACAACTGACGATTCTGCATCGCGATATGTGAGTTATTGGTGACATTCGACCGAGTACAACAATCCCGACTAGAACCGTCGGGAAGTAGCCCACCAGTCACAACACCCGTCTGGTCGGAGGATCCTCCCTTTTCAATGGAGGATGAGGGACTTTACACTCTGTTCCTCATTCCTCCAAAAGTCAAAAGTACTTTTGACCGTATGCTTTAGTCAATAGTACTTTTGACTAAAATAACAGTTAAAAGTACTTTTTCCCAATGGAGGTTAAAAGTACTTTTGACTAAGTGATTCCGTCAAAAGTACTTTTGACTAAGTGATTCCGTCAAAAGTGGTTTTGACTTGTTGTATCCGTCAAAACTCTTAAAAAGTTAAGGTGGTCGATAAAAATAACGACTCAGGACACCCCGACTCGGACAGGTTAGGTTAAAAGGTCTTGGCTTTGCGAGACGGAATGGGATGCCGTCGCCTCCTTCTGCGAAGCAGTTATGCTAGTGAAGGAAGCGGCGGCGCGCGAGAGGCAACGACGAGCCTCTCGCCCCGGACAAAGACCCAGGCGAAGACGTCGAGAGTCGCAAGACGACTACCGGCCACCGTAGGCGCGGTTCTGCGGATGGCGAGCGATGGGTAGCTCGCCGCCCGGCTAGGACCAGGACCTCGTAGACGGCGCGTTTTGTTCCACGCGCGCCTCAAAGAGAAGGAGTCAGCACAGGAAGGGGCCCAACAGGGCCAACGCCTGCCGGGGTTGCGGAATGTTATGTTGTAATGTTGTAAGGTCTTGGCTTTCGTGATTATTTTTTTTAAACCACCCAGAAATAGGAGCTCCGCACAGCGGGGCTCCGTCGACTAGTTAGGACTAGTTTAGCCTAGGCAAAACTAGTTTGTCCTGAAATCGGGTTTGGCCGGCTCGGCTCCGGCTCGTTAGATGTGCTTTTGACTGATGCTTTATTGCAGTTAAAACTACTTTTGACGAAGAGCGTCAGTCAATAGTACTTTTAAGGTGAACGCAGACTTGGCCGCACCACACGCGCCGCAGTCTTCGCATTCGAATTCTTTATATGAAGTTCTATGCCACCTTGCACACCTACCCGCGTCGCAGTTGCCGCAGACCCTGAAACGACAACAAAGAAAATGCGATGACTGCGGGGACTGCGGCGCGTGCGGTGCGGCCAAGTCTGCGTTCACCTTTAACCGCAAATTTGCACTCAAAAGTACTAATAACCAATAGTTTTCAGTCAAAACCACTTTTGACCAACCTGTTCAGTCAAAAGTGCTTTTGACTGATTTTGCTAATCAACAGTACTTTTTACTAGTTAAGAGTTTTGACTGCAACATATATAAGGTAATAGTTTTGTTTCTCATTCGGATGTAGAAATACGTAGATCATCATCTAATCATCATCATCCCTATCTTTTTTCCTAATTATGTTCAGATCGGTTTTCAGCATAACCGGATTCATCTGGATACTGTGTTTTACGTGAAGCGACTGCCAATTAGACCTCCGCAACCCAGTTACTGGGCGACACAATACCCTTCGATTAGACTGTTTAGGCTTTACTCGCAACGACTCGACTGTCATACTCTATGAATGACTTTTAGAGGCACAGGTTGTCTATATTATTATAAACAAACCATTTTTCTTTAATAATTTACGGTTCAATGCAAATTCTTATAACGCTAGGTAGGCAGCGGCGTCTTACTAAGGGTCTACCCAGATTTATCGACGCGGAATCGGCTTAAGCCGAGTGCGTATCACCATAGTGCCGTACGAATGCCATCAGCTAATAAGCAAACGGCTCGTTTCGCTCGCCCGGCGTCGTGACGCGTCGTCTGAGCCGAGCCGATGCGAATGGTATTAGTAACACCCGTATTCCGTAGACATAAAGGCTTTTTTGACCGGTGTTAGCTGATTCCGCGTCGATAAATGTGGGGAGACCCTAACAATATTCGGCGTTACTACCGCTGTCGATATTGATCGATTCAACGCTGAAAATGAACTAGTCGATAGGATAGATACTTCATAAGTATATAAGCACTTACTACATAAGTAATTTTGTAAGGATTCAAAACTAGAGCTTAACTATCACACCAACTCTTTCACCATTGACCGATCTTTATCCCTTCATTTACACCTGTAGTTTAAGGTATTTGAGATTAATCCGAACAATTCCAAGATTCAACTTCTCAGTACCTACAAATCGTACTATACTACTTTCTACTTAATATTATAAATGTGAAAGTTTTTATGTTTGTTACTCTTTCACGCAAAAAGTACTGAACGCACTTTGATAAACCATTACAGCAATTAAGCTAATACATCAGAATAACATATAGGTAACACAACATCACGGTATGTCCTACGAGAGCTGTGCAATAGTCCAACACATAATAAAGCAGGTAGAACCTCGGGAGCCAGCTAGTAATATGTATAAATAATTTAACCGTAAAATTCTAATCTATTAAAATCATATTCATGTAAAATGTTGCTAAATAGCAGCTTATTATTGCAGCACATTATAAAAGCGCATTAAAATTTAATATTACACAGCGAATTTCTGAATGGAAAAATGATTTTCATAACACATGATATTTTTAAATACTTATCTAATATCGATTCGCACTACAGGATAAACGTAACCGCCGACATTACGGATAGACATACAAACAAACCAATATAGCGAAACTATAAAGGTTCCTTGTTGGCTAAGAAATTGTAAAAAGTGGACTAAGGCCGCTTGCCCACCACCGCCGTCGCCGTCACGTCAACGGAAACGAGATGACGGCGCCGAAGTAACGATACATACATTTACTATAGCCGCTTGTCCACCGCACGTCACGAATAGGACTAGGCTAGGTGCCTGGTGCAACGTAAAAAAAGTTACTCTTCTTAATCTATAAAAAGTTAAAAATAAATTTCTTGAGATAACACACACACGGACACCTGATCCCAAACTAAGCAGGGCTTAAGTTAAGTACAAGATAATTGATATAATTTACAAATACATACATATTATAAATTATAAATAAATTACACATAGACACCGAACAAACAATCATGCTTATCACACAAAGTTTGTCCTGAGTGGGAATCAAACCCACGAAGAGGCCTATCAAGAGAGTAGAGAGAGAGATCTATTGGAAGAATTATTTTTCTTTGCTTCAAGTACCCATGATAAAGCTAAATAAGAAGTGGGCAGTGGCCCCTATTTGTACCTTTGATCTTAGAGACGCTGTGAAAATAATTTCAGGTAGCACAAAGCACCTCGCCTTCTAAGTCCTACTTAATATGCCTACGTTCCAATCAATCGTTGGTAAATTATTGCAAAATATTACCGAGAATAGAATATTTAATTGAAAAAAATATCATAAATGTCCTTGGTCTTTAAATATCTAATATCATCATTTTTACTTTCGCCTTAATTGAAGCCCTCTTGGGTCGAAGTTAGGGCTACCAGATGTAAGACGATATAATAAATGTCCGGAAATCGTCTGCCGACCTTCAATTTCAAAATTTTGATTTTAGTTGTGAGTAGTAAAAAACTTTGAATCGTATTTTTTTTAATTATCATATTTGATTTCGCCTTACTTATGTACAGTTAAAATTGAAATTTAGGTTTGCCAATGAATGTAAGCAACAATCGCAACCCTATTCATGTCCTGAAAAAGACAGCCGGTATATGGTCACCCTACTCGCAGTTATTACACGTTGCTAATTAAATTCTATGATTTTAGTTCTTCAATCATGTGTCATATTTAATACAGTACTACACACGACACACATCAACATCGTCTAGGGATATTTAAATTAAACCTAAATAACTAAAATTCTATTAACTTTTTGTTAAGACACCTACACATTTTTTTTTAATAATCCTTGTTTAATAGCCTAACTAATCTGATAATAAACTCTTAGATAAAGTTAAATTTAAAAAAAACTTAGAAGAAGAGGAAAAACTTAGACAAAATTTCAATCTTAACTTAATTTTTGAAACATCAGAACATAAACAAAACAATTTTTTTTTTAATGTTGAAAACTTAAAATTAGTAATCCGTGGATCCACCTAAGACTCTCCTGACACATCTGCAGCGAATCTGCATACTCAAACCAAGGGTGTCAATATCCTGTTGTGGAATACTGTCCTAAGTGCTGCCTCGTTTCTTTCAATGACGTACACATATGGGCGCAAAAATATGTTTTTTTTTTTTATTGAGTACTGACGGGGTAAAATTGGGTAACAAAGCGCAGCCATATTAAAACGGCAAATTTATATTGAACTAGCAATCCGCCCCAGCTTAGCACTAGTGTTACAAATCTTTAAAAAACCCCGTCTTTCTCTACTGTAATATGCATACAAAGCTTCCTCTTGAATCATAACATCGTTCAAAAAACGCATCAAAATCCGTTGTTTAATTTTATAAATCTTAACGTACATGGGGAAAGAAAGACAACGAAAAGCAACTTCGTTTTATACTAAGTTGTGATTTCGATAATTTAGCGGTGAGTGTTCTTGCTAGTGTGAGCAAACACCTACCAGCTATTAATAAGTTGTAAATGTTATTTATTAATTTTCTGAGAACAACATACAACAACAGGCAACTATTAATAGGCTTACAGGCAATTATTATCTGTTGTGTTTGTTGCTTAGTCGTTATGTTGGATTCCCACATCAGTTTTACAATTGTATTAGGTATATTTGGCCCAAAAACCCAGGCATGCATAACGAAATCCGATCATATTTGTGAATTAAATTTATGTAAAGCTACCTAGTAACACAAATACCTCATGCCAACACTACCAAACTTTCAGGATACCGCCTACACATAATTACTGTCAAAAATCTTAAAAAACAGCCGGTGTGTAATATTCCTTAATCTACGTACACAGTACTAGCTTTTGTCTTGAATGTTAAAACATCCATCCTCTGTTGTACTCCCTTTGTAGTGATTTAAAAAAATGTTTTAGTGCTACCCTACGTTATAAAAGGAACTTTCAAAATTTCAAGTTTCTGGCCCTGCGTTGATATGTCAGTCTACGCCTTGCGTTGATATGTCAGTTAGTCAGCTTCTCCTTTTATATACATATAAAAACATTAGCTCACGTGAGCGAGCTAATTGTCAACAACAACGACAAAGTATTAGCAACAAGTGGTTGCTACCGAAGAGGACATAAATAAAACGATAACATCGTGACCCAAAGTCCCACACAGTGAACATTGAAAATATTTTTACTTTCAGCAAATTAATCCCACCTCCAATGTGATGGTATTTTATTATACTTTTGAGATTGTAAAAAACATGATATTGTCAATATTAGCAATAGATATCTATAAGCTCCACAAATTCAAAAGGAATAATTTTATGGCGCGCTCGGTTCGTCAATCGACAATCGCTAATCCGATTATGTTTGATACAGATTCAGTTGCAAAGGTTTTATTTTATAATGTTCGCCATAGAGGAATAATTTAAAATAAAAAGGATATATATTTTATTTTTTATCCTTTATTTTTGTATGTAACATGACTTTCTCGTCTCTATTGAATTGAAAGTAGAAAGATTGAATTCGCGTTTCATTTGGGTACTAAGTAAGGTATCTAGTAAATACACATTTGTGTCTGATACTTAGACCCATTTGCACCAAAAACCCCTAAACACATTTTGTGGTCATCTTAGTTTAAACATCGTTCAGTCTCTTTCTACTTCAAACAATTTGACAGCGATGCAGTGATAATCTAAATATGTTTAGCGCAAATTGTTTTGCAAGTGGGCCTTAAACACGAACCGCCTATTTCACATTCTTCTGATAAGTTCTGATTAAAATATCTAGCAGATAAATTCATACAGCAAATCTGTTACATTTTTTCATTTCTTTAAAATCTTGTAGATAGGGACTATTTAGAAGTGGTTGAGTAAAAAAAAACATTAATTATTCAGTTTTACTGGCAAAATTCTTTGTTTACATTGCTCTTTATCTTCATTTTTTTCACAGATAGAAGCAACACGAATAATGTAACAAAGATTTAGTAACATCTTATGATTTATAATAAAGACCACGGACTTTTTGCTCGTCCTCCTCCACAGTGACGTTTTGGAGCAAGCAACTAGCTTCAATTTTTCTGGCTAACCGAGTGTCTCTTTGACTTTTTATAAGTGCCTATAAATGGTCTTAGTGAAATTAAACATTCGAGCACACGTGATTCGAGACACTATAGAAAGACAATAGCAGCCCGACAGCCGGCTGTCGCTTGGCCGTCGAAAGGTTAATGCTTTGTTTTATGTGTTTCTACTAGCTAGCGGAAGTTTGGTTTTTAACCTCTACACAAAAACTTGAGCGTGAACTCAAGAAAACTTTACTTTTGCTTTTGGGAATCTTGTTTGTTATCGTATATATAGGGTGACTGGTGATTATTGTACGATCCTTAAACAGGTGATTGTGCTCATGATAGCAATCATTCTTTATTATCGGAGCAAAGCCGAAATAGGCGAAAAAAATATCAGCTGTTCAGTACATTTGGCAAACATAAATGTACTGAACATGTGTTTTGTTTTTCGCGATTTCAAGTTGGTTTCCATAGTATAAGATGTTGGCTATTTTGAGCACAATCACGTGTTTAAGTATCGTACACTAAATACCAGTCACCCTATATAAGTCGTTAAGTGTTGTTTCAATATCAGAACGTTATGTTTTGCCTGAGAATATTAAAACAGTATAAGCGCTTTAAAGTTTCAATTTCATTTTCGATATTTATTACATTAAATTCAGCAGCTGAAACATGAATGCGAATAAAATAATAGATTTCAATGGATGCTCCGTGCAAAGCGGATTATGTATTTAAAATTTATTTAATGATGCGCG
Organism: Athetis lepigone; assembly: GCA_033675125.1. Taxonomy (NCBI): domain Eukaryota; kingdom Metazoa; phylum Arthropoda; class Insecta; order Lepidoptera; family Noctuidae; genus Athetis; species Athetis lepigone. The sequence continues at coordinate 3,754,642 of CM066219.1, forward strand.
CAATATTATGTAATTTTTGAACGATGAGTTTAAATAGCATAAATAAATCAAAATACATAATATTTTTTTCAAAATTCAAAATTGAGGGCCATTTACACGCACTTATGAGTTGTCAAAGAGTCGGTCGGTTAGTCAGAAAAGTGACGCTAACTGCCTGTTCCAAAACGTAGATCTCTATGGAGAAGACCAAGCAAGAAATCACGGACACCAATCGGGTCGCCTTGCAGTACTCCTCTGATGATAGGGAAGCTTCGTCCCAGGTGTTCCAGTTTAACTCTACCCGTGTTGCTGCTGTAAATGCTTTTCATTATTTGGATGCATTCGTTTTCTACTCCATGTTTCTTGGGTGTGATATGGTATCGTAGGTTTTTTTGTAGTCTATTTAGGCGATGTATGTAGGTGATGTTTCTCAATGAGTAGTTCCAAAGTATGGATATGATCTATTGTAGAGAAACTGTCTAAAGCCTGCTTGTCCCATAGTCTGTTCTGCTTCTAATGTGGTGTTCATTCTATGATTTATGAGGGAGGAGAATAACTTATATATACATGGCATTAAGCTTATGGGTCTATAATTTGCAATATCATATGGGTCTCCTGTCTTAAATATTAATATTTTTTCTGACTTTGATCATTGTGTCGGTGATTTGAGAGTTTCCAAGATACGATTAAAAAGATTAGTTAATAAATGGCCAGTAATGAATGGCCTGCTTTTATGGCTTCATTTGTGATGTTGTCTGAGCCGGAGCTTTTACTTGTTTTCAGCCTGTTTATAGCCTGGACTACCTCTATTTCGACAAATGGTGTGCATCTTGTTGAGTTTGCAGCTGTCCAGTTTGGATAGTGGCTTGATTACACAGCGTGCGTTTAATGCATGTTTTAATTTTTTTTCTCATTTAGATCGAGAATTACAAGTGGTATTTTATTATAACATTTTACACAATACCCTAAAAATCATCAGAAGTCCTTTGATGATTTCCCACTCCCCAAAAATACCCCATAAAAAAAGTGTGAACTTTTGACAATCTAAAACTTGGTTGATCCAATTTGTTCTTATTTCTGGTATTACATTTATGCCTGTCACTTATTTTACTAAAAAGATGAAGATTTTTTCGAACGTACATAATGTTTTCGTATATGTATTGCCAAGGTACCGTCATGATGTTAATACTTTTAAACAAATCCCTTAGAGATTCGCGGCTGCGGAGATTATATACAGCTCTGACAGCCCTCTTTTTCAGTATAAAAACGGGATCTATATCTGCAGCACGACCTCAAAGCAAAATACCTTAAGATCATACTATGAAATTAGCTAAAATAGACTAGTCTTGCGGTATCTACGTCGGTTAATTGCCGCATTTTTCTGACAGCGAAAGCAGCGGTACTTAACCACGCTGTAAGATAAGAGATGTTATATGAGGGCCCCACTGCAGCTTTGAGTCTAGCGCTATCCCGGAAAACAGTTTTTTCGACGAATTCAAGTACATCCTTGTTCCAAAACAAAATTACATTCAGTGCTTTTAACATTCGGTAAAGTAAATCTTATGCATATCGTTTTTTTTTATTTAGTAATAAATTATTTACAGTAAGCCAGTTATAAACCTTAAGCATAGCGTCATTTACGTTGTCAAAGTGTTGTGCACGTCAATTCACTTTAAAAATCAGTGAAGTGTCATCAGCAAATAACACCATTTGAGGTTGATTTTCCAGCAAACTTAGTAATTCATTTATATAGACTAAAAAAGGAAAGGTCCTAATATTGATCCTTGCGGTACCCCATTTTTACCTTTGAGCCCAGTGGATTCACACATTGTGAGATAAGATTTTACTAAACTAAGAGCTAATTTCCCGAGCCCGTAATGCTTAAGTTTCAAAAGTAGTGTTTCATGACTTAAAATTCCTTGAAGAGATCGCAGAAAATGCTTGTGACTCTTTCCATGCAAATATGTGTTTAACTAACGTGACACCGGCGTCAGTAGTACAACGACCTCTGGTAAAACCATACCAGATCATGTAAGATGTTAATAAAGTTAAAATGACTGAGCATTTGATTAAACATGATTTTTTCAAATACATTACTAAAAACGGGCCAAACAGACACGGGTCTATAACTATTTGTGTCTTTGCTATCCCCGGATTTAAAAAGTGGTATTACTTTGCTTTACTTTATTAGGTCCGGAAAAACTCCTTGATCTACACACAAATTAAAAATACAAGCTAAGCATGGGGCTATCTACTCAATAACCGATCGTCTCAAAACGTGTTTTTTTTTACAGTATTTTCTTTTTGTGATGTAAATAACAACCATTTATCTCGCTGCCACGAATTTGTTTTTTTGCCAGCTTGGAAAAGATAATCTCTGAAAGGACAAGTCCAAATTCACTGATAAAAAGTTAAGTATTGCCCGATATAAAAATGATTATTAATTCCACAGGCAAAACGCGTGGTCCTGTACCTCGCCCGGTCTCGGCCTGAGAGGCTGCTCGACGAGATGATGACGGAACTGCAGACCGTGGAGACTCTCAACTGCCTCATCGAGCGCACGGAGACGCCGCCTTTCTACCGCCTGACGTCCATGCGCAAGGCTACTTCAGGTCATAGCGATGGACCCTGCACTGGTTCACAGGTAACTAACGTTTTAGGCCACTCTTCATTCCAGACTTATCTTGGCTACTCTTTGTTCAATTACTTTCCTAATTTGGTAATCTGGGAAAATACATCTGTTGGGAACAGAAGTTGCTGACTGTTTTTTTGAAATAGAGGCAGTTTTACCGACCCCTTGTTTTTGGAGCCTTCTGTAAAAGGCTAGGTCGGAGGCTAGTCTGCATTGTTCGTTACACAAAAAATATGATTATATATATTTTTTTATGTCTGGACTTAAGTAAAAACAAATATGTATGTTACATAATCATAATCAAATATTAATTTGATATTAGGTATATTTAAAATTGAAAAGTTCAGCAGCTGTAATTAAAAATGCAACACGATGAAAATTTGACCTATGTATACAATCGTTTACAAAAAAACATATTAATACGGATTAAAAATGTAGACGGACTATTTCAAAAGTAAAGGATATTTCTAAGCCGTTTTTTTTAAAGACTCTTTGAATTGTCGTGATGGCCCAGTGGATAAGGCGCCCGCCTCTCGTGTAAGAGGTTGCGGGTTCGAATCCGGGCAAGTACCAATGTGACTTTTTCAATCATATGTACTTTTTAAAGTTGCATCTTGGACATCACTGACATCCCGTGACTCGGAAAGCACGTAAAGCCGTTGGTCCCGGTTGTAATTCGTAGAACTTTGACAGTCGTTACTGGTTAGTGGTTAGCCAGAAACTCTGACTAGTTTAACCAAGAGGTATCGTGTCGCCCAGTTACTGAGTTGTGAAGGTCTGATAGGCAGTCACTCCACGTAAAACACCGGTATCCAGCTGAATCCGGTTAGGCTGGAAGCCGACGCCAACACAGTTGGGAAAAACGCTTGGGAGATGATGATGATTCTTTGAAGGTGTGCTTTGTTTTTATAAACGGATGGACAGAAATGATATGATCCTTTTTTGCTAGGACGCTACGGGCAGAACAGGAGAACTAGCCCCCGTCGAAAAAGGCACCATACACACTAAGAGGCATAGCGGTGAAGATCCTGCTAAAGCTAGGTAAGTAATATAATAATTATTAACATCTCGAGACAAGTCACACAAGTCTGATCCCAAGCTAAACAGAGCTTGTGTTATGGTAACCAGACAACTAATATCAATACTATTCATATAAAGAGGAAAGATTTGTATTTTTGTATGTAACGACGAATAAACTCAAAAACTACTGTACCGATTGTACAAAATCTTTTTTCATTGGAAAGCTATAATTATCCCTGAGTAACATAGGCTATATAATATCACGCTATATCCCACGGGAGCGAAACAGTAACCAAAAACCTAACGTAACGATGGTGAAACCGCGAGGAACAGCTAGTAATTTATGAACACACTAGCTTCTGCCCGCGGCTTCGCTCGCGTTAATAAGAGACAAAAAGTAGCCTATGTTACTCTCCATCCCTTCAACTATCTCCACTTAAAAAATCACGTCAATCCGTCGCTCCGTTATGCCGTGAAAGAAAGACAAACAGACAGACAGACACACTTTCCCATTTATAATATTAGTATGGATTATACACACACCGCCTTATTACAAAACAAGGTTTTTCTCTAAACCAGATTTAAACCATTGAGCTAGATTTTGTATTTCGAATCTTGATCGTATCAGAATAAGATTCAAATAACAAAACCTGGCTCAATGGTTTAAACCTGGTTAAGAGAAACACCTTGTTTTGTAATAAGGCGGACAGTGTTTTTCAGTTGCGTTTTGTCTATCCTTCCTGTTATTATAATTTTTATTGAAACGGCACGGACGGGCTGGCACTTGAATTTAATTCTTTATGCATGTACTAAGAAATAAATGAAAAATTCAGAACTCTTGTTTCTGTACAAGATATAAAAATTACTGTTTATAAAATAATTTACTTGAAAAACAATTATGGATATAATTTATTTTAAAAGATCTTTTGGTGAAGATATCTGATATGCAGGGTAGGGTGTACAATTTTCTTTGCAAATTATAGGTTAAATGAGGATATATTCTTATCCCTGAATTTCAGGTAAGTGCATTTATTCAAACTAAAATTAATTCATTTAGGAAACGATTATTGTAACTGGATTATAAAATGATTATGCCGTTGTTCTCAAACTGTTTTTAAAACACAGATAACTCAAATTTTTGTAAAGATTTTTTTTTAAACTAAATCGACTGATTATTTAACTTTTTCATAAGTAATAACAAAATGAAAAAAGAAGGTATACGCAGATCACTGTGTTGTACTTCCGTGCGTCCGTCTGTCAAGACCCTTTTTCTTAGAAACACGTCGAGATATCAAGCTGAAAGTAATATCACATACTCAGGTCTACTATCTCACAAAGCAGTGAAAAAATTCAAGTTTCTAAATCAACGCAATAAAAAGATACGGCGGTTTATATGCATATTTAGACATTTGCAAGGGAATCAAAATCTATAGGGTACTTTCCAATGACCAAGAATCATGAAATTCGGCAAGAAGCAAGGTCATGTAGCACAAGTAAAGGAAAAACTCCGAAATCCGTAAATTTGAAATTAGTTCACAAAAAATGTTGATGAATGTAAACGTACAATTTACGGAACCGTCGTTGCGCGAGTCCGACTCGTACTTGGCCGGCTTCTCTTTTTTTATTTTGATTGTTATGTTACCAGATTAACGAAAACGCGGCATAAAAGCTGAAATCGGCATCACCCGCACATAATTATTATTACGACTTTGTGACGTCACAGACGACCAGCTACGTACACTGTACAATCAGCAAAGTAGATCCAAGATCGCCAGAAATACCATTTCTTTTTCTCAAATCAGTATTTGAAATAGTGTTTTTTTTTTATAAAAAAAATTTATTAAAGTAGTAAATATTTTGTTCTTTTATTAATTTATTTTATTTAAATAGTTCCATCAATGTTCATAGAAACTTAAATTACATCTGACTGTCCTGCATATAAATCTACTTGACTGTACAAACTGTACACAAATGACGGAAAATGTCGAAAGTAGGAAGTTTGCGTAGCGGAAGCGCGCCGCCCTGCTTTTTCCTGTTGCCACGGGAGCGGACGAATCTCAGAGGCTAAATAAATTACGTAATTAGCCCAGCAAAAATGACCTACTACGTAACCCAACTATATTGGCGTCGCCCCCAATCTAAAGGGATTCAGCTAAATATCAGCGCTTTAAGTGATGTGACTGCCTATGGCCCAGCGCACACCGCTGGAGGCGCAGCGGAGCGCATTGAAGACAACAATTTAATATAAACCTTAACCACCTAACCATACGGTCAATATTCAATCGCGCGCATGTTCTTGTAGTAGCTTGAGGCTTGAGGGCGCTCCGAGCACCGCGTGCGAATTTGTTCTCATATTGACAGTATGAAAGTTGTCAAAGAGGCTTTGAAAGAACGAGCACCGCTAAATAAAAAATGTGATCGCGAGTCGCACCGTTTCATAATTAATTTTCAATACCTATATTAATAACGTTATTTAGTGCTATTCACGAACGTTACTCATAATTAAGTAAAATATGTCGATTAACGTTCGTTTTTAGATTAATACATTGTGTAAAATGGTCCCAAGTAAAGAGAAAATGGAGTCAATGTAGGTTAATGACAGACGATCTCTAGATAAGAGAAGCGCACTCATTTTAATAGACCTGTCCAGACAGTAATCGTTTATCTCAATCAGAAACATAAGAAACCCAAAACCACAACGAAACCTGATTCAAGAAGCACCAGATTTGAACAGACTTGAACAGGTAGGGCTAGTATTGGTCAGTTATAATTTAGCTCAAAAGACGTTAAAGCATAATAAATCTCATAAGATGCAATGTGTGCTGGTGAAAAGGAAAATGACGCATATAATGTATTCGTATATGCATTGTTACGCCGTATCTCCTCAGGTCATAAGTTTGACAGACTCAGACAGGTTTGCAGTGGGAAACTTATATAATATCTGACAGTGCATACCTATCTACTGTGCTGACTGTACATCACCTTTCTGCAACAGACTACGTATGGACGTTTTAAAGGTTAAAGAATAAATATTTTAAACTAAGGAACGTTACGTTAAAAGGTTAACCTTTTCAGTTTAAAACCGGAGGGGTATATTCTTATGTCATGTGCAGTGATCGGAAAAAGGTGACCTAATTATAGGAAATACAGCTTAACTTGTAGGGACAAAAGAGAGAAAAGACCTCAAAGAACAGAGATAAATGACAAAAACTCCTTACGATGACATTTTTTTTTCGAAAGTTACGATTCCGGTTTTAGGTTAGCATCGGTGGTACTTGTCCGCGTCAGAAAACCCCGTTCTGTGGCCAAAAGCTTTATTTCAACACTGATGGCAATAAAATGTTGGTACGCGCACCACAAACGCTTTAAAATAAACGTTGCGGGTCGATGCCAATGGCTGCTTTCAGCGTGTAGGTCAGCTTTCAATGTTGATGTGATCAGAATTTGTGGTGAAATGAAGCGGGATGTACACCGGGGTGTTCGGTGCGTTTCGTATATTCACGTCAGGCTTTATAGAAGCCCGGAACATATGTTTTGGCCTACGCAGCCCGCATAGGCCCGGAAAACCACGTTCTGCGGCCAGAGGCTTTTTAAAACAATGATGGCATTCAAAAAGTTGGTACGCGCACCGCAAACGATTTAAAATAAACTTTGCTGCGCGATACTTATAGCTACTTTCAGCGTGTAGGGCAGCTTTTAAAGCACGTACTCCACAGTGGCATTATTCTTTGTGGTGAAATCAAGCGGGATGTACACCGGGGTGTTCCATTTTTGACACACTTATACAGTTCTACTTCTATCAGCCACGCGTTCAGAGTCGTAAGAATAAGAAAAGCCATCAAGATTATGAGAATAAAACACGCACATTTTTGAGATCTATTTAAATTACGGCGAACAACTATTTTATATGAAGACGCGTCTATTATAAAGCCATGAGCTGAATAAATTTGCTTAGGTACTTTAATCGACTCCTGTTCACAGTACTGTACGTATACAAAATCACTACCTTTCGTTTCATTGTAACACACCATAATGCAGTAGGAAGGAATATAAAATGAGAATAAACCTGGTAACATCCAGAAAAGCAGATACATAATCTGCATGCTTTTCTGAGTTCAAAACTAAGTATGCACGCAATGCGTTCCCCGTATTTTGCACACTCAACTCCTTCCAGCGCCCGGTTTTCAGATATAAAATTTTACAGACATTTAATATTCTGTTACGCAACAAGCGTTGAATGATGTCTCGCGAATCGAGCGGCACGCACTTCAATTTAATATTTTATTTCTTGGAAAGGTAGTCGATGCGTCGATATACATTTTCATGGCTATAAGCTTTCGTCCTGCAGAGCTTTAAAATGTTGATCCAATGTAGCAAGACAGTGGCTGCGACAGACCGCGAAAGATATAATAATAGTAAAAAAACCTTTATTTCAGGCTGCACAGGTCCATAGAATCCATAGAATCTTAGCCTAACATAACCATTTCGAGTAAATAAACGTTACAAATATGTTAGTAGCACTTGTTGCACAATGTCTTATAGCTAGGCCATCTGGTTAACTTCCTTGAGAATTGGAAAGACAATGAATTGTGATGATAAACACTCTATTCCAACAAACATTAACCTTTTTACAAACAGTAAAAAACTGAACTATCTCTTTGTCAAAACGTAAATGTCTTGCTAAGCACGGTGGTTGACTCGTCCCTTTACGCAGAAAATTATAGGTTCATCGTGTTTTATTTGGGTTTCGTACCCAGGGATGTCTACGGAACCCAATAACTAAGCCACTGTTCGTCCATCTGTCCGTTCGTCTAAACGTCTAGCTTTTAAAAGGCTGTTTCATGGTAGATGATTATTTGCTTAGTATGTATTTCTTATGTAACTAACAGCTTTTATTTACTAGTCAGACCCTTATTTAAACGATTTCTTATTTTAATTAAGTTCCTCTGCTCCCACAGTTTTTATATGTCTTCAATTAATATATTTTATATTCATCAACAACACCCACTATTAAAAAAAGGTTTAGTGGTCCTTATTTAGATTTCTACGGGGAAAATATTGCTTAGGGCGCCTACACACGGAAATTTCAGCGTGTCTGCGGCAGAAAGACCAATTCATGTATACGACTAGGACTTAGTCGGATCTAGCCACGAACATTTTTGGCGTTCCGTACCAAAATGGAACAAAAGGAACCTCTGCTTACCGCCCAAACGGCTAGTGGTAGAAAAAGGCCTTCAGGACTACAATGTTGAATTTGCAAAATGTTGAATTCGTAAAATGTTGAATTCGCAAAATGTTGAATCCCAAAATGTTGAATTTGTAAAAAGTTGAATTTCCCACCCGGACCACAATGTTGAATTTGCAAAATGTTGAATACTTGCATTAATATTTGTATTAACAAAGTCGACAAACTGCTGAAATAAAATGAGCGATATATTTAACTTATATTTATCGAAATATTCACCTACTCCGCCACTTTTGTTTTGTTTGTCAGAGAAACATGGTTTACAGGTCGTGTGTAGAAACGGTGCGAATGCTTGCGTAAGCTCAGCTACTTTCCTTAACGTGTGCAAGCACCCTTACTCTAATGCTTCTTCATGGCAACAGTGGCCATGATGACTTATAACAACGAAACATTGATATTAATATTAAAAACATTGATATTATTATGACGTATTTTTAATAATTTTATAACTTATTCAGAATTTATACATGACTAGATTTTCACCGCGACCTCGCTCGCGCATAATATTATAGACTTTCCATCACCTTTTTTTATTCCAAACCAAACAAAATGTATCCTTTCGTTTTCCCTTCAGAAGTTAAACGATATAATATAAGGTCGCGTGACTTCTCCGCAAGTTATGTCATTGTCATACATTTTCTACTCGACCCCAGATGTAACGCGCCTTATCGAACACCACGCGCCGCGTGAACGCTTCCGTTTGCTGAAGCCTTAACTTGACAATCACGTGGCCTATTCTCCTTTTCCTTAAAACTTTATCTTTTCCACTGGTGCTGTGACTAGTACAAAATAGTTATATCAGTTATAGACAATACTTAATTAATTTCAATTCTGAGAAGATAATGAGATCATGATAGTAATATCAGATAACGGTTGTCGGCATAACAACTAGTTTTTTTATAAACTTTAGAAAGTACATATAAATAAAAGTCACATTGGTACCTTGGCCCGGATTCGAAGACTTCTTCCCTGAGATGCGTGCACCTTAACCACTGGGCAAAAAATAAAGATCGCACTTATAGTTCTAGACAGACGGACGAACAGTCAAACAGACGGAAAACAAACAGATCCATACAATGTCCATAAGAATTGAGTCTAGTGCGGTTCAGAAGCGGATTCCCACGGCGGTAGAACCGCCCGTGTAGCATAGCCCTAAGGGTTTAGCTTTTCCTTTTAAGGTCTCTTCACTAATTAAGTCTGTATAAATAAGAGGATGAAATGAGATTAAGGTATCGTTTTCGAGCTAAACCTTTAAAAATAATTTTAACAGGAGAAAATAACTGTATTTATTCATAAGGTCTTCATATTAAAGTAAGTTCTTCAGATTCATAGTTTTCATAGTAAGGACCTGTTGCCAACGGCTTCTATAATAGAAATACAAATTTTCACCACTTATTTTACCCACTTAAGGACTGAATCTACAAAAATCATTTCGTAGTATTTCACCTATAATGTTAAAAGAAATCCTCTTATTTTCGCGGAATATGTTTAAAAAGGTGTACAATACAAAGTCAGTATCTGTGCTTCTCTACTGCTAGTTTGAATTGTGTTGCGTTCATTCAATATTTGGTTTCTTCTTCTTATTAAATCAATTATGTTTTTGTTAATCCAGTCTGGATTTGGTGGGTTTTTGTTTTTTTGCTTTGCTTTGCTGTTTTGCTTCTATTAGTTTGATCTCAAGTTGTTCATATATTGGATCACAATCATTTGGAAAAATTTGGTCAACCAATTTGTATAGTTTATCCTAGTCCATAGTAACGTATGTTATTTTCTTTTTCTTCTCCAGTTTATATTTGTGTATTTCGAGATAATACGCCTGATATTCGCCAAATAATACGCCTCACTGATCCTGTATCCGCCGGAAAGCGTCTCTGTAATAATTATTTAACAATATCCTGTGCTGCCGTAAATACGAGCAGTCATTAGTCTTATACGAATTTTTGTATTACTTTTATTATCTACTAGCTGTTTCTCGCGGTTTCACCCACGTTACATTAAGTTTTTGGTTACAGCTTCGCTCCCGTGGGACATAGCGTGATATTATATAGCATTTGTTACTCGTTGACAATGTAGCTTTTGAATGGTGAAAGAATTTTTAAAATCGGTCCTATAGTTTTTGAGCCTATTCATTACAATCAAACAAACAAAGTTTTCCTCTTTATAATATTAGTATAGAAAAACAATTGTTTTAGTTCATGCAGAAGAGTAAGATTAGGTTTGATTCTTTAAACTTTTAATTGAATTATCTCTTAAAATTAAACGGAACTAAAATGACGTAAGTCTGGGATATCTTAGGGATATATTAAAACACCAAACGGTGAAGAATAAAAGATTTATTCGGACTCCAAAATTAAGCATTTTTATCATACATAAAAATTCGTGGATCTTTAACAAAATTAAGTACCAGTCACTCTCGGTTTCACTGCGTTTTTATTCCTATTCCGATTGCGTTTGTCGTGGCATATTTTTACAATATAGCTTCTGCTAGCAGTTTCAGAGATTAGCACGCTACTCTTTGAAACGGACAATCAAGTTTCTGTCAAACTGACCAAAGTAAATCCTTACTAATATTATAAATGCGAAAGTAACTCTGTCTGTCTGTCTGTCTGTCTTTCTGTCTGTCTGTCTGTCTCTTCTTCACGCCTAAACCACTGAACCGATTTGAATGAAATTTGGTACAGATATAGTCTGGGACCCGAGAAAGGACATAGGATAGTTTTTATCCCGGAAATCTCCCGGGAACGGGAACTATTATTCCACGCGGACGAAGTCGCGGGCAAAAGCTAGTAAAATTATAAATTAAAATATCCTAATTGCCCTAAGTTGTGCAACTGGTTAGCCGGGTTAACTACTATATATATAGCGCTTACAACCGATTTGTATCTATTTTATTCAGTACTTTTCTGTAGAACGCGAACGTTGAAAAAACCGAATTATGCGACATGCGGAGTAATCGTAGTATAAGGTTTGAGTATGCTTTCAAATAAACCAGTTTGTATTATTCGAAACCAATTTGGGCTTAATGCAATCGAAATAAAACTTTTATTGAAAACAGTTACTTTATACAGGTTTAAAATTTTACCCGGTATCCAAGCCTTTACCCGCACGTAGATTAGGCCCGAGTCACACCGAAATGGCAGCGGCCGGCAGCGGCCGCCCGCGGCGCCGCGAGGCCGCCAGCGTGGCTAGAAACCTCGCGACCTTTTTCAAGCTTTTCAAGCGATACTAGTCTTTTAAGTATGTAGTTAAAGTTTAAAAAATTTTCACACTGAAGGTGCTCGCCGCGCCGCTGCCGGCCGCTGCCATTCCGGTGTGACTCGGGCCTTAGGATCGTATTCGTGATTGAGCTAAGTTGTAATTTTTGTGCTGCAGCAAAATCTTATCGTTGAACTAAAAACTCGTTCATACAAAAGAAAACCGTGTCTTATTTAAATATTCTAGGCTGTTCGCGAATACACACAAAATCAATCATACGCATTCTTTTTGTATACTAATACTACCAGCCTATTACTGTCCCACTCTTCGCATACAGACTAGGCCCGAGCATTGATCACCACGCTTGCTCAAGGCGAATTGGCGATTTCGGGCTCATATTAACTACGAGTCCAGGTTTCCTTACGATGTTTTCCTTCACCGATATCTGTGATGTTCAAGATAAACTTTAAAAAGTATAAATAAATAAAGAAGTATATATAAAGAATAAATAAATAATAAATAATTGAACAATGTATGTTCTTTTAAACCGAAAAAAATATATAATAACGTTTGTCCTCAATTTTGTCAGTACAATTTTCTAGTCTAAGTAACTAAGTACCCAAACCAACTTTAATTCCTCTCTTAATAACTGTTTTGTTTGTAACTGAAAAGCCAAATAACCATTGAGCGCGCTCTAAAGTAACAGAATTTATAAACTTATCCAAGACCATGAAAACTTTACTTTTAATTTAGTTTTTAACCAAAAACTAAATACTATGACTGTCAGGTCACTCACTACATAAAATACGGATTATCATTCTAACTTGTATCCCCTAATTTAATCATAATAATCATAATCATTTATTCACTAGAAATGTGGTAATACAGTGGTGGTAAAGTAAATAATTTTAATCCCTAATTTATCTCGCTAAGGGACAAAGGGCGTCATCGTCGATGTCCTAGAAATCCTTTGTTACTGTTCACCTACATCATACACGAAACTCATCAATCACTAAGTAATTTGAATACAAAATATAGACATTTGAAAAAATCTCATCAACTCAACTTTTTCCTCTATCAATTTCTTAATTTCCCTATAATAAGTCAACCTGTTGCTAACAGGATCTTGATTAAATTACTATTAACAAAACCACATTTAAAAACTCCCCGATAAACGATGAGACACTGTCGTTTCAATTTAATTAATACATATCTAATTAAGTAATACAAGTAATTACAATAAATGCACAATACCTTGAAATAGACTTCTTGTCGCCGTCCCAAGGTGTAGCAGAGATGCAGAAGTGGCACCAACTTGGTGCAACAGCCTAACAATGTTCACTTCAGCAAAGTCAGTAACTTTGTTCAACAATATTGTTCTTTGCCATTTACCGTCCAGTATAACTTAGAAACTTTCTATATATTCTACATAGAAAGTTTTTAAGCTAAGCGATAACTAAAGTAGTCACTTTTTGTCTTTATTCCATGGCTTGCACTTCAATATACTCATATAATTATATCTCGATGCAAATGGACGGCGCGTTGCAAGCTCGTGACGTCACGGCTCGACGGCTGCCCGGGTACTGATGCCCTGGTAGTCCGGCTCGGCTGCACTGACGTGTGCACCGGCCTCTTACAACGTAAACCAACACTAACAATTATATGTGTACACCATGAAATTCGTCCTCTGCGATTGATTTTTCCGGATATTTATATGTAAACCTACCTACGAGTAGAAATACATATTCAACGTGATACACAATGAGATGCGTGATATTGTCATATTATCTCTTACATACAGTTTATGTTTAGCTATATGAGACAGTTACAAGGGTTTAATACTAATTAATCAATACCAACTGATTATTATAGACATTTAAGCGTCTCTTTTTTATTTTCTAATATAAAGTAGCTAATCTGCTTATCCGTCATGATTATAACAATTTGATTTAATCGTTTTATTTTTATATTTGATAGCCTAGTTGGCGTGTTGTTATCAGATAGTAATATTTTAAGTGTTCATTGTTATTGAAAGGTTTAATACTAATTAATCAATACCAACTGATTATTATAGACATTTAAGCGTCTCTTTTTTATTTTCTAATATAAAGTAGCTAATCTGCTTATCCGTCATGATTATAACAATTTGCTTTAATCGTTTTATTTTTATATTTGATAGCCTAGTTGGCGTGTTGTTATCAGATAGTAATATTTTAAGTGCTCATTGTTATTGAAAGGTTGAAATATTTAGTCTCTGAAATCTACGATCCGTTATAATTTAATTATCCGTCTATTGATATATTTGATGTTAAAATAGTATATCCCGTTTCCATTTAAAAGGTCAAATCGTAAAGTTGTAAGCGACTTAAAATGAAGTTAATGAATTTTATTTAATGTTCACGTATTAATAACTCGTAATTTTTAAATCCGATAGATTTACAAATTGTGTAAAAAATCGAAGAAATATTAAAACACATGACACGTTGAAAATAAATTAGGATTTTTAGTGCAGAAGACAATTGTCCAAATGTGGAACAAAAAAGGTTCTCTTGCTGCCCAAAAGGGTAGGAGAATGACGAAAAAGGTAAGAAGTCTATAGAAATTTCAGCATTTTTATTAAGTACAGATTAAAGTACAAAAATAGACTGATTTTCGCTATTTAAATATCCTCTTTACTGGAAACAATACCTGCGATAAATATTTTGATATAATCTTGAATCTATTTTAATATTTCTACAATGTGTAACTGAATTAATGCACTTTGAGAAAATAGTTTGTTCAGAATCGTTTACTGAATCGATTTTTGTAATTTTTAATATAGGTAATTTTTTATCCCAAAAATAATTAAAACTACGTAAACTGCTGTCACACTTCCGCTGTACAGTCAAAACAAACTAAAATGGATGAAATACCTACTACGATAGACCCTTACGCAAGTGTGACTGTGTGCATGCGTAGATTTGTAATGTGACTATAATTTTGTCCCACAATCTGTACAACTAATTTATAAAAAAAATATAGTGTTTTAAACATGATAATAAAAATCAGTGTATGTAAAGGGTGTCCAGCGGACATTTTTCAACTTTAAACTGCAATTATCGAAATAATAACGGGGTGAGGTGAGCGGGAGGGGTGTCATTGAAAGCGCGGTTCTTGCGGATTTGTTAGTAGCCATGAGTCACTGGACAGGAGCGCACCGCTCGTTCGCGGTTGAGCAATATCTAAAGAATGGTGAATCGTTGGTTCGCGCTCGTCGAACGTTTTGTATTCGGCGTTTAAGTGATGGGCCAAGCACGCAACTTATTTGGTCGTGGGTACAAAGGTTCAGGCAAGAAGGGACAATGCTCAACAGAACTCCTCCAGGGCCATCAACATCAGCAGCAACGCCCGAACGTGTGTCTGAAGTTCGAAATGAAATCATTAGGAAACCACGCAAGTCGATTAGGAAAATTGCAGCCTCCACAGGAATCAAAAAGTCAACAGTGCATGTTATTTTGCAGAAGAAATTAAGGCTTCATCCATACAAAATGCAAATTGTTCAGGGTCTCAAGGAAAGCGACTATCCTTTGCGAGAAACCTTCGCAAGAACAATGCTGGAACGCTTTCGAACACCTACCACGTTGGGAAACATTTTGTTTAGTGATGAAGCACATTTCCACATTGATGGATATGTAAATAAACAGAATATGAGATACTGGTGCCCAAACAACCCAAGAGAACGCCACCAGAAACGTTTACATTGCTTGAAAACCACAGTTTGGTGTGCCATTTCGGCTAGCGGTGTAATTGGGCCCTATTTTTTTAACCAAGGAGAAACAGTCACTGCTCCGGTGTATTGCCGTATGATAGACGAATTTCTGCTACCGCAATTGCAGCTGTATTCAGGTTACAACAATAGGACACAATTTCAGCAAGACGGTGCCACTCCGCATACAGCTAGAGTGTCGATGGAAAAGTTAAGAACAATTTTTCCAAATAAACTGATCACCAAGTACGGAGACATCTCATGGCCACCCAGGTCGCCCGACCTCACGCCCCGCGACTTTTTTCTATGGGGTTACCTTAAATTTAAAGTTTATGAGAACAATCCCCGGACAATTCAAGCCCTGTAGGCCAATATTCGCCGTGAAATTCAAAGCATTACTCCAGAGCTTTGCCGTCGCGTAATTGCAAATGTAAGGGTTTGACTACAGTAGTGCGTACAAAAAAACGGTCATCATTTAGATGATATAGTGTTAAAAAAATGGAATCCGCATTAATGTAGTGCATTTAGTTTTAATAAAAATAAATAAAATCCATGTAGTTTTTTTTATGTGAAATTTAAAAGTTGAAAATTTTCCACTGGACACCCTTTATTATGCTTATAACATAATTCTAATTGGGGTGTCTGGTGGTGTGCGTTTATTCCGGGACATGTTGTATAAGAAGCTTAAGTAATTTTAAGTTCTTAAATTATTATCTTGAACATGGTCATGTCTGAGACTAGCTGTAACCGTGACTTTACTTTCGGGGACATGAATGTTGAATAATACAACTTTGTTTTCCGCCCAAGTGAAAATGAAGCCTACTCTTCATCGGTTTTCCGTTACGGGTCCGCTCCCGTGGATCGCAGCGTGATATTATGTAACCTATGTGTACACGGTATATATAGCTGTAAAGCTTTAACAAATTAAATAAAAATTTTCTCTTTCCTGTCTGAATGAGCGCATAAATCTTTTGGGTTAAAACAGAATTTTAATGCGGTTTTCATTTATAGATAGAAGATTAAAGAGGAAGATTTAACGTATACCTAACACATAATTGCAGTAGGAAAAAGCCGATATTTTCAATGATTTGTAACATACTAGAAGCAGGTCGCTAGTTTATAATATTTGTAGTAACAACTGATCAGACTGGTTGGGCAAAATCATGCAACATCCATACTTAATATTATAAAAGGGAAAGTGTGTCTGTCTGTCTGTATGTTTGTCTTTCTTTCACGGCAAAACGGAGCGACGAATTGACGTGATTTTTTAAGTGGAGATAGTTGAAGGGATGGAGAGTAACATGGGCTACTTTTTGTCTCTTTTTAACGCGAGCGAAGCCGCGGGCAAAAGCTAGTTTGAATATAATCTAAGTAGGCACCGTTATAGCAAGCATGCTGATTAATGCTCGCACCTTCTCTGTATGAGAAGAGGTCTTTGCCGTGCAGTGGGACATTAATAGGCTGGTATTATTTTAGGCACTGATTAGATGATGTTAGTTTCATTGATCGGGACTTTTCTGGTGGATTTTACAGTTAGTTCAGACTTTCAGAAGTTGCAGTGGTTGGAAACAGAGTAGCTGGATTGTCCCCAAAAAAAGTACTGTCGATGACGCTTCATCATGGATTGCCTTGTTATGATTTTATTATGGGTTATGCAAGGGCGACCGCGGCGCGGCGGCACGGATCGCGGTGTCCCACTGTTACTGTGCACCACTTAAATAGCTCTCTGCCCAACCACTTATTAACAGACAAAAGCTTTTAGTAACAACGTGATTGAAGATATATATTCATAAATAATATGATACAAGCAATTAAGAGAAGACTAAATGTAGCTTATCCTGATTGACGCAATATCGAACTTATTTTGCACGCGACGAGGCAAACTCACTCACTCACGCTTTGTTTCCGCACGTGTAAGGTACACGTGGAATAAATATTTTTCGGATTATGGCGCTAATCATCAAAGCGTATTATGTCTAGCAGAAGTCATTTTCATACACATTTTCTTTGTCTATTTTACGAAATTAATTATATTTCAAATGTATACCTGGTGAGCAGTAGCCTAATACCGCTCACCGGCATACATTTGTATCTCAATTGTGCTATCACACATTTCACACAAACAATTGTTTGTAAACTCGAGCGATGTGTGTCGCCACACATCGCTCCATGCTTTCTTTCAAGATGTAATAATTTTCAGTGCGTGCTAAAAGCGTGTTTTTAGTTTTTTTAACTATTATTTTTATTTTATACTTTTTAGTCTTCTTATTATTTTTTCTACAAAAGTCCATTCTTCGTATTCTTCTCGTTGAAACTTATTGATTGATACCCATGACATGGTAAGAATTTGGTAAGAAAATGTCATTTCGCATTATTTTCAGGAAACCCTTTCATTTTGTACCTAAATCATAGGGCCAATACCACGTGATATTTTTTTTCATATCCCATTCAGCAAACCGTTTAATTTAATACTCATATCATGGGGGTGCATTCAACTGCATTCCAAATAACCCGCCATCTTGGACGTCCGCCATATTGGATCTAAGTCACGTGACTATTGTTTTCGTATTCTTGTCCGCAAACCCTTTGATTTGATACCCATAACATGAATTTCAAACAGCCATTCCGCCATCTTGGGGAGGCCGCCATATTGGATTTGTAATGACGTTTCTTAGCTAGTCATGTACTGTGTGTCATCCAAACTTAGAGCGTGTGCAAAATTTCATCTTAATCGAAGACCGGGAAGTGGGTCAAATTAAGATTTTAAGATTTTCTTACATACATAGTTACAAGTGAAGCTAATAAAAGCGTGTTAAAAAAAAAGAAGAAATCACTTTAGTTGTATCATTTTAGCTGAGCAACAACATTAATTTTCCATTTCATAAATCGTAGACGTCGATCAGGTCCTTGAGTATTAATCGATACCTATCCTCGCTGCTTGTTTTATGAAAGATAAATTATTTATACTTTTCTTGTTCAGTCTCTAAGAAGAGCTCTCCAGGAAAAGCCAGTGTGCTGGCATAGCAACAACCGTGTATACTATACAAATGAAATAAGTAGGTACGGCCGGCAACAAAACTCTTCAAAACACTTCCAAGTGTTTTTCTGCCAATTCATTTCTACTTATAAATGTGTAATAATATTATAAAGGAAAAGACGATTTTTTTTGCATCCTTTTGAGAAATATTAAACTTGAAAGCACATTTTTTTTCCCAAAACAGGGCGACTCCCAACCCTCTAAAACTACACGGCAGGTTCGAAAAATTTAAAAAGATAAAGTGACGGCTTAGGTAACGTTAGACCAAGAGTTAAAGAGGCCTTATTTGAGAAACTCCGATAATCTCATACCTCAACTTAATACGATAATACATAATCGGCACAATGCGAAATGGTAAGTAAAATGGTGGTTTAGCTGTAATGCAAAATGATTCATTTTCATTCAATGAATTGCCAGTTATCGAGTATTCTGTAATAGAAAGACATCTCCTTAGCCTTTTCCCAACTATGTTGGGGCCGACTTCCAGCCTAACCGGATTCAGCTGGATACCAGTGTTTTACTTTAGAAAGTACATATGAATTGAAAAAGTCACATTGGTACTTGCCCGGATTCGAACAACCTTTTACACGAGAGGCGGGCGCCTTATCCACTGGACCATCATGACACTTACGACACAGATAGATAGATAAACAAAAACATTTATTCGACATAGTTAATAAATGGTAACTTTCATACATGCCAGTTTACCTACGGTTACACTTCACCCAAATACTCTGTAGCCGGAACCAATGGCATCTCTAAGGACGTTTGTCCGAGACGAGAATATTTCGGGCTGAATTTATTATGAGGTGACGTGAGGTGCGGTGGACGCGCTGGCTATCCATACTTACTGATATTATAAATGGGAAAGTGTGTCTGTCTGTATGTTTGTCTTTCACGCCAAAACGGAGCGACGAATTGACGTGATTTTTTAAGTGGAGATAGTTGAAGGGATGGAGAGTAACATAGGCTATTTTTTGTCTCTTTCTAACGCGAGCGAAGCCGCGGGCAAAAGCTAGTAGTAAATAAATGTATCGATATTCTACGCCGTCAACTCGATGAACTAGTGGAGACGCTGGTGGACGACTAGAATCAACTATTTTTAAATGTAATTGACGTTCCAAAGTGCCTTCATGGTCTAATGGAAATAAACAAATTTGACTTTTGACTTTCGTGGGCAAAATTAGGTTTAGGTCAAAATTTAATAAAGCCTCAAGATTTTTACGAAATAGAAAAATCGCTCCATAAAGCCGCTGAACTTTTTAATTTTTATTTAGTGCCCAGACAGACTCATTTGTATTATGTATTTATATTATTAGTGCAGGCCAGTAAGAGCAGCCAGGTTTTTGGGCTTGTATATAAAGGGATACACAGGTCGTAACGTATGAGTAGGCACATAAGGTTATTGTTGCAACATACTTCTTAAAATTTATTAACATGGAGATCCATTTCCTCTGTAGGTGTTTAATTAATTACTTTGAACTGTATACGTAAATTAAGCACTCAATTCTGATTCTGTTACTAATAATTGTTGTCAGCAGACAATTACTGCCCACAGCAGGGCTAGGCATTTTCTTATACAGAGAAAGCACAAGTTGATCACCGGGCTTGTTAGTGATTTCGGGCTTATATTCATTACAAGTCAAGATTTCCTCACTACGGTTTTTCTTTGTTATACTTTACATTACTTTGATAAATGATTCGAAAAATCACACCGTCTCTTGCCCAGATTGGAACCCTCAGATACACAGGAACCACTAAACCATCCTCATCAAATTCGAAAACAAAAATTATTAATCACATATTTTTACCATTATGAGCGCTGGCAGACCTAAGTATTAAATTAAATATTGATTTCTACTTAATACTTCCTCGCGTTCTTGAGAAATCCGGACGAATCGAGTCTGGCTCGCACAGAATGGGTTTCTTGCAATTTTTTTTATCAAGAATGATTGGCGCAGTGGCTAAACAATTGACTTCTGCTCGTGTCGTGGATTCATTTCCCACACGTGGCAAATATTCATATGGCCTACAGTATTTATTTCCGAGTTTGATTTAATTTAAAATTGTTTTTAACGTTTCTACGTGAATATTAATGTTATTTTAAGGTCATCAACTTCTCAAATCATCAAATTTTGTTTTAAAATTTCTTATTTGTGTCCTTAAAAGTGTATATTTAACTACACATCCAAAATTGATTCACTTTGGCTAAGCATACCTGTCACTGTTACACACCTATCAAGCTTCAAGTGCGCGATAGAGACGGGACATAGCTAATCCAAAGTACGTGATAAGAAACGTCTATGCGGTGTCATGTAATTTAAAACTTTGTCTTCATTACTGTTTATTTCATGCTAGTTTCTGTCCGCGACTTCGTCCGCGTGGAATAATAGTTCCCGTTCTCGGGGGATTTCTGGGATGAAAACTATCCTATGTCCTTTCTCTGGTCCAAATTCCATTCAAATCGGTTCAGTGGTTTAGGCGTGAAGAAGAGACAGACAGACAGAGTTACTTTCGCATTTGTAATATTAGTACGGATTTCGAAGTTTTCATTCGCACCTACGGTACTCCAAAAAGGTTCTCGACTCGCAGATAGAATATAAGATAAACAGACTACGAAATTATATAGGGGTTGGTTTTTTACCCGACTGACTTTCTGATTCTCTTGTTCACAAACTTAACAAAATTTAAGTTAAATGCATCTTTCTCTTTCCATTTCTTAAAGAAAAGGTCAGAAGATACATTTTCCTTTAGTCCTGTCAAATTAGACAGCGCATGAAGAATTGGCGTATTTTTAGTCGTCATCTTTTAATCTCGTCTAAATTATCTATTTAGGGACGATTTTCCAATCTTCAGTTAACTTCTATCTAAGGAATAAATATGGCGGTTTGACATATTTTCTATAGAAAAGCCGTCAAAACGTCAAACATATCCATCAGATAAATTTTATCTGGCGATTGAAAAATCGGCGCCAAGTGTCTTAATTTCCTGCCGGGGTTGCGGAATGTTTATAATAGTTACCGTGACACTGGAACATAAAGGGCAACCGAAGGAACATGAATGGGTTTTAGTCAGTAAAAGTCTGACACGCCCTCCCGCCGCACCCAGGACGGGAGCAGTCATTTAATGATTTCCTACTCACCAAAAAAAAAGTGTCTAAATTTGACAGGACTTAACTAAACTTTATCTTCTGTCCTTTTCTTAATTAAATGGAAAGAGAAAGATGCACTTAACTTATATTTACGTTAGTTAGTGAATAAGAGAATCGGCACCAATGTTTCCTTTTGAAATAAAGAACCCATTATTTTGTTTCAGTAGTACACAAAGGGTACTGAATTATTATGTCGGCTAGTTAAAAGATTCGAAACTTCTGTAAGTGGCAGCTCAATTTAAATGCACCAGAGATGTGCAAAATATTATTACTTTATGGTCATCTACGCAATGTTGGACTCTATTTTTAATGCATTGGTGGCTGTTCTCGCTGACCGTACGTAAGATACATACTGAATTGTATGGCAAACTTTACTGAACAAAATTTTTTTAGGGTTCTGTACCTCGAAAGGTAAAAACGGAACCCTTATATTATCACTTTGTTTTTCGTCCGTCCGTCCGTCCGTCATTATTACCATATACTCAGATCTGCTATATCTCAAAGCAGTGAAAAAACCAAATTTCTAAATCAACGCAATAAAAAGATACGGCTGTTTATAATTGCATATTTAGACATTTGCAAGGTAATCAAAACCTATAGGGACTTCCCATTGACCTAGAATCATGAAATTTGGCAGGAAGCAATGGTATACACAATTAAAGGAAAAACTCCGAAAACCGTAAATTTCTAGTTGTTTCACAAAAAAAAATCCATTTACGGAACCCTCGTTGCGCGAGTCCGACTCGCACTTGACCGTTTTTCCCGTATACGACAAAATGTAAAATGTATCAAATTCTTAGTTATATTTTATCCCAAATTAGACGCTACCCATCTTCGTTATTGGCTTTTCTGTAATCTAATATGTATGTGATGTATACATCATGTAAAACCACCCTTTTGAATCACTATTTATTGCTAAAAACTAACCGAAAAGATCTAAGCGAACAGACAGCGCAAGCGACTTCATTTTATGCTATGGTAAAGATAGGATGATCATGTTTAAGATAAAATGTTTGCTTGTCAGCGGTGCCAAGGCGCCTGAGGCGCCGAGTGCGCGTGCGCAGGATAAGCGTGCATCTGCACCCCCGTGCTCCACGCCGCCGGCTGATGAGGAACCTCCCCCGCCCTCCGACGGTGATGCCACACCGGTAAGTTATAACCTAATCCCTAGGGATTCGAAATCTTTTTGTGATGTATCAAATAATATACATTAAAATCAAAAGCACCTCGGGACCGATACTATTATAAACTCGAGTAATGTTTATGTATGTACTATCGACAAAATTGAATCATGACCCATTTCGACGACAAATCGTTTGAAGCTGTCAAAATAATAAGGTTAGACGTGTGACATTTTTAATACATGTTTACGCGATTGTCGACCTAATTGTATTTGAATGTCTGTAGGAAAATAAGCTTAAGGTGGGTCATGATTCCATTGGGTCGATGGCACATAGTAGTCTAGTAACTGAATTGTGGAGGTCGCTTCCCGTAAAACACTGGCCAACTACAAAATAGCTTGGGAAAATCTAGGGAGATGATGATAATGATGTACAAATTTATAAATATATGTAAATATGACATAATGTAAAATCATCCTTGTGCTCAAGGTTCCACTTTAGAATCTCTCTTTGCGCTCTAGTTCTTTGTGGATAAGAATGAAGATCGTAGAAAAAAATGTTTGTATGGAGAATTCACCATTAGAACAGGAGACGATTCCATTACTTCTTAAGAAATCGATGTTACCTATTAACTGCCGCGTGATCACAAATGTCATTTGGTCAGACGGGGCTTTGCCCCGAGCCGGGGCTGATGCCGCCGGGCAGTACTCCGGCCACGCCGCAGGAGCCACGCATGGACGTGCCTCAACCACGACCCCTGCCCATGCCGGAGTACGGCGGCTTCTTCGCACTGCTCACCGAGTACCTGCCGGACACCAGCCAGCCCATCTCCGGTTTCCATCGGTAAGTTTTATACAGGAAAGTGTGAAACCTGGTATCCCTTAAACTCTCTGTCTTTCTAGGGTCTGCTTCCATCAGTTTTTGCTTTCACGCGCTTCTTACGACCATATAGAATTAAGATAACGAATTTTTTCACTGAATTGGTCCATCAGATTGGTGAACAACCGCGCGATCTTTTGTTTTCGGTGTTCCCAACCACGATCATTTTTCAAATCCTTATCATTCAATAAAGATACAACTATACCTTAAACAAAATTTTGAAATTAAGACCTAGGTCTTTCATCGGTTCCCAAAATCTCCATAACCTGAAGGTTTCATGGAAAGAAGTTCATATGATTCTTGGCTTCGTAATCCATAATAAAATATCTTGTACTCTGCAATGCTGTGATGTCTTACGTTTGCTCAGATGTAACGTAGCCGTGATGCTGCTGTGTGACGTGGTCCTAGACGGCGTGGAGCTGGACTGGTCCATCCACGTGCCGCTCATGCTGCACATCGTGTTCCTGGGCATGGACCATACTAGGTAACACTCGCGATGAACCAGAGGGGTACCTTAGTACCCTATTTCATTAAAACACCACGGGGTAGTAACCGGCCTCGTCACCATCACAATGAGTACGGAGAGTATCTCACCAGGGGCTTAAGTCTGCTATTGCAATCGTGTCTCAATATTCAGTCATTGATGGATATTTGACAACTTTGACAGTTTTTGTATGGGGAATGTGTCAAAAGTTAAACGTTACAGAAATTGATCCTCGAAGCACGCAATAGCAGTCTGGAGCCCCTGGTATCAATTTGGTGACTGAACCGAATTGTTGCTGGTGACCGCTGGCAACCATTAATACCTATGTATCAAAAATATACGTCTAGATTTAGAAGTAAATAGGGTCCTTATTAGTACTTGAAGGTTAAAGTAACCATGACATATGAAGGGTCTTGTTAACTTCATTAGTAGGTTATTGAAGATTAAACTATTAAAGTAACGATAGATCAATTGAATGAAAGATGACGTATTTAATGGGGCAGCGGATGACATTGCAACTCAATCAGATGTATGAAAGACGACATGTTGCGATGAATTCAAGTGAATTGAAATTGTATGAAAAAGATAAGTAATGATGATGGGGCTGTACCTTCAGTGTCAAAGTAATAGTCTGTAATCTTCGTCTTTTACTTTCAGTAATTGCAGTCAAATAGAATTAGGTTTATTTACTGTTTTCCTACTTCTTTACCGAATTCCGTAACAATCGAATTCTAGAACAATCTCTATTTGTCTTCAGATACTATAGCATCTATGTCCGTGTGGAAGGTTAGTTTCTTATTTAAATGAGTGTGCACGATGACTTGATGAATACATCCTGTAAACACATCTGTTAGCAGATTACGTGGAGGCAGAATGATTGACACATAAGAATGTAGTGTATGATGAGTCCTCCTTGGATCGTATAAGAACTGTGTTGTGGGAGATTGACGTTATAGGTCACAATTAGTCGCACTTTACTCAGTCCTGTAACTCATTTGGCTTAGAAGTTGCTCTATAAATTTTTTGGATTTTGGATTTGAAATTAAATCCCTTGTTACTATTTTTTATATTCAATGTAGATTTTCAAGCATTTGTCTGTAAGAAAAAAATCTTGATTATAAATTTTGTGTAAACGGAGTTCAAACCTTATCACGTCTTGTATGCCAGTAAGAATGTGAGACAATGATTCCAGTTGAATGTTGGGTAAGAGTCACCACGATACTACGGCACTGGAACTTAGTAACCTAGCTTATCGTAAACAACCGGTCCCGAATAGTGTATCTGATTGTAAGCATAGTTCGTCGGGCTTTAGATGGATCGTGCACCAGCACTGTCGGCAGCTTCTACTGAACCTGCTGGTAGCGGTGGCGGCACACCACGACCACCTGACTGTGGCACGTGTTCTTCTGGCCAGTCGCAGCCAGCAACTGGGGCTTGGAGTACCACAGCCAACGCTGCCGCTCGTACCACACAACTTTACTGGTAACACCCTACGAGGATTGTTTAAACTGTTTGTGCTAACCCTATCTCTGTACATTTGTGTTTGTGGCGAAATCAGTTTTGTGCAAAATCTTCGCATCTACTTTTGTATAAAGCAAAAGCTATGTGTGTGTAAAAACTCTTAGTGCAAAAAGCAACCTATGTGCAAAAGCTATATATGTGCAACTACTATATTGGACATAAACCCTTCAGCACCTAACTTAACCCTTGGCTTCTCTTATCACGGTAGTTTTCGAAGAGAGACCAAAAAAATATGTAAGATGAAATGACGTTTGATTTATCCACAGAGCCCGATGCAGCTTTTGACAAATACCCACAATGTGGTCACTCCCCGCGATCTCATGCACGCTCCTTAAGTTCCGACCCACAAGTAACACCTGAGGGTAAGCCTCTCTTAATATCACTTACACCGTGTGTTTTATTAGTCACTTTATTTAGTCAATCTCACTGGGTTGAAAATCATTATTTGCTATACGAGTGGCACTGTTTGTAGGTGAATGTGACAACTTTCCGTCACTACCGGTGATAGTGACAGGGGACGCGGAGGGTGAAGCCTCTGCACCCGAACCGACCACAGCCGAGGCCGAAGCGGCCGAGCTGCCCGTTGCTGACGTCATCAAGTCGCTCGTGCACTTCCTAGCCAACAGGCCCATGCTGATGCCGCTGTGGCAGTATGAAGACATCACCGCGAAAGGTAAGCTCATGTGACGACGCGGTTGTGGTTATCTTTATTAACCAACTGCAATTGCTTACTATGCATCGTACTCTATTCGCCAAAATCTTTTTTTTACGTAGGTGCCTCGATAATTCGAAGCGCCAAAATCTATACTGGGAATTCTTTATTGTTTTATAGTATACTACTTTCCGGTTTTAACTGCTCAAGGCCTTATAAAAATTCATTAAAAATAAGGAAACTTCCTAAATAGGCATAGGCACATACAGTTTTTTTATATACCTTATCCGAATGATTTCCCGTTGCTTTCACAACAGCCTTAAACCGATCAGTGTCCTATTTACACACCCGTTGGCACCTTGCTGCCATACTTAATTTTGTTAGATTTTTGAAAAAACTTCTGCGCTCGTGTCCCCTTGTAACCTGGCGCGTCTAGACTTGTGGCTAGTTTTCTTTTGGGATAATCCGCCTTGGATCCTAATCAGAACCTTATGTCATGAATCCAAATTGACAGAACTCCTCGAATAAATACTTATGTGAAATTCAGGGAACTCCTCCAATATCCATATAAGGTCTTATATTTAGAAAAAGCTTTTTATCTGCGCGTTTTTTCTGGTCCCTCCAAAGAATTAGCTTCTGAACTGGTAAGTTAATTTTCCTTGCCCAGTATGGACGCTGCGCAGCTGCCAGCAGATGGCGACGCTACTGCGGCACGTGCTGCGAGTGTTCCGGGAGTCTCTGCCGCACGCGCTCATCTCTGAGCGGTGGGCGCAGACCGCTCTCCAGCTCGGCTTGTCCTGCCCGTCCAGGCATTATGCTGGCAGGTCGCTACAGGTAATGATAGGCTGGTTTTTCAGGAGACTTTTTCCGTTTATCTGCTATCGGTACTAGAAGTGGATGCGATTTTTTTTCAGGACTTTGGTACGAAATATGAGAGATAGCAACTAAACATCCAATAACTGTTTAATATTCATAAACTACCTTCAAATTCAAAAACGGTATAAGCAGAAACTACATATTATAAGGCTATGTTTGTGCAACCACAATTTTATGCAGAAATTATATTTGCGCAAACTCTATTTTTACATAATCTGTGTTTGTTCCGAAACTATTTTTGTGCAAAATCAACAATATATTTTAATTTTCTTCCCCTTATTCCTTTGCCAATTATCCCTTTTCACAAACTACGTCGATTACAGGTTTTCCGCTTCATAGGAGTAGCCATGACAGGCCGCATGGTGTCCGACATTTTGTCCCGACTGGTCGAAACAGTGGCCGAACAGGGCGAAGACATGCAAGGCTATGTCACGGAGCTCCTCCTGACCCTGGAGGCTGCGGTGGACTCGCTCGAGTCCAACTTCAGGCCTCTCGACTATATGCGGGATATTTTTAAGTCCACGCCCAATTTGAATAACAAAGATGGCGGACAACCCGCCAATGGGAGTGCGTATACTGCTGGTGAGTTTTGTAAAAAATGATTTTTTTATTGTTAGGTTATCTACAACTGTCATTAATTTTGTCACTAAAATTGATAAAAATAATGTAAATCAAAAAAATTCCTCACTTTGAGCAGGATTTTACTTTAAAATCCTTCGCTCCGCTCTGAATTCCAAAAACGGTTGCCTCAAAAATAGTACCGATAGGGAATCTAAACAATCTACTATTCACTGGTTAATGTATTTATATAAGAGGATATCCGTTTTAAAATAAGGACAGTTTAGTTTTGTTTTCAATTTATACAATTTAGCTTTAACATACTGGTTCTAACATACTAGTTATGCAGGTAAACGCTCCCCGGGCGTGTGCGTGGGCTGCGTCAGCAACCACACGAGAAGCACTAGCTACTCCGTGTCCTACTGCCTGCGCAAGAACAACGCGCCGCCGCCCAACGACAAGCAGCCACACGGTACGTGTTACACGTTACACCAATATCTTACATATACACACACGAGAAGCACTATATAGCCACTACAATCTCTCTAACAAAATTCCTACGATGTTCTATCAGTATAATCGCTAAAATTACATTCTACATAAAAGCCGTACTAATGTAATGCTCTAAATATAGAAGTAATTCGACGAATCAATTTTAATGAAATATTCAATTTTTATTTTTACTGAAAAAATAATAATATGTACGGAAGCTACCTAAAAGAAAAAGAAAGAAAAATGTTTTCTCAATACCTGCAACTTACGTTTACGTATATCATAATGCAAACTAAATTAAGATTATAGCAACCTATCTAGTCGAGTCGAGTAGACTACTTGAGACCTTTATTTGACATGAGCTTCACAAATATCTTAAAATTATATTTCTTGTAGCTCAATGTCGTGTATCCGAATATAAATGATCTCTGATAGATAAATGATTTAGGATAGCCGGAAACCGCGGGGAATATCTAGTAGCACTTTACTGCAATATTCATAAATAAACTTTTCGAATAATTACTTCACTACTTGAATTAAAACCTATTAGTACAGTTAGCGTCAAAAGTCAAAATATTGGATAGAACAGATTGTGCAAAATATCGAAACAATTAAAATATTAATTAACTTTATGTCAACGTAACAAAATTCTTGTCAGAATAGCAGGGTGTGTCATGGAGTTAAAGTTTCATTTTCATAGTTGTTTCGATATTTTGAATAGTCTGTTCGTCTCGATATTTTTGACGCTGACTGTACATTTTTTCAGTAATTTCACACAAGCATCTGTCCGCATAATTCAGCACGTAATTTTATAGTAGGTAGCTATAGGTGTTATTTTTTTGCATTATTATAGTGAAGTTAACATTGAATTCTTATGAATAATCTATACTAAATGGGTCAGCTTGTCAATCTTTCACGGCAAAACGTAGAGACGAATTGAAGTGATTTTTTAAGTGGAGATAGTTGAAGGAATGGAGAGTGACATAGGCTACTTTTTGTCTCTTTCTTACGTTAGCGAAGCCGCAGAAATTCGCTCGTTTATTTAATAATTTATACTTATTCAATAAAATATTCCTCATCTGAAGAGGTCGAATATTGTTCCAGAATCTAATTATCCGTCTGAGTTCAATATCTATTTTTATTTATACTGTACTTGTCAGCAGGAAATAAATTAATGAAGGAATGGAAATGTTCTATTTGTTAAAGAGAAAACACGTGTAATATATGGCACGTGCCACTAAAGGAAAGGTTGACGCAGATAATTGTTTATTATATAATATAATAACTTCCGACCGCGGCGTGTGAATGTCGAAACTTCCATCCTATAAAAACCCCTTTACGCCGTTTGGACGCCAACACCGTCATCGACATGTCGGAAACGAGATCAAGGCGCCTAAAAAATAATATGAGGTAATAGAAGATGATGTGACGGCGGCATTGGACAAACGACCTTAGGGTTGGTTCCTTTCCCAGTGGTTACCTACTCCTTACAAATAACACACTCTGGAAGTTTCATGTCACTATGACCTACGGTTTGGGCTGTGCATAGATATATTAACAGTCAGACAATCAGTCGGTCAGTTTGCCATTATCCATACTTCCATACTAATATTATAAATGGGAAAGTGTGTCTGTCTGTCTGTCTGTCTGTCTGTCTGTCTGTTTGTCTTTCTTTCACGGCAAAACGGAGCGACGGATTGACGTGATTTTTTAAATGGAGATAGTTGAAGGGATGGAGAGTAACATAGGCTACTTTTTGTCTCTAAAATTGCGAGAAAGATAGAGTAAAACAACAATTCCATTTTCCCATATAAAAGTTGTCCATGTTCTGTTGGATGTCGTTGTCATAGTAACCGGCAAATCAAGTGTCAAAACAGTTACAACCATAGAGGTTACAACCCGTCAAACCTGACACAAATAAGTAATGTTTAATTGTTTTCAAAATACGAATGGAATCATTTTCATAAATCCAAATCATGCAAATAAAAGCCATTTAATACGGTTTGAAATAACAAAAAGGCGTGTAATATGCTGTAAAAAATAATACTGTAACAGCTTTTCTTATTTCCAACGTACAAAAATAATATTAAGATAAAAAAAATATCTAGATTTAAAATATTTACTAGCCTTCGCCCGCGGCTTCGCCCGCGTGGTTGTCGAACTTCTACCTACTATTTTAACCCTTTAGGGCTATTTTTTATATTCTTCACAAAGAATAAACCCTCACGTTGATATCAGGCAGTGAGTTTACTATTATATACATACTAGATGACCCGGTGAACTTCGTATCACTTACCTATTAATGTAAACAAAATTTATTTAAACCATATCACCTTTATTCATAAAAGATTTGTATCGATTCTCCCCCCCCCCCCCCCCCCCACATTATCACAATCTAGATTCACGTGTATATGAGTGGCCTAATAGTTGTTTAGTAATCTGGCAATACTGTCATTGTCGCTGTCACCTAACTTTTGAAGAAAAGATCGTTGAAAGGAAATGTTATGAAATGGGCTTTTAGTTTAAAAAAAAAGTCCAGGATGGCCATACAAAAACAAAAAAAAATATTAAAAGCACCATTATTTAATCAATACATCAATACATATAATAAAATCATTATATAATAAAATCAATCCATACTAATATTATAAATGGGAAAGTGTGTCTGTCTGTCTGTCTGTCTGTATGTTTGTCTTTCTTTCACGGCAAAACGGAGCGACGTGATTTTTTAAGTGGAGATAGTTGAAGGGATGGAGAGTAACATAGGCTACTTTTTGTCTCTTTCTAACGCGAGCGAAGCCGCGGGCAAAAGCTAGTACATATATAAAATACTAGCTTTTCGCCGCGGCTTCGCTCGCGTTAAAAAGAGACTAAAAGTAGCCTATGTTACTCTCCATCCCTTCAACTATCTCTACTTAAAAAATCACGTCAATTCGTCGCTCCGTTTTGCCGTAAAAGAAAGACAAACATACAGACAGACAGAAGACACACTTTCCCATTTATAATATTAGTATGGATTATAAGGGCCGCAAGTCTCAAGACTGTAGGTATGTCTCAATTACCCCGATGTTATTTGCTCTGTATTTTATTTGCTCTTGTTTTTACCTACTTTTATATCGATTACTTATATACAGGGTGGAAAGTTCCAATAGGCCCTGAAGGAAAACTACTTGAAACCATTAGGATAGATTATTTTACTTAAAGAAAACATTCCTTTATTTTTTTAAAGTTTACCTAAACAAGAATTGAACCCTGATTTGCACAGCAGTTTATATTTATAACGTAGAAGCGTATATAGGGTATTTGGAAATTAACCCGGGATGAAAGTGTTATGATAATGGGTGGGTGAAGTCGCAGTTACCACCAAATGCAGATAAAAAGCAGCCTATGTAACACTTAATCAAAATCCGTCATAAGGTTTAATTTGTAAAGCGTACCAGACAGATCGACTGAACCACTTTTGCAATGAAAATATTGGTATGAACTAAAACTCGTTTTAAACGCAATATTCGTTCATTTTGTTTGCTTCATTCGTATGAATAGAAATACTATGAGCTTATGGTTTTAAGTTAAACGATTTCTCTGTAGTCTTACTTCCATTTCAATTTCAACTTAAATCGAAAATTCCAACTAAATTCACTATATTGCAGAGGCTCTAACTGTGCTGTTCAATTTCCTAGAATATTCATGGGGTTATAAATACCCTTTGTGCCTTTTTCATTTTAATAAATAGTGAATTTTTCTCATCGTGATACTTTTATAAACCGTGGTTTACCGATGTCATTAATGATTGGTATACTTTTTCCCGGTAGTCAGATAAAATATTCAATTTTACCAATGAAATTAAAAGTAAAAAGATAAAGATAAGTTATTATTTCACCAAATTATAATTATCACTAATTATATTCGTCTTTTTTTCACTTGCTTTTTATATGCCTACTTTGATGTGTAATTGTATGTATTCGTTAGTGTGCTGTTTTAGCCAAGTCATATATATAAGGGTTTCACCTCGGAATGGAAGATAATAAGCTGTAAATTAGTATGAACCTTTGTCTTGTAGTTCTGAATGTTGTCTCAAAAGAAACAAATGTTATCGTGTCGGTGTGTTAGTGTGAAACAAACTAACGAATAATCTTGACTTAGAAAGTGGCCTTGAATACAATTAAACATTTGTCCAGTCTATAAATAGAAAAGTTCTTAGGGTAGGGATAAGTACTTCCAGGTATTTATAATAAAAATAAATAACCCTTTTATTCGGACAGCAAATATACAAATGTTTCTAATATAACTGCACTGTTATTTTGCTTTTATACGGACTTGCAGAGTAAAGAAGCACCAAATACGGGAATAATTTTTAGTAAATTTCCTTTTTAGTAAATAATTAACTTTATGTCGTGATGGCCCAGTGGATAAGGCGCCCATCTCTCGTGTGAGAGGTTGCGGGTTCGAATCCGGGCAAGTACCAATGTGACTTTTTCAATTCATACATATGTACTTTCTAAAGTTTATCTTAGACGTCACTGCCATCCCGTGCCTCGGAAAGCACGTTAAGCCGTTGGTCCCGGTTGTCATTCGTAGAACTTTGACAGTCGTTACGGGTATTCAAATGCCAGCAATTCTGACCATTCTAACCAAAGGGTATAGTGTCGCCCAGTTACTGGGTTTTGAGGGTCTGATAGGCAGTCGCTTCACGTAAAACACTGGTATCTAGCTGAATCCAGTTAGGCTGGAAGCTAGTTGGGAAAAGGCTAGGGAGATGATGATGATGAGTAAATAATTAACTTTATAAAACGTACTGATAACCGTAACTCACGCTTAACTTTGCATTAGGCAATAAATGACTGACGCGGCGCATTATTAGCGGTCTACCGCACAAACGGTTGATTGTATGAAAAAAAAAAATTAGGTATATAAAAGTTGTCGAGAATTTTATACTTTACAACTTTATAATAGTTGCAAATCCCATTTAAGCAATAGAAAGTGTGATATTTGCGATAACAAAGGTTTATACCAAATTACAGCTTATTATCTTTCATTCCGAGGTTGACCCCATTTTTTACCTAATTTGACTAAGCTCTTTTTGAAGATAGAATGTCGTATAAGTAACCTATCCACACCATTTTACTTATAATAAATAACATTGATTTTTATTATAGTTTAATTAACACCCCCATTAATTATTTTTTTATTCGTACATCCAGTGGAACGCGCCCGGCCGTGCAGCGAAGCCGCAAAGGGCGTGTGTTCGAATCTGTGTCGGTCCCGCTCAGCGCAGTCTCTTAAGCTGCTCGGTGACAGCGCTACACAGGTACTTATCTTAATGCGTAAATCATTAAATTGTAAAATATAACTTACCAATGCGTTACTTTGCTTATAACACGTTGCTTATAAAGGCAATTTTCTGTAACCTATCTATTGGCGGATTAAGTTACTAGACCTTATATCTAATAAGCTCCAAAATTCCATATCTTACAACTAATTCCGGTGACAGATAAACTACTAACTAACAATAGCCACAACAATTTGCAACATAGTCACAACATCTTGCAACCGAGTAGCTAGCAACGAACATGTAACCTGTAACTTGTAACAAAAAAGCACTAACGTTGAA
Source organism: Athetis lepigone (assembly GCA_033675125.1). Classification (NCBI taxonomy): domain Eukaryota; kingdom Metazoa; phylum Arthropoda; class Insecta; order Lepidoptera; family Noctuidae; genus Athetis; species Athetis lepigone. The sequence goes on from CM066219.1 coordinate 3,788,840, forward strand.
ATTTCTTTCTGTGCAAGCTCCCCACTGCGTTGTTGCAGGACGATAAGCTCACGATCCTGGCGACGCTGTTCTGGGTTGGAGCGTCTCTGCTCGAGTCGGACTACGAGCATGAGTTCCTGTTAGGCGTGCGTTTGTTAGCGCGCGTGATGCAACGCTTGCCGCTCGACCGGCCTGATGCTCGCGAGCGTTTAGACCGGACGCAGGCGCATACCTCGCCTTCGTTGCACGCGCTGCTGCTTAAGGTAAGAATTGAAAGTAAAGACGAACTGTTGCCCGTAATGTTACATTACATGATTGATGTTACACTGTAGAAGTGTGGTGATAATGATACCTCAATGACTGATTGTATTATTCTGGACTTTGAACTTTTTTTTGCGCAGGCCCTATACTATGGTAACCAGACAACATTTACACATACTTTTGTAAAAAAATTAAATAAACGAGCATGCTCATTACATAAAAGTTGTCTTATGTGACTACAATACATTTCTTCCTACCTACAACACACTTTCCCATTTCTCCAGGGCTGTACCCATCCCAACACGTACGAACCAGTGGTGGGGGTACTAGTAGACATGATCCCACTTCTGGAACTGCCGGTCATCGACCCCACGCAGTCTCTAGCCTTCCCAATGACCGTGGTAGCGTTGTTGCCGTACATGCTACTTCACTACGAAGATGCCAATGAATTGTGCGTACGCGCTGCCTGTCATATCGCGCAGGTAAGATGAATTAATTGACTTTGTTATACATATTTATTTACTATAAATTAGGACACATGGTACAATTAAGACGTCAGTAGATCACAAATTTCACTTTCTGTCACAAACTTTCTGTCTGTTATTTTCAATTTAACATCATTATCTACTATTATTCTTAGAAATGGCCATAGACGATGAGAAATGCGTTTTTGGTATATCAAAACTTTTGTACCTATATTATGACAATTCTATTATTATGTCTTTTATTTTTGAGTTTACTAAGTAGAGTGAGTTTTATCTAGATTTATTTTAAATTATGTATGTAACAAATTAGTTAATTGGTCACAACGTAGTGGTCGTAACACGTAAATATATTGCAAATGATCTAATCCTAACTCCTAAGCTACAAGATCGTTCAGCCATTCTGATTATTATCTCGAAAGCTTTAATAACACCTGGAACGTAACCAGTTCACAGCTGAGAAGAGCAAGAAGCTGGAGAACCTAGGTACTGTGATGACGCTGTACTCGCGCCGTACCTTCAGCAAGGAGAGCTTCCAGTGGACCAAGTGCGTCGTCAAGTACCTGTGGGACACCTACTCGCATCTCTCGCAACAAATGCTGGCCTTCCTCGTCGAAGTCTTGGAAAAGGTAAAAAGACCATTTGCTTTAATTTCCCATTTGTGGGAATTTTTCCCATAAATGAGATTTTTTCCCATAAATGGGAACTTTTCCCATAAATGGGAATTATTTTTAGGAACTTGCTTTAGGGTACCCCCAGCAGACAACTACGGTATCCTTACCTTTCCGGGGGTTACCATACCCGGGAAGTCAACCAAAAAATGTCTTGATTTGGGTTTCCCATTGCTGGGAAGAGTTTTACCAGTATTGGGAAACCTGGTATGAGTTGCTTCTGACCTTGCTCCAACATACAAACTTAATAGGAAATATTTTCTATGTAACAATTTTAACAAAATTTTTGATAGAATATTGGTACCAACCAGTACGGCGCGGCATGAACTAATTTCAAATATCCTTAAAAGTAATAATTATGTTTATTAAGGTTGAGGGTATGCTCTGGCATCCTGCACCTTCAGTCTTTTGTTTTCTATTAACAGCAGATTTTTACACACTTCATAAAACTTAGAAAACTTACACTTTTTATTGTTTTTTTTTGTACACTTTGTTACTTACCATCGTGAACTCGTTTCCATTTTCTTGAGTGTTTTAATTTTTACCAGCGACTATGTTACCTTCTAGTGTTGACAAAATGAGCAATAAATTTCTCGGAATACCTCTCTACCTGTTTGTTTTCGAAACAGAAATCCGAGCGACATTTGTTAATTTACTTTCCCAATTACCTTTAAAATTTGCATTGCAGTGACAGATTTCAAGTAAACATTTCAAAATTTAACAAACTGGAGCCCTGTCACGAATTTCGAAGAATACTTATTAAACTACTAGACAGAAGTCATACAGTTTCGTCCTTTTTTTTTAATAAATCTAATGAATAGTTTATTTTAGAGGTTTATGGATTTATATTATACACTTAGCGCCTTACTAATATACGCTGCATAAAGTTATGACAGGTTTATGCGTCATAAAATGTATGGTTACACAGGCTTTATTCATTGCATAACTTTACAGTGATTATTAGTAATGCCTTTAGTGTCCATTGCACAGCCTCCCAAACATTTCATAATGTCAAAACAATCCCATAACGAGCCCAATCAATTTAATAAGTTTATTTCTTTAGAATTAATAAAAATATTTCACATAAATAAAACGAGAACGAAACACTTTCGACTGAAGCATAACGAGGCGGGGTCGCTCAAGTAAATAACAATACCATCAACAGACACATAGATTTCTGAGGACATAGCAGTAGTAACGAAGTACGCAATTAAAATAGTAAGAGAGTGGGCGCTTATCCGTGAAATCGAAGGCATTGACTGATATTGATTTCACCTCTGTTTCACCTCTGCTCTGGAAAAATATAGAGATTACCCTCCCACAGGTTGTCAGACTTTTTAATTTATTTCTACCTTATTAAGCTTTTCAATTACAGAAGTGAACAGTTCTATAATGTTCTCTGTATTATTGGTTACGTATTAATATCGTTTTATATAAAACTGTTAAAAATAGATAGTATGGTACGTATGGTATGACGTGCTTTGGGGTCAAAATTGATACAAGCCGTCCCATCCGTAAGATTTAGAAAAATCTTAGCAAATCGCTGGGAATGTTAAAAATAGTGGACGTCTTTCGACTGACTGACTTTAACAAGTAATACACAAAGGAATAAATTAAATATCAATTGTGATACATATAAGCAATATTAGTTAAATATCATTTAAATGACTGTAACCATTTTAAATACCAAAATGTTATTATTTGTAGTACAATTACGCTTATATGTAAAATGCATTGTGTAATTCGATAATGCGATATACTCATGATAGAAACCATTTTAAACCATTGTGGTTTTTGGTTGCTCGTTTAACATTAATAATTCATTATATTTTTTTTTGTAAAAGTAAATAATAATTATAAAAAATTACGCATAAGTCTCTTATGGTAGTATGCGACCTCATAAAAAGTACGGCAATAGATGACGGTGTCCATAACGGATTGCTGGCGTCTCCCCATGCCGTCCAACTCCATTTAAAGTACACACTGATGATGGTGTTATACAATGATGTTATAGGTAAAAAAGTGTAGATAGATTATATGCAGTCAAAAAGTGGCACATTAAAAGTTTGCCAATTGACAAACATGATACTGAGTATCGCGTTGACATTTGACGTTTATCTCTTTTTCACGCGCACTCGTCATCCTACTTTGACGTGTAATGTATGTGTGCGTTAGTGTGCCGTTTTTGAAGATAGAATTTCGTTTGGGTAACCTATCTTCACTTTTGTACTTATAACATCATTGTTGTTATATATCTGTGTTTGTTATCAGGGCTCAGCAAACCTACAACTGCCCGTGCTGTCGATCCTGCACTGCATGCTATACTACGTGGACCTCAACGCGCCCGCCGCACAACCCGTCAACGCTGACTTGTTACGTGCCGTCGCCAAGTTTATTGACGTCACGGTACGTACACACACATAGCATAAATGATCTTTAGGTATTGCCCTTAAACCTTTCGACGACCAAGCGGCAGCCGGCGTCGGGCTGCTATTGTGTTTCTATTGTGTCACACGTGTGTTCGAAGGACGACGTTAAAGTAGGTTTATTGCAATTTTTACCTCCCCTCCTCCCCTGTCATGTAAACGTTTTGTAGAAAAAACGCATAATTACCATCCTTATTTCATGAAATATCTTAACCCAACTTCTTCATAAAATGAAAACCACTATTTCAAGATCGGGCAAATATTACACGATTCTATCTAGTTGCCCAACAATTATACTATCCGATTTCTCGTAATAGCTTGTAATTCATGGATTTAAACGGTAGTAAGTCGGCCTTGAAATCTGACGCTTATCTCAATATCGATCTGTTAAATTACTCAGTACCTTTGCACGGTACTACCATTCTATGCTGCATTCGATGTCAGTCACCCAAACCTGTGAAGGTCATAAACTCTCAACGGTTAAGTAACAACTAGCGACATCTATTGGCGCGAAAGCGCTACTAGCGTTTGTCTTTACTACAGCCGATTTAATTATTTTTGTGTTTTTCCTCAACACCTTATGTCCCGTAATTTTACGCATTTCGTCAAATTTATGTTGCAAAAATTAATAAATAATTAAAGTACTGTCACTTTTATTAATTCGTCTGCTCGTTAGTAAACTTATAACTTAAGTTTCGGGTAAAAAATTAGATTTTGTGCTATTCATACACCATACACATATCGATGAGGAAAAACAATTACATAAGCAAACCTAGACTTTTAAATTAACAAAATCTAAATCACCAATCCACAAGAAAGCGTGGTGACTTCTTCTGGTTCTGATCTTCTCTGTAAGAGAAGACGGCGTTGCCTGAAAAATCCATATAATAAACATACTGGTAGTGACTGACTGGTTGACTGACTGTTGACATATCAACGAACCGCTGGTCCTAGTGATATGAAACTTACAGGATGTGTTCTTTGTAAAAAGAAGGTAACCAGAAGGGAAATAATTTTTTGAATATTTATTCCTAACAGGGTAAAAAAGAGGACAAATATCCACGATAAAACTAGTTTTGTTATTCAATATGAGCGTTATACATGCACCTTACTGGCTACACTGCACTGTTGGTATTAATTAACATGCAGAAACGTACGCACAGTAATTTGCTTTCACAAATGTCACATTCAACTGAAATGCAGGGGGGATTTCACACGATGTGTCCGTGCCAAAGCGAATTACAACTGAGCACAGTTCCAATAACAGGGTGGCACTGTCAATATACATCTGAATTTCATGGAATTACGTTTTAAATGACCTTACCACGATTTTGAAACTCTGCGTTTAATGAAATATGTAGGGTAAATGTAGATTATTGCATTGCTTTCTATACTTTTTAGGGCTAATTAAAAGCATATGCCGGTGGTGTTCCCTATTTAAAAAAAACTGAAGTGACCATAAAAATATACATTTTTCTTATTCTAGTCAATAGTAAGTTAATATCTTTTTCACGTCACAATCATATTTTCCTAAAACCCAATACACAATAAAACATAACAATACTTTTCAGTCATCTTTTCGGAAAGTAAATTTGAACTTATTGTCACAGTGTTAAGACTCAATTTGCGTTGTTCAGGTGCAAGACAGCAACAACTATAAGGAAGCCATGAAGATTCTAAAGCTGGTGGTAACTCGGTGCTCGACTCTCGTAGTCCCTCCTTATTGGGACAGCCATGCCTCCTCTATACTGGACACAGAGCTACACGGCAAAAAGGTGAGAATAAATACGTATAATACCTAGCTATCTCCCGCGGTACCCGCGGTACCCGCGTAACCCGCGTTAAAAATGTTAAGGGTGAACAACCCTTATCACTTAGGGGTATGAAAAATAGATAGTAGCCGAATCTCAGACCTACTGAATATAAATTATAAATTTCAATGAAGTACGGTTTTTTTTTCACAATCATTAATGGACCTGCTTCTTATAATATCCCAATTTCGTATTCCATATTCCGTATCGCTAGCCAAAACTCAATTATCCCATATTTTATATGGCTATGTCAAACCTTTCAACATAACTTAATTAGCAACTCAATTGACTATTTATTAGTTTCAAAACAGCTAATAATCCAATTTTGCACTAAATAGAAAATGAACCGGATTATTGAGGAAAAAATGAAGAGAGCTTTTTATAGAAAATGAGACATATTTAATTCGTTTATGATGTAAAATACTCAATTGAGGGAGTTTGACGTAGGCGTATTAATTTTCATGTGAAAAATAACTCGTGTTTCGTATTTTGAAAATAAATTAACAGCCACCACCTACACAAATGAATCCGTTTAACTGTAAAACCGTTCTTATTTCGTATCATTACGCTCGGTTTTCGTTTAGAACTGACGAGTCGTTTGTTATCTTTTGGATATAAAGCTGCTTTTTATTATTATGTTACTTCGGAATACCAAATCTCGTATTTGATATTGTCTAATTAAAACGAAAATAGACGCATCATTCTTTGTTTCTAGGAACTGCCGGGGCGCACAATGGATTTTACCTTTGACCTTTCGCAAACGCCTGTGATTGGTCGGAAATATCTCCCTAAAGCGGGTAGCCAACCAGCGACGGGACCGAGTTCTCTTTCTAACGCCTCGACCGCCACCCCCGACAAGGGTGAGTAAGAACTGCAAGCCTCCATCCATCAGAATGTTGTGGTTTTATCTATGTGTGTGCCTTTGACCTCCCCCCTGAAGGGGAAGGGGCGGGGGATATTGTGTTTTTTATATATGTGTGCGTGCCTCTATCTAAAGGAAGGCAGGGACGCGGGACGGAGGGCGGTGGGGTCGCGGTAAAGGTCAAGTGTGACGCAATAGTCAGTTTAAACTGCGCAGTTACATTTCTATTGATGGATGACATTTAAATGCCAATATTTTGAAACGTATCTTCTAGAACATTATGTTGTAGTGTAAATAAGTACCGGTTAGGCACAAATAAGTACCCGTTCCATAAACACGAGGCCTATAAAAATATGGGAAAATACAGAATAATTTTCTAAAAACTCGACGTTATTTACTTGAAGGAAAGTAGAGTTTATTTACATCGGCTTTGTTTAGTTACTTTAAACCCTTTAAGGAAAGTAGAGTTTATTAAAGGGTTTAAAGTAACTAAACGAAGCCGATGTCTCATAATTATAATATTTATTTTTCTATTTACAAAAAAATATTGAGCGCCATTTTTAATTTTTTTTACGTACTTTTTCGAAACCTTAAATAACCATTGAATACCAGTGATAACTCTGCAAATATCCATTGGTGTTCGCACCCCGAGTATTGCGTTTTGAATACGCATCAACGCTTTTTAAATTATTGCACGTGCGAGTTCGAATAACAGAAACCAAATGAATTCACTACAAAGGGAAAAGTTTTTTGCAATATCTGACTTTTATTGTACTTCAGGGATAATTGTTTTTTTTTATGTAATTGCAATTTCTTTTTTTTTACTTCTTCTAATTACACCTGGGTCCTATAGGAGATTTATGGCAAGATAAATATACGTTACTAAACACTGACTTTGGCTTAGCCATGTTTCCGTTTCTATCGTACACTTGACGTTTGGCAGTTGAGTAACAGTGACAGGTATAGTGCTAAGCCAAAGTCAGTGCTTAGTAACGTCTATTTATCTCGCCACTAGATTAGCATTATTTGATAATTAGAGAAAAACTTGGTTTAAGAGTAGAATAGGTAGTTTCTCGATAACTTTCGAATTTGGACCAATGTTTCATTTAAAATATAATAAGGCGCATTATATAGTTTAGTTAAAGACCATTTTCGTGTGACTCCAACAGTAAGATTTCTTTTACCCTCTGAAAATTTTCTCTCTGTATCTGTGTAGCTACGTATGTAGGTCACAAATCAACGTCTTTTGCACTATCATTTGCTTATTCAAATAATATTATACGCTCGTAGGTTCATCTACATCCCAGTCAGGTTCTGCGTCAACAGTGGTGGGCCCCGAGGCGGGCGGGAATAGTGCGGCGGCGCCACAGTCCGCGACTTCTCCTAGACGCTCGCTTTCACTCTCGCCCGCTGATGCTCTGGCCTCGGGATGGAAACGGCCTTGGATGTCGCAGGTAAACAAAATATTTCTCCGTACCATGCCAAGATTAAAGTACAAATTCGCCTGAATGTAACAACGTGTCGGTGCAAGAGTTCGATTTGCCCGCGACGCTTGCTTTCACTATCGCCCGGTGACGCTCTGGCTTTGGGATGGAACCGGCCTTGAGTGTCGCAGGTAACTTGAAAATGTACTTTTTTATGCGGGCCTTTTTTCGTTCGGGCGGAAAGCTCTGGTCTCGTAATGGAACTGATGGATGCTGTTATGGAAAATGCAACTCAAAGGTTCAAATTGCAGTGAATATAAAAGTTTTTATTATTAGATTGAACATAAAACCTTTTAATCCAAAACTAGAATCAAAGTACAAATCCGACATTCAGTCGGATTTACGACCTTATGTATCAAAGTTGAAGTACAAATTCGACTGTTAGGCACCGACGTGGGAGAGTGGGAAGGTTTTAGGTCAACTTGCTGTATTTTTCCAGAAGTAGGGTCTAATTACTCATTTTGATGTAAACTGTAACTAACTAATAAGTTATCTCCCTATTGACAGAGTCGCGTCCGAGAATGCCTCGTGAACCTGCTGACGACGTGCGGGCAACGCGTCGGCCTCCCCAAAAGCCCATCTGTAAGTATACAACCTATTACCGGCTTCGTAAGGCTCACATTCCTTTGACACACTACCCTATAAGACCATACAATATAATACACAGCAGTGATTAGTATTGGTGGTGGTCGGCGTACACCCGGACTGCTGACCTTAGCTAATCGAATTGGCTTGCTAATTACTGTATTATTTTGTCTAATCATTAAAATCTTTCAAAATTATTGTTTGCATACTTGCGAGGCGGGTGCCAGCCGAGCGGCGCGTTATGTATATGGCCGGTGGCCGGCTACGTTTAGCCACACAACTAATGAATGTATGATTTCTATCCATCGCTGCGTTTAGGACGATTTAATTACCACTTTATGTTCTAAGGTAACTCGCATACATGTATGTTATGTCGCAAACGCTTCACACCACGCTACCGGGACTCGAGTCCATGTGACGCCTCTCAGCCGGCAGGTGACGACACCGCCTTACAGCCGCACGTTACGCTAATGTCGCCCTTGCTGCCACGGCATAAGGCTCAATGTTCTCACGGCCGTGCGGTTGAGTGCACCGGCCAGTACGCTTTGCTTGCATCACGTCGTGCTCATGTCCATTCGCTTCAGCTTCACCCAAGCTACACTCAATGTAACCATTTGTTTTGTCTCGTTACTTGAGGCGCCGGGCGAGTTAACACGTGACTAGTAGCGCCCTCGCTTGGCATCTTGTAGTAACGAGATATATGATACGCGCACTTTACTCAGATCGGACAGACAAACGGGGTAAATTGGAATGCGAGGGCGAATAAGGACAGTTATAAAATGAATTTTAACGTTGAAATATATTAGTTTCTTGCCAAAAATTAATTTAACTTCTTGTTTTATCTAATTTAACTGTAAAATAAATTTGGCATTTTTGAGAATCTCAAAAATAAAAAAAGATTGCAGATTGAACCTTGTGTTACGGTCAACTTTATTAAATTTCACCCACAATGTTTTTTCTCCCCCCTCGTTAGCAACAAACTACATTATTTCAACGTTAACATCCGTTTTAGTAGCGTCCTGTTCCGCTCAGCATCCGTATTAACTCCGTTTGACGACACCGGACGTCTAACGCTTAAAAGCAAACGTTAAGCTGTCGGCACAAGAGTACTATCGATACCCTCAGATGCCAGGGCACTTATCAGAACTATTTATTGTACATAATATAATGTGATCACCATCAATACTATATTTCCGTATACAGTTAAACACTGCAAAACTTCACAATTATGAGTACACAGTTGAGTTGTTATACACAAACATACTTGACTTGTTAGCACTGTATACGCACTATTTATGAAATACTTTTGTTACAATATTCGACACATAATACTTTATGTCGGAAGTATGTAACTGCAGATTTTCATATGAACAGTTTAGTTATTTTGTTTATTTTCAGTTCGCGTAGTTTTGTCACATTTAGGAAATGAAATTCATTTAGTCGATATCATGATTAGTAATAATGTGCTCATGTTGTAGTTGTACAAACATCACAACATGCAACATAGCTACTTTACATTCAAAGTAGTAGTAAGGATTTTGTAAGTTAGTAATCAGCGGACATTAAAAATAGATTTAAATATAGAATTAATAATCTTTATTCGTCTCTTGGAAATGTCGCATTAAAAGTATCTGCCAAGCCAGCCAATTAATGTCTAAACAGTGTTACAGTGAATGTTAATTGTGTTAACATTATGTTTCTGTGTCGAAAAATTTATATGAAAAAAAATTAAGCTGTCACAATAGTATATTTACATAAACTAATCATAGTTTTTTTGTCCTATAAATAATTTTTCAATAGTTATTGTCATCTTTTCGTTTAACATACAAATGTATAACATAGCCACGCGGCCGATTGCAGGTGATATTCAGCCAAAGTTCGGAGCTGTTGGAGCGCGAGTCGTCCATGGCTTCGTCCCTCGAGGAGGTCTCCGGGACCCCCGGGAATGAGCCCTCTGGGGGGGCGCCCCCCACCGACCACTTCGGGGTCTTCAAAGACTTTGATTTCCTAGAATACGAGAGCGAGAGCATTGAGGTAAGATCATGTTACGTTTACTTTTTATTGGGAATATTATAATGAGGGTGTTGGAGAAAATTTATGCCACTAGTTGGCGCCATTGTGACGTGAGGTATTATGGCACGAAATATAGGAGCTTTGACACTGTCTGTCAAAAGAATCAAAGCGATCATTTCTTTGTATGGTTTTAAACCTCACGTCTCAGTGCTGCCTGCACAGAACACCTTCATTGGGGACGCTCATTGTTGAACAAGTTTTACATAGGTGGCGCTAGTGTTTGTTACTTTCATTTACTTGGAGTTTTTTTGCTAAACATGGTGTTGATTGTCATTGCTTTTCGTGTTTGGTTCAGGGCGAGAGTTCGGACAACTTCAACTGGGGCGTGAGGCGAAGGCTGCCGTCAGAGGAGCGCGATGAGGGCGCCGCGGTGGAGAGGAGCCCGCCGCCGATACTTGCGCGCGCGCCTGATGCGCATCCGCAGGGCAAGCCGGTTAGTACTACTAGGGTTTCAGGGACCTGGGGCCTAGGGGACCTGAGGCCTATGGAACCTGGGTCCTAGGGGCCCTGGGAGCCTAGGGCTAGGTTCAGGAGCTTACGAACACTATGCACGAGATACATAATCGCGACTTATCACAGGTGTGTGACAGTGATAGCAATGGATGAAACATTTGCTAAGCAGCGATTATTTATGTCGGCTTAACATCTCTTCATTATCAGGACACTGAGCTTAATCCAAAATGTATGTACGGAAAGATTTTTGTTTTTTTCATTGTCACTATCATTTACTAGTCTGGACTGAAATGTTCAGGTACATTAGCGGTGTTATGGTAAGACACTCTTATACATCGCCCATTGCGCTAGAAATTAAGAGGCACTACATGACTACACGTCTTTTTCTATATGCAGATAAATAAATTAAGACGGAGATGCAAATTAAATCTCCCCCAAAACATTGGTTGTGCGAAAACTGGCACTGGTGGTCAAGGTTATGATGCACCTTCATAAATGTATATTGTTATATTAATCATCATGTTTATACATGCATGTATCTACAAGATGGTTTTAACTAAGCACATTAATTAAAATCATCCACCGGACACCAAGCGCCTTACTAATAATCGCTGCATAAAGTTATGACAGGTTTATTCGTCAAAAAATGTATGGTACACAGGCTTTATTCATGACATAACTTTTACACAGTGATTATTAGTAAGGGCACAAATTTTAAACTCATGCAAGCGAATTTATAGATTCAGGTCATTCGAAACAGTAAGTAGAACGCACTAGGAAGGTCATCGGGAACGGTCAGCAATGTATGCCAACCCAATGATGAATTAGGTCGCAGCCTCACCTTGAACTGAAATGCTGCAAGGCTAAATGGAACGTTCTACGTCAATACTCGTACCTATTACATTTCACTGCAAATGATATTTACACTCGTATTATAATCCACAAAATTAAGGTAGCGTTGCATCTTTTTGTCTGTCTGCTTAGCCCTGCGTAATCGCAAAATGATTTTTTGTGTGGTTTTTGTCATCATTTTTATATAATTTTTAGTCTTAATAAGAGTTTCTTTTGTACCATTTTGGGTCGAAGCTCTAAAAGAAGAAAACTCAAAATTCACTCATTTATTACACCAAAAAGAAGTATTAATAAAAATGTGTAAAAAGTTGGCATACTACTAATCGCCATCTTTACAGGCTCACAAACAAAAATAATACATAAAAATGTCTGAAAAGTCGGTTTAAGGACAATTGTGGCCGGTGTTCATCTATCTTTTTTTTTTAATGTTTATCTTTGCTGTAGCACATGGGTTAATTTTGTCTGGGCGTTGGGTTTATAAGTAAAGTACAACATGACTTGTTAAACAAGAAACATAAATAAATAAAACTAATAAATGTAAACATTATAATCGTAAAGAAAACCATAATAAGATTATCGCCATAAGGCTCGCAAAGTCAAAGATCTCGTCACTCACTGTGTTAAGAGAGTAAGGGAAGGTGTAATCCGTTCTCCTCTCAATGGGTATCTAGCGCGAGTGTCGACAATTTATTTATTTTATGTGACATTTAGTCAGTAATTAAGATATTGTTTTTTTGTTAACATAATATTTGAAATCGAATACTGAATAGCCTCCTTCAATGTGTACGGTCAGCAAAATAGATAGGTATGCAGGGCCGTCATCTACAATTGAGGTTTTCTTGAATACCAATGACATTTAACCTAATTGAAGGACTAGTATTTTCTACTATAGTTTAAAGAGAAGAAATATCCATGGATTTTTGAGAAAACTTAAACTGTATCTGACGGCCTTGCATGCTTTTGACGGGCCTGTTAGTCTAGTGGTTAGTGACCCTGACTGCTAAGCCGGAGGTCGTGGGTTCGATTCCCACCCTGGACAAACTTTGTGTGATGAGCATGATTGTTTGTTCTGTGTCTGGGTGTAATTTTTCTATAATATGTATGTATTTATAAAGTATGTTTATCAGTTGTCTGGTTGCTATAACACAAGCTCTGCTTAGCTTGGGATCAGATGACCGTGTGTGACTTGTCCCAAGATATTTGTATATATTACTTATCTGTTTTGCTGACTGTACCTCATCTAACCAGTCACAGTAATACTGTTACTGGTTAGATGAGGTACAAGGTACAAAGGTTACTAGTAATGAATACGTGATCGTCGTGTCCCAGAATGTCCACGAGGACTCTTCAGACGAGGAGGGGGGCTGGGACGACGGCGCCAGCGGTTCGCGCGGCGACGGCGACGCGGGCGCCGCTCACCTCGCCCTTCGCCCGCGCACGCACTCCTTCTCCAGCGCGTCCAGTGGCGAGCCAGACGGTAATTTGGCCATTGTACATCCATACTAATATCACAGTTTTACGATCCATACAGTTGGAAAACGCCTTTGATGTCGGACGACACCGCCGCCGCCGCCCGTGTAGGTATTTACGCTACCGCGTGCAAATGTGCAAGGGTTGTCAAAAAAAGTCAAACTTTATTTTTTTCATAATTGAATATTACCTACATGTGAGAATTACGCGGCTGGCGGTTTTATAAAGGGGGGCAAATTTTTCATTATTTTTGCGATAGGACACACCGTTTTCGAGATACAAGCTTTAGAAGAAAAAAAAGACATATCACAGCGGCATGCGACTACGGTCATAACCTGGAATCAGACTGTTAGGTACCTTTGCTTATTGTTTTATCCGGGTTTTTTCGTAGTCAGGTTTTAGTTTTTTTAAACTTTTGTATAAATAAATAACCTAACATTTCGTGAACAGTGTCCAAGTGCCTGAGATAGCCCGTTCGCAAAGCGTATATACCTACAATACGAAATATAAATGATGCCGATTGAAATGTTTTTTCCGATTGTAATAATATAACGTATACGAATACGTGTGTAACTTAACTTTATTCGTACCTACTATAATTATAAACGTAACTATAAACACGACGGGTATTATTAGTTTATACAAAATAAATTAGTAGGTACTCACCTGTTTAATACGAATTTATAAGAATAAACTTACCTCGCGTCACGGGGAAATCTATGAAATCTTAAATCCTTATTGTGTCTCGTTGTCGAGGTACATCCGTACACAGAACAAGAAGTGTGCACCATTATAATTAGTTTATTCAATGATTCTTGAAAACTCGCTCGCGATTTACACGGATGCGTTAGCCCCAGAGTTTGGCCCGCCAACTACGCGCACTCGCGGGCAGCGATCCGCGCCGCCCACTTCCCCTCGAGATCCCCGCCGTTGCTCTATGCAAGTACATTCGTTTTACAACTGTATGGATCGTTAAACTGTGCTAATATTATAAATGGGAAAGTGTGTCTGTCTGTATGTTTGTCTTTCTTTCACGGCAAAACGGAGCGACGAATTGACGTGATTTTTTAAGTGGAGATAGTTGAAGGGATTGAGAGTTACATAGGCTACTTTTTGTCTCTTTTTAACGCGAGCCCAGCCGCACGACACGATACTCCTTGTTTGTTATATTAATGACTCAAATAGTATCGAAATAATAGATAACAATGGCTTGGGTTTTTTACCGGATTAACATTTCAATGGAGCGGTACAGTGTCTCCCTTTGCAAATATATATTTCAACGACGACAGATAGCGGTCGAACCCGCAGTTCAAATCCAGTTTTTTACTTACTCTTTATGCCTATCATGTCTTATTTTACAGCACCTCATTACTTGGACATAGTTAAGGCCGTATACAGAAAGAAAGCTGGAAAGTTATAAGCGCTTACCGGCGCTTGACAGCGCTGGTAACTCGCGCAGGAAAATATATGAACACGCGCCGATAAGCACTGAACGGTGCCGACAAGTTCCGACAAGCTTCAACACGCGCTGGTCAGAGCTGGGCGCTGTCATTTAAAATTAATAAACAACTGCAAGCAAATCATTCCGACATTTTGCTTAGTCTGCTTCAACCTGCTTTCTTTTTGTGTAGAATGGACCAGCGCTGACAAGCGCCGGTAAGCGCTTATAAATTTCCAGCTTTCTTTCTGTATACGGCCTAACGGTAGATTGCAGGACTATGGAAACGAAACGTCGTTTTAAGATAGTGAAAAATTTATTGGATTGTCATTGTGAGAAGTTCTAGTTTCGAACGTAAAGGACACGTTTGTTGCGCAGGCGACCGCGGCGACGTGACGCCGGTGCCGGGCGCGGCGCCGGTGATGCGTGACGCGTGGCGCGCCTCCGTCACGGCGCTGTTGCGTCACGCTGCCGTCATGCCGCCACTGGCGCTCGTACATCGCCTGCATACTGTGCTCAAGGTATTTACGAATTTCAATGACGTATGTCATTTACAAATAAATAAATAATAATAAATAAATGTCCTGGGACATCTTACACACGGCCATCTGATCCCAAGCTAAGCAGAGCTTGTGTTATGGTAATCAGACAGCTGATATACATACTTATATTTTTTTTAAATACATACATATATAGATAAATAACATCCAGACACAGAACAAGCAATTATGCTCATCACACAAAGTTTGTCCTGGGTGGGAATCGAACCCACGACCTCTGGCTTAGCAGTCAGGGTCACTGACCCACTAGACCAACAGGCCCATCTAATGTCAATCGTCGAATGTCAATGTCTTAAGTCATTTACGAATGTCAATAAGCTTTAAGTCGTCATACACTTAGAAACTTTCAACGGGGAATTTTCTGCAATAGTACTATACGTGTACCAGAAACTCATGACAAAAACGGTAAATAAAATATGATGACAGCAACACTGGGGAAAATGGATTAAAATGTTTTGATACTTGTATCTTTTGCCTTTATTATTATTATTACCAATACTAAAATTATAAAGAGGAAAGATTTGTATGTATTTTTGGTTGTTGGACGTTTCCGTTTAGCTACCTTTAAAGTAGTTCCTACGTATTAGTTAGTTTTACTGCCTCGTTGAAAGTTTCCACTAACAATGGTTTGCTTTTGTATTAAAAATGTCAGGCTCGAAGAATGCTGGATATGCATTCTGCGTTCCTAACTTGTTGTGTATATTACATTCTGCATTCCTAACTTTTTGCGTATCTTGCATTAAGCGTTCCTAACTTTTTACGTATTTGGCATTCTTGACATTTTGCGATAAAGTCTGTTGATCTGATAGCGTGTCTTAACATTTTGCGTATCTGACATAGAGTGAAATCGACCCAATGGTGATTACTGATCGATTAACCAGTCAATGTACCTCTTTTTAGTGGTCCACTGTTGAAATTAAGTTTTCTGTTTCTTGGTAATCGCCTGTATATATAGGTTTTTTGCCTTTGAGTTGCTCATAGCTTTGGTGACTTTCATTCGTTTTAGTAGTATTCTATTGGATAGGATATAGGGTTCTTACGTTTCCAAACCTATTGTTTAGAAACTATCATGTAGCTTAATGTAAATAGTTTTGTTTATTTATGTTTTTCAGTTTGAGTTTAGTAGACCCCGCCGAGACTTTGGAATTAAATTGCCACAAGGATTCTGTTTCTCAACTCAATCCAAATGAAACACAATTTACAGCATATAATTACGTACTATATTTACTAATATAACATCTACAGATTATAACATTTCTTATACATTAAATGTTTAAAAATTAAATTTATTTAATACATATTAATTTGAAATATGAGTACCAAATATATATTGCTATTCGGAAAGTATGGATGATGCACAAATATATTTTGTTAGTATACTATTTTCAGTTTAGTATATTTTTATAAAAATTAAATATCTGAATATATAACAGAGGCCCATCTTGCACCTAAGAAGTAGCTTTCAGCATTTACCCTGCCCTCGATCCGGTGCCATTAGAGCCCCAATAGACTTTTCAGATGTCAGTCGAGGCTTTTGGCTACTAACCTATTGCAATTTGCACAACCATTGCTGGTGACTGTACAACCTCATAACATCTTTTTGTTTTATAATAGTACATATTATTGTCAATAGTAAATTAGACGATAGAATATCACTTACGTTAAACCTCTGAACTCATACAACAGGGTTCTTATTTAAGAATATAATTAGGCCTAAATACTAAACAATTTCGAATGTAATGTCTACTTGTTACATAAGCTTTAATTATAATACATGATGTCATTGAATAATTATATATTGATTAATTAATCTAAGATCGACCAGTAGGTTCCGGTGACGTATCGCTATTGTATGTTGATATATTGAAAAAAAAAATACTAGTGTATCGTATCGGTGTGGATTGTCCTATAGCATGACTACACGACGGTCCACCCCCGTCCATTCAAATGCTAAAGTATTGGAGAAGAAGAATGGACGAAAAGAAACTTCCCCAACGTCACAACACTTAGTTCTACCTAATAACAGTTATTACAGATTATTGCGATGATGTTCTGTATATATCTTAATTAGTGTCAAGTAAATAAAAGTAATAAGTGCCGGAACAATAAAAAATTTCATGATTATGAATAAAGTAGATGCCATAAAGTTAATGGTCGAGGAGATATTGTAGTATGTGTAGTAGAGCGCATTTCCAGCACCGAAGACACAGAAGGTTATAATAAAACCAAAACACATTATAGAATTGGTAGACATAGTCTGAAAAGCGAGGTGGTCTTGCAGGAGGTCACCTGCAAAACCATGGTTCTCTGTGCGGAGGCGGCAGCGGCAGCGGCAGCAGCGGCGGGTGGTGCACCGGGCAGCGGGGGCGCGGCGGGGGCGGCGGCGGCGGGATCGGCTCCAGGCCCGGCCCTAGCTGGGGAGCTGGGTATCGTCCTGGAGCGGGCGGGATCTGAGGAGCCTCCTCTGCTCTGGGCGGGCCCTGCGGCTGCGGATCATTCTCGGGTTCGGGACGCTGTTCGTTACGCGGCTCTGGAGCTTCACGAGCATTTGATGACGTACTTTGACCGCCGGGAGCACACTCTAGAGGTACAAACAGTAATCGTAGTAAAGTGATAACTAATATTATTGCGTATTTTCTCATTGTTAGTATTCAATTCAACATACTCCACGGTCACGGTCCGTTTAAACAATAAACGCCGTGTACAATGTCACCCGATACTTTTTAGGTAGTGTTTTGTGGCCACATGTTTTTAGCTTATTTTGGTAAACAACTGTCAGTCAAGCCAGTGTGTGCCACAGGTGCTGGAGCTGTCGCGCGGCGCCACGGAGGAGCTCACCCGCTCGCTGTACCGGCTGATCTTCCAGCTGCTGCTTCTCCTCGAGACGAACAACAAGATGATAGTGGCTGTGTACACTGCAGCTCTAGAGAACAAGGTACACTGACCTAACGAACTTGCGTGTGCCCGGCGCGGCGGCGAACTGTGTTGTGACGGAGCCCCATCTCAGCGCCCCTCTTATCTACGCGTGAATGTCGATCGATGTTTAGTCGCCTGCGTACTGATAACTTCCCTCTGCACCCCGCGCCCCCATCCTGTTCCCCTCCCCGCGTTACGTCCAAGGATGCCACCGACCCATCGACCTTAATGTCCTATCCCAACTACCACATGATTTGCATGTTGCATCCAAGTAAACCCATACAGTTCCTCGTTACATGTTACTCATAAAGCTTATAATTACTCAAGTATGCATTAGTATTAAATGTCGTATCCCAAACAATACGCCGTACAACATACGGTTGACTCAACAAACAACAAATATGAATGGTCATAGTCAACAAGTTCTCTTTCCACTCGTTACTTAACCTTGCACGCCATTTTAAACTCTATTTCTGTCAGGTTATAGTTCGTAATCAATCAACAAGTTAAAATTTCTCTAGCTTATTTTTTACCGACTTTTAGGCAACATTGCGATTGCTGCGTTTACGTAATTATACTTAATTTTGCGTGTAAAACTCCAAATAATAAGAATATAGGTAGTTTAGATTTCAAAGAAATAGATTTTTATATTATTAGCATTTGTTCTTACCGAACCATCTCAACGGATCTTGCCTGTATTCTACTTACCGCATTATCTAAAGCCTTTCTGGAATAATTTACACATTATCTATACAAACGCCTCACCTATGATTATTTGTCGATTTCAGACTTAAACTTGCCAAATGAAATGTCCAAGTGTGTCTTCATAACATACCATGTTTTATTGCCCAATATATAAAAGGTAAATGTCGAGAACCCTAAGAAATGCTACGGGGTACTTATGGCGTAATAACAAAAATCAACATTTCTAAATATAGGTAATAGATAAGGAAAATCTAAGAGGATAAATCTCGAAATAACTAAAATAAATATTGCTGGGGCAACTATTTCCTCTATTTTATTGGTAGTACTATAAATCCAAATATCCTGTTTCTTTGCCACCTTAACCCAGCAGAATCGAAAGATGATGTCTAACTGACGAAGATGAAGTCACAGGCAATAAATAGCATACAAAAATATATAATTTATAAATAAGGTATTTATAAATTATATATTTCTTAGTGGTTACCTTCTCTTTGCAAAGAACACATCCTGCAAGTTTCATTTCACTAGGACCAGCGGTTCGTTGATATGTCAACAGTCAGTCAATCAGTCGGTCAGTACCAGTATGTTTATTATTTAGATTTTTCAGGCAACGCCCTGATCTTCTCTGTAGGAGAAGACGAAGACGAGAAGAAGTGGTCACCACGCTTTCTTATGGATTGGTGATTTAGATTTTGAACAGATCGATATTGATATAAGCTAAAGATTTCAAGGCCGTTACTACCGTTTTAATCCTAATTGCAACGCTATTACGAGAAATCGCATAGTATAACATAGTGGGTTTAAGATAGAATCTTAACTATGTATGTGAAATAGGGGTCTTCATTTCATGAAATGTATATGTTAGTGAAATTTCTTATGAAATGGTTAAAATGATTCATGAAATTATCAATTTTAAGCACAAACTATGATTTTTTTTTTTTTAAGCACAAACTATGATGAACTACTTTGGAGCCATTCATGTATTACGTAGCACTACAAGGGTGGGTATTTAATTTACTTATTTATGGTGATTACATCAACAATTTTTTTTGGCGTCGTTATGTGTCCCGCCTCTTGTTTATCTTGGACAACACTGATAATTCTGTGCCTCGGAAAGCACGTAAAGCCGTTGGTCATTCGTAGAACTTTGACAGTTGTTACGGTAAGCCAGAAAGTCTGACTAGTCTAACCAAGAGGTATCGTGCCGCCCAGTTACTGAGTTGTGGAGGTCTGATAGGCATTCACATAAAACACATTCCGCTTCACGTAAAACACTGGTGTCCAGCTGAATCCGGCTAGGCTGGAAGCCGAGTCCAACATAATTGGGAAAAGGCTAGAGAGATGAAGGCATCAGTAGTTTTTTTTTTACTTATCCGGATTTTCTACAAAATGTTTACGTGAAATGTTGTTACGTTAAACTGATTTAAACGGCCACATGACATCATTTTAAAGAGTAAGATCATTCATGATTTTTTCCCTTAACCAATCCTAAAGAGAACATTATAGAACTGTTATGATTAACTATTATATAATTGAAAAGCCTAATGATGTAGAAATAAATTAAAAAGTCTGATAACGTGTGGGAGGGTAATCTCTATATTCTTCTCGAACAGAGGTGAAACAGAGGTGAAATCAATACAGAGTCGTTGCCTTCGATTTCTCGGATAAGCGCCCACTCTATGTACTATTTTAATTGCGTATTTCGTTATTACAGAATACCTATATGGAATATATAAATAAATTACACCCAGTCACAGAACAAACAATCGTGCTTATCACACAAAGTTTGCCCTGGGTGAGAATGGAACCCACGACCTCTGGCTGTGTAGGCCCGTCCAAAAAAACGTTTAGGAGTTTAAGGGTTAATTGGGTGATAGACAAGGACGCGGTGAATGCGCGAACGAATAACTGCGCCCATAGGTCGGTCGAGGAACACCCTGGTGGTTTTAGCCGGTAAGAGTTTGGTATACACTGCCCAGACGGGGGATAATATAGATAAAAAAGGGGTTAATTGGACAGAAAACACGCAAACACACCAACTCCTGCACACACGTCCCAAAAATACACGTATCCGTGCGAGCTGTTTGATTTTAGGCTAACACTATGACAGATGACATAAATAAGATAAGTAAATAAAAAATAAAATAAATATACATATTATTATAATATAAAAATAGGAGGCTTTTAATAAAAATACTAACAAATTAATTAAAAGTAAAGAACAGCGGCTTAAAAATGATTTTATGGATAGTTTTTTAATAGGTACTAAGTCCTTTACGGTATTTTAAACGTGACTAAACAAACTACTTATAAACAAAATTGTAAAAAAAAAATACGTGCCCGCCTGAAAACCAGTTTTTCCACATCCGCCATTTTAGTTAAAATTGTGCCGTAAATTGTAACAGTGATGCTAACGCTACTGGTAAGACGAAAGTGGGGTGTCGCGGGGAGAGGTTTGTTTTCGAGCCAGCCAGCCAGGTGCCATGTTAAATTACCAATTAATTTTTTAAACCACCGTAGTTTTGACTTCAATAAATAATCAGTCAATTGATTGTCATAAAAGGGATGTCA
Source organism: Athetis lepigone (assembly GCA_033675125.1). Lineage (NCBI taxonomy): Eukaryota > Metazoa > Arthropoda > Insecta > Lepidoptera > Noctuidae > Athetis > Athetis lepigone. Next base: position 3,810,439 of record CM066219.1, read on the forward strand.
CTTGCTATTGCCATACTTAGTCTTGGCCTCCAAGATTAAGTATGGCTAGTGATGTGCCGTTCTCGGGAACGTTCACCCACCTGAGAATATTCCCGGCAGCATTCCCAGCAATATGCTCCTAATCGAGAATGACTGAGAATCATTTTTATCTAAAAGCAATAACCAACCTTTCTTCAATAAAATCTTATCAAATGAAGTCGACGGATAGTTGTGTATAAAAAAAAACACTAATATTTGCAGTAGAACACTATATTCCCAGTGTTCCCGAGAATATTCTCAAGAATACTTGCTATTCTTGAGAATATTCTCGGGAACTTTCTCGGCAATATTCTCAGCATCAATGCACCATTAATAAATTTTACTTTTTTCTTCGTAAAATATTGTTTTGTTGATATGGACGATGACGGAACACGTAAGGAAATAATGTTCAGTTAAAATATATGTATAAAAATCAACAAAGAATATTAAAAATATAAAAACCTTGAGAATAATACACTTTAAAATCTGATTTAAAAAATTATTATTGTACGACAAAACCGTTTCCGTACGAGAAAATAGTTCTAGTCTATAGCAAACTGATCTTCAAGAAGTAATGCGTCTTCTTCAATAGCCTGAAACTCATCAAATTCAAAAGTTTCCATAGATACAAGCACAGATTACGACGATATACGTTCACAGAGAGAGGCCATGGTAGTGCGAGTGAACTTTGCCTTGTGTCGTGTGTCCCAATGGGGCGATCACAATCTAGTGCAGTTCAATGCCGCCAAAACGCAAGCGTGTCTGTTCTCCGCCAAACGGAGCCCAGACAGATTCTTCTAACACATTATAAAGCTCAAGTCCGATCGTGTATGGAGTATTGCAGTCACTTATGGGATGGCTCAGCTAAATAGCAACTAGCCGCATTGGATTCAGTAGAACGCAGAGCCAGGAGGTTGAACGACAACAAGAAGCTGGTGGCCCAACAACAACCTCTAGCACATCGGCGTAAAGTTGCCTGTCTGGCGGTATTTTACAGATTGCACTTCGGTGAGTTTGCTCATGAGCTACACGACCTCATTCCCCCGTCTCCGTTTTACCACCGGACATCTAGACGTATGGCGGGATACCACCCCTTCTTGGTCGATATTCCTCGTATCTGCACGCAGCGTTTCCCAAAATCGTTTATTATGCGCACCGCAAAAGAATGGAATTCCCTGCCGGCGTCTGTGTTTCCAAATGCATGTAACCCGGATGTATTCAAGACAAGTGCATAGGCATCTTTTGGGTAAGCTCGCTCCGTCGTAGGCCCCGTCTATGCCCTCAGGCTAGTACGGGACCAAGAGCAAGCTCTTAAGTAATAAAAAAAAGATTCTTCATGTTCAGAGTCACTTTCGTTATTTGCTGATGTTGCCGACGATTGAATTGTAGAAGATGATTGATGACTCTGTGTTTGTGTCTTATTTGAGAACTTATTAAATAACATGTGCAAATATATAATGTGAAAATAATGTTTCGTGCGGCATGAACTTAGTGAGACTGAGCTTCCAACATTGAGAACATTGAGAATATTCTCGGGAGCGTTATAGTTTCTTGAGAATATTCTCACTGAGAATATTGCCGGCAGCGAGAACGTTCTCAGTGGCACATCACTAAGGATGGCAATAGCGTTTTGATACTAAGCGTATTTGAATGGATGGGAGGCATAGGAGGTATTATGTACTAAATTTTGGCGCCCAAACCTAAATCGAATCTCAATCTTTATCGAAGATGTCGGAAAGAATGTAAATATGTTTGTTAGTCCGTCTTTCACGACAAAACGGAGCGACTAATTCACATGTTTTTTAGTGGAGATAGTTGAAGGGATGGAGAGTGACATAGGCTATTTTTTGTTTTTTTCCAACGCGAGCGAAAAGCCTAATAAGCTAATAACAAAAACAGAGAATAAAACTAATTGTTATGTTCCAGGGCGTGGAGATGAGCGGAGCGGTGTGCGCGGTACGCAATCAACTGGCGGCGAGCGCGGCCGACTCGTGGACCGAGCACGTGTCTCCGCCGCACGACGACGCACGCCTCTTACAGCTCATACAAAGGCAGAAGTAAGACATTTGTCTTAAATTACAAGGACTTAACTGAAATCTTATCTTTTGTCCTTTTCTGAATGAAATGGAAAGAGAAAGATGCACTTAAATTAAATTTAGGTTAGTTTATGAATAAGAGAATCGCCACCTTTGTGTTATAGTACACTAAAGATAAACACAAATATATAAAAGCGATTTACTTGCGCTAACCTAGGCACAAGTGACATGTGTTGGAAGACGCTTGCGCGAATTTCTTTCTTCTAAGCTTGTACAAACCAAGGTTTGAGCGCTTAAATCGCTACGTCTGTGGCTACAATTACAATTTTATTTGTGTTTATCTTTAGTGTATTTTTAAGTGCAGTCGCTGAACTGAATCAGAAAATAAAATGGGGCTAAATTACCAATAGAAACTGACTTCCTACTGTTTATGGGGATGTATGGATGTCCGGAGCAACGGTAGGACCGACGTTTGTTGAGAAAATGGATTTTGATGATAATATACAGGGCGTCCCACGGCTATGCCACATGGAGGGAAAGTACCTCAAATATGCATCCATAGATATTTAAATAATTAAATTGTTGGGCCGAGAATCGAACTTATTCCACGAGAAAAAATAATCATCCTGTAGTTTTATCATTCCGACCGAAATGTTACATCATAAGGATTATTTTTTGGTAAATAACTTGGTGTCACAAATAAAAGGAAGACGAATTATAACATTTGATGTAAAATTTTGTACAGATAAGTTGAAAGCTTACATTGCCGTAAGGACATACAATTGACAATTATAACTACTTATTAGGCACTAAAATTAATCTATCCACTTGAGTAGTACGCATCATTTAAATAAATAAATATCCACCACAACAAGACCAAAAAATTGTCAGGGAACGAAATAATCTAAAGTCATCACTTTGTATTCAAGAAGAATGGACTCATTTTGAGCATTTGAAAAATTCACTAATTCTGTATTAAAAATGTTATTATTCAATATATTTCTTCTATTTTTGACACTATGTTATTTAGCAAAAAAATATCCTTGTGATTGTGATGAACCCTTTCGATCGGTATGATAAAGCTACAGGCTGATTGAATTTTCTCTAGTAACTGGTTAGATTCCCAGTTCAACTATGTATTTATTTAAATATCTATGAGTACAGTTTAAAATGTTTTTAACCGACTTCTAAAAAAAGGAGGAGGTTCTCAATTCGAATGTTTGTATGTTTTTTTTTTTTTTTTTTTTATGTTTGTTCGCGCATATCTCCGTCGTTTGCCAACCGATTTGAACAATTCTTTTTTTGTTTGAAAGGGTAGACTTCCCAAATGGTCCCATTGTCATCGGGTCCAGGATCTGATGATGGTATCATGCTGAAATCGAGGGAACTCCTCAATTTTTATAGAAAACCGTACATTTTTTTTGAAAGTTACTCTAAAACGTAGTTGGGACTCTAACTAAAAAGTAAAAAATAAAAAACTTTTTTCAAAAAAAAGATAACCGACTTCAAAAACTAAAAACTCAAAAATAACTTTTTCGGAAGTCGGTGGCAAAGCAACACAATTCGACCAGCAGAAGAGAAGCCACCGACTTCCGAAAAAGTTATTTTTGAGTTTTTAGTTTTTGAAGTCGGTTATCTTTTTTTTGAAAAAAGTTTTTTTAAAATTCAAATATTGGTGCCGATTCTCTTATTCACAAACTAACGTAAATTTAAGTTAAGTGTAGCTTTCTCTTTCCTTTTAATTAAGAAAAGGACAGAAGATCAAATATTAGTTAAGTCCTGTCAAATTTAGACACTCCATAGATAATTTAGACGCAATTTAAAAACATGACGTCTAATTATACGTCAATTTTCATCAGGCGCTGTCTAATTTGACAGGATTAAAATGTATTTTCTGTCCTTTTCTTTAAGAAATGGAAAGAGAAAGATGCACTTAACTTAAATTTACGTTACTTTGTGCACAAGAGAATCGGCACCAATGTCTTCTTTCAGTAAAATGTTCTATCTACAATATTTGAGGTACTTTCCTCCATGTGACATAGCCGTGGGTCACCCTGTATAGTAATAATAGCCTAATCTAAAAAATACGTACTTAGATTATACAGCTGAAATGGGGAAGTATTAATACAACGCGAGCGAAAAATTCAAGCATTCGCTCGTATAAAGAGAGTTGACTTAACGAGTCTTGCTTAAGAAAATAGTTACTAAAACTACGAATTTAACAGGTGGAGCACAGCTTTAGCGTTGGTGCGCGAGCGCAATGCAGAGCGCATCCTGGAGAGAGGCGAACTGCCCGAGGATGACGTCACCACCCTCCTGCACGTGTACTGCAAGGGACTCGCTCAGGCACAGCCAGGTAATCACTTTCAAATATTTAATTACAGAGAAAATTTAACCTTTTCACCGCCACGGACGTCAATAGAAGTTCCGGATTTTCGTGCCACCAGCGCCACGACTGCATTAGAAGCTCTCCATTTTAATTACGTTATAAAAATAAATTAACAGAAGAAGGCCTTAATTGGCAAAAACATAAACTTCGATTTTTTTTAATATCCCCAGAACGCCAAGGACTTGATGTATAGTCGGCCAGTGATGTGATGCAAAAGTTAACAGTTTGATTTTATCAGTTGAACTATTTAGAAATATTATTATCGAAAACAATTTGAGGTCAGTAAAATATGAACTTAAATAACTACATTATAACAAAGGGAAAATAAACGAATTTCGACCGTTGGATAGATGCCGAACCAGAATTAAATAGTTGTTGGCAATCCTTATCGATAATAATATTCCCATCTCTACAAAATAATTGCTTGTCGAATAAAAGTCTATAGTTGTCGGTGTCCCGGGCGCCACGGACTAGAATAGAAGACGTTCTGTGACGTCATATGCGTACGACTGTCAAGGTCACTTTGGCATAGTGTAGTCCAAACTATGCCTTAGACTATTGCTTGTAACAATAGGTATTGTTATATTTTATTAATAAATAAAATAAAAAAAATAGCATAAATAAACAAATGGGTAGAAAAATGAATGAAAAAAGGACCAACTAGATTCAAATGGGGTCGCGGAATGTTATAATACATAGTTACCGTGACCCCGGAACATAAAGGGCAACAAAGGAACATGAGTGGGTTTTAGTCAGTAAAAGTCTTGAATCTGTTACCTTACAGTTTGAAGAATTTCGAAGAACAATAAACACATCTGCTGATTAGACAAAAATAGAAGAAAGACTATAGATGTGCATCTGGATTGAGAGCCCAAATTTTAAATCTTTTCTAAAGAAAATAAGATTTACAGGGCATTTAGTTAAAATTTAGTAAAACTTAGGGCAATATGCCATGAATTTCTTAAACGTGAAATAAAACTGTTATGATGAAATAAGTAGGGCTCTCAATCCAGACGCCTGCATAAAGTGGCATAACCTGAATCTCAGAAAGTACTACCTCGAGGCTCATAATTTTTATTTAAGGATTTAGTTAAGAATTTCTTACAACTTTTAAGAAATTCCCAAATATGTAGAATACTATATTACAGAGTTATAGCGGTTTATCTAGGGCCCTCAGTTCATAAATGTTTGTACTGAGGAATCATCAAACTCATGGATTTATTCAAAGAAATACTTAAATGTGACCGTTATATATTATACTTAAACGCGTCAGTGAATTAGTAAAAAAGAAATAATGACAAAAAAGTTAATAGTTAAAATGTAAATGAAGATTGAATTTTCCTAAAACGTCTGAACTGAGGGCCCAATATTTTTGGCAGTATTGACTAAGATAAGCCTTCTACACTATCTCACATAAGGGTGAGTATTTTAACTAATTCTTAACTAAAATCTAGCAAAGCGTCCATTACTCTAAATTCCATACTTTTAGAGATAATTGAATAATATTATTTTTATAGGAGAAAATTCTGTAGGGTAGATATAGTTTTGTTACTTTTTGAGACTAATCAGCATGTACTCTCACACAAGCTGTTTCTTAAACGAATAGTTGTTGCTTGAACTGTCGGAAGCGGTTCCGTTTTGTGTGGTGCAATAATTAAATAGTGCAGTTAATAACATTATTATCAGTGTTCCGTTTGGTAAGTACCTAGACCTCTTTGATATTGGTGCCGATTCTCTTGTTCACAACTTAACGTAAATTTAAGTTAGGTGCATCTTTCTCTTTCCATTTCTTAAAGAAAAGGACAGAAGATACATTTTAGTTTAATCCTGTCAAATTAGACAGCGCCTCATGACAATTGACGTATATTTAGACGCCATGTTTTTAAATTGCGTCTAAATTATCTATGGAGTGTCTAAATTTGACAGGACTTAACTAATATTTGATCTTCTGTCCTTTTAAAGAGGAAGATGCATTTAACTTAAATTTACGATAGTTTGTGCACAAGAGAATCGGCACCATTGTCTATTATAGTTAAAAATAACATGTCATGTATATGTACGGTCCATTCCAATCCATTTAAATTACATTTGGATACATCAATCGGTGTTCAAAAACCTTAAGTGCCCGGCCACACGATGCGGCAACGCGCCGCACCGCATTACGCCGCACCGCACTGGCGGCCACACGAGCAGTGCGGCGCCGTACGGTGCCGCACTACGCCGTACGGCGCCGCTGCGGCGCCGCTGCGGCACCGCAACAAGCTCAGTACTGCCATCCCCATGAACTGAGCGGCGCCGCTGCGGCGCCGCTGCGGCACCGCACTGCTTGCACCCCTCCCCGCCTCGTCTGCCTCGCGCCGTAGTCCGGTGAGCCTGCGGTGCGGCGCCGCAGCGGCGCCGGACGTACCGTGTGGCATACCATCCAATTTTATATGTAGGAAACCGTTGCGGCGCCGCTCAGGCGCCGCGCCGGAGCCGCAACGCACCGTGTGGCCTGGCGCTAACTATATCTTATGGCTCTGGTAACATATCTCTTTTGCTGACCGTACATATACATGACATGTTATTTTTAACTATAATAGACAATATCAATGAGATCTAGGTACTTACAAAACGAACCCTGATAATAATATTATTAACTGCACTATTTAATTTTTGCACCACACAAAACGTAGCCGCTTCCGACAGTTCAAGCAACAACTATTCGTTTAAGAAACAGCTTGTGTGAGAGTACATGCTGATTAGTCTCAAAAAGTAACAAAACTATATCTACCCTACAGAATTTTCTCCTATAAAAATAATATTATTCAATTATCTCTAAAAGTATGGAATTTAGAGTAATGGACGCTTTGCTAGATTTTAGTTAAGAATTAGTTAAAATACTCACCCTTATGTGAGATAGTGTAGAAGGCTTATCTTAGTCAATACTGCCAAAAATATTGGGCCCTCAGTTCAGACGTTTTAGGAAAATTCAATCTTCATTTACATTTTAACTATTAACTTTTTTGTCATTATTTCTCTTTTACTAATTCACTGACGCGTTTAAGTATAATATATAACGGTCACATTTAAGTATTTCTTTGAATAAATCCATGAGTTTGATGATTCCTCAGTACAAACATTTATGAACTGAGGGCCCTAGATAAACCGCTATAACTCTGTAATATAGTATTCTACATATTTGGGAATTTCTTAAAAGTTGTAAGAAATTCTTAACTAAATCCTTAAATAAAAATTATGAGCCTCGAGGTAGGACTTTCTGAGATTCAGGTTATGCCACTTTATGCAGGCGTCTGGATTGAGAGCCCTACTTATTTCATCATAACAGTTTTATTTCACATTTAAGAAATTCATGGCATATTGCCCTAAGTTTTACTAAATTTTAACTAAATGCCCTGTAAATCTTATTTTCTTCTGAGAAGATTTAAAATTTGGGCTCTCAATCCAGATGCACATAGACTATAGACCACATCCCTAATTAGAATTAAATTTAACGAGCACTGAGCGCCAAAGACTTGAAATGAAGTCAAAGAATGATGTCATGGAACAAATAGAGATGTTCATCATTTTATATAGCTCTAATTGAATTATCCAATTTGTTTCTGTGACACTTATAATTTATACTGTGTACCTTACTAAAGATACTGTGAAATAGAACGAATATGTAAATATTTAATCAGTTTTTATTTATATCCGTAAAATTAAAAATAAAACTTAACATAACGCGTAAAAATCTAATTCATCGGTAAGACGATACCCTCATCATTACTGTTTGCTATATATTTCGTTATACATTTATAGCTTTGCGCTGGCGAGGCATCGGCGTTCTGTGTACGTTGGCGGTGAATAGGTTAATGATGATGCGGTTTAGATAGATGTACAGTCGCAAAACCCATTTTTATTTGTCTTGTTATATTAAATCAATTTTTAAAAAAGGAGCTTTAAGCCTTATAAGGCTTTTAGGGAACCGGCTTGAACAGTAAAAACCACAATTTTGAGTAACAGGTTCGCAATCGTATGAAACGAATAAGGATGATTTTTTCAGTTCAAGTGGAATAAATACTGGAATTCTAGCCGCATAATAACAAGACTAAATAATATATTTCGTGTTCTACAGACATGGTAGCGATCACACGGCCGGTGCACGAGTTATCACAGAACCTGTCCTTCATGATGGAGAGCCTCTACAAGGTGTCGGTGGCACTGCAGCGGCAGGAGTACGGCTGAACAGCTCCGCTCCGCCCGCACCCCGCACCGCCGCCGCCCCACACACCACCGCTGTTTATAAGTAACCCCCTTCATACTGATAAAAACTGTGTGTTCGTGTAACCCTTGTGTTCAACATTCTCATGTTGCCACTACAAAAATAATGTCAGGGTTGCCATGGAAAAATTGGCTCTCGGGTTTGTTAACGACAAATTAAGAGCGTGTATTCTGTGATTGATGATAAGTCAAACAGTCACAGTAGATTGCGCTGTTTGTAAATTTTTCGTTTTACAAATCGGAGTCAGTGTTTCATTATCTGTCGTTATATTACTTAGATCATGGGCCCAATTAACGTGAAGGCGCTTACGTAGCGTGCCAAATTACATGGCGCTTCAAGACATGCAAAAAAAATGGTTGCCTGTAAAGTCGGTTTTACGGGCGAAGATTTTACGTGACAACGTCTTTTACCGATCATAGTTGAGTGGGAGAGAGACGCAAGGCATTCGGCGGGCCTCTCTCTCGTTCGGTGACTCATCGTAACGTTACCGAGCGTTACACTTTTTCATAAGTGACTCCCAGCCGCAACCTAATTTAAGACGTTGTCACGTCAAAAACTGTATAAACTCATAATAAATAATAATAATAGTCTTCGATATTGACCACGAATATAAACAAATAACAAGTTTACACAACTCTCTTTTTTGTGAAATAATTGCTATGATTTTAGAATAATATTATGAACATATAACCAATGTATTGTAAATTAGATATATGAATTTAAGCAAACAAGGTGAGGCCAAGCCTGCACTGATAATTAAAATACAGGTAACCTTGTACCCAGGACTATTAAGAGCTTATTGTAACGCATATAATATTTTGCTGTTTAAGTGTATAATTAGAAATAGTTATTCCATATCACTTTAATAATTAATGTTGTCAATTTTCCGGCGGCGCAGCGGATTTAAGATATTATTAAACCACACTAATAATTTTAATTAAAATCGGTATACTAATGATAACGTACTAAGTTTTCAAGATAACTGATCTCATATAGATTAATAATGTGCTCTAAAAGAAAAAATAACGCGAGCGAGCAAGCCGACGAACGCAGTGTCCTACAAACATCGTTGTCACATGTATTTTATAATTTATGAGCTTATTGATGCTTGTTTAGCTAGGAAAGTATAGATATAATATCGAATCAAAGGATACTTTTTTGTTTAGTAACTACTCAATTCATAAAATCTGCTAAGCAACGTTGATTTACCTCTGCCTTTGTGTCTACTTTAGCATAGGTATATTTTCATCTCTTTCCTATTTTAACAGTTTTTACAAGTGAAACAGTGACACTAATAATAATTAGCCAAAGCCTACTTTAGGCTTACTTTCACTATACTTTTTCTTTATTAATCATTGTTTTGTGGTAAGATTACTTTAATCTTTATTTATCTCGGCCTATAATAACAACTGAAGTTCATCATGCATCACAAAGTGTAACCCAGGAACAATTTTCCGAAGATTTTGACAGAGCAACTGTGACTACCACGCTTAATCTTTATTTGATTGCTTAAAAAAACAATCGCAATAAATGGAAAATTACTCGGGGTCCAAGGCAAAAAAAGTTCTAAAAGTATTATTGGGGAAATGTGACCTTTGAAAATTGTAAAATCATTTACCTAATAGTGTACAATCGACACAGTATTGTAGGAAGACAGCGTAGTCGAATGTCCGCCGCCTTACCGGCACTCATCAGTTCACTGTAGTTCATAATGATTGTTCCTTAACCACTGCTTATTTATACTTTTTCTTTAATAATCATTGTTTTGTGATATGTTTGCTTTTGTAATAATGTTAATGACAATATTTATTTGTTAGTTTTATATTTTACCTGTAATGGACTTTGTTTGTGTTAGATCTTAGAGAAAATAAGGACTGCATGTTTTCTTCGTAATACATATTTATTAATGAGATAATGGTTTAATTTGTAAATGAATTTGATCGATCTTAACCAAATTAATAACTGGACAGTCCAATACGTCTATCTAACATAAACAGGGTCTCTGAATATTGTAATAATTATGTAACCAATTGTAAAATGTATTTAATGAATTAAATGAATACAAACTAAGTTCCCGAGTTTCTTTTATAATATGGACAGGATATGATTTTTTTTATAATGTACAGGACATGACGTTGATACAAATCGATGCAATTCAAAGAAAAAGGCTAAATAAAAACTGCATGATTTAGGGATTTTATGTGATACAGTACATTTTTGAGTGTAAAAAGACTTTAGCTTACCGACTACGAACACAGCCCATAAAATGAAATGACATGAAATCTATTTTTAATGAGAATAACACTAGTGCGCAACACACTCAGAACATTATGCCCAGGTTTTAGTTAAAACGTTTGTTACAAATTTTCGTATAAACACAACTGGCCAATAGGTACGATCTAGAATAATATTTCGCTAAGATGGGAGAAACATCGGCTTCGTTATAACACAACTTCGGCTGTCGACAAAACAGGCATTTATGGACAAAGTTGAAATGTGAGCCAATGCACACATACTTGAGTCCTTTAATGCCTAGTTTTGATCAAACTTTGTGTAATGCTTTCTCAAATAATGCGAGGAAATTCAAATGAAGAACTACAAAAAGTTGTTTGATAAACAGCGCCATTGAATTCTTTTTTATTAAATAGGCCTGAATTCCTATGTCGTTGACGTCGGTCGCGCGTTCGAATATACGTTGTCTATACTAATATTATAAAGAGGTAAAATTTGTAAGTTTGTATGTAGGGGGAAATCTCTGGAACTACTGGTCCGATTTGAAAAATTCTTTCAGTGTTAGATAGCCCATTTATCGAGGAATGCTATAGGCTATATACCATCACGCTACGACCCACGAGAGTGGAGCAGTAACGAAAAATGCGGGTGAAACCGCAGGGGACAGCAGCTAGTGTTCTATATAGCACCACACTGTGACGCTGACATCAGCGGCGCGCGAGTTGCTACGCGCCGCGTATGGCGCGCGTTCGTCTCGCTCGTCAGCGCCGCGCACGTCGGTCGACTGACGTGCTATAGAACTCTATAAGGCCCTTTCCAGAAAAGACGAATTCGCCGCGATTCTCTAGCATGTAATGTATCACGCGCGACTGTTGCGCCCAGAAAGAGCGTAACTGTGCGCGAGTCTGTAAACAATTCCGTATCAAAATTTTGGCGGGATACGTGCACTCGCTCTGAAATTCACGCGTTATCTGGACGCACCAAGGCGTCCCTAGTATCTCAAATCGCGCGCGTTACGCGCGAATCACGCGCGAGTCGAGAGTCTGGCGTAGGGCACGCGATTAACGCGTGAATAGTTTATTCGCGCGATGCTTGTACTAGACACCAATACACCGCGCCCGGTGTATTGGTGTCTAGTATCTCACCAAGGCGCGAATGATTTCGCGCGAAACGTTTCGCGGCGAATTCGCCCTTTCTGGACAAGGTCTAAATGGTACGCGCGCGCGTATAGTCGCCATGAATATTGATACCAAACGTGTGGTTGGCGAGGTGCGTCTACGTCCGGCATTAGGTTGAGCGGTCGGTTATGCGCTGATGGCCAGCGCGCTACGCAACTGACGGTACGCGACCGACGTCAGCGACAGAGGAATTCAGGCCTTAGGCTACCTTCTTGACTGCCATATTAAGACAAAAAATACGTTATGACTCGGTAAATTATACAAAGGTTAGGCCTGCCATTGAAGGTTTTTCAAACATACTATTTCGGTTGCTACTTGCAATCTTAATTTATCCGAATTTTCGAGAATATTTAAGAAAACCGTCTTGTTACGCGCAGAGCAAGCAAATTACAACCATAACAATGACCATTTCTCAGTCTAAGCGATCGATGAAATCTAGTAGTTCTCGGACTGAACATCCAGACAATCATATTTATGTGCTTTCAAAACCTTTATTATGTATTTAACTATTATAATCTCTCTAAACTTAAATTCAATAAACATAGCCGTACATTGAAAATACGCTAATGTCTCGGAACAATACATAAAATATAAGACTGCACAATGTAAATATAAAAGTAAATAAATATAAGGATAAACTTGCCAGTTAATTGCGCAGCGGCGGTGTACAGATATCTTGCTTGCCATTGTGTCATAACTTCTGACTTCAACATTACAACAAAATTCTGACAGAATGCAAAGTCTGCCATCTTGAATTCTCCAGCGGCCATTTTAGTTTAAGTAGTTTGTTTTTTAACTGACTCCATTCATAGGTTCAAGTCAGTGTAAACAATGGTAAGCAAGCAACTTGAATACATTTTTGCAACTTATTGGTTTGCATAGCGTAAGGGTTTGGACATTTACTGGCCAGGGGCTGTTGTTTCAATCACACTTAAATTACTTTTATAGTATATTACCCCAAATTCCGCAATTTTAATTAAAAAAACAATCGGTAAACAGTAGCTAGGAAACACGTCTCCTAGTGTTTTTATAGAGATTATGTGAACTAAAGACGAATAAATCAACAAAATAGCACGAGCTTTAGCAGTCCGGAGCGGTCTGGTATTTAGGAAAACACTGAGTTTGGTCAAAATATTTTAAATAGGTTGACAATAATTGGAGGGCAATAAACCAAACTTCGACATTAGCAAACGCGCGCGAGCAGCATATGCAGATATAACGCATGCATTCAGTATTAAAACTATCCTCGTGGTATACCCCGGACAACTTCCCTTACATGTTAATAACTACTATTAAATACACTCAGATTTCAATAATATAGGAACAACATCGAATCATTATTATTCAAACCAGACTGACGACTATTGATCAGATTTAAATTTTATTCCAAATAGAGACCTAATTTGCTTCGTATCTTTAGTGTACACAAGATAGTTTGTTTACCCTGAATATGAAAAACGGTTCTTGTACTCGCAAACAAAAATGTAAGTTTGTATAAAACACATGCGTTTAATATTTGCTTATCTATGTCCACTTAGGGCGTTTGACTATTACATAGACAAGATATCTATATAACTATTTTTTAATTACTAACTTGCGTTACAAGCGACTGTTCGTTAAACGCCTCGACTACAATATTGCGACCGCAGAAACTCCGAATAAATCCGTGTCAAAATTTGGTCGCAAAATTCGGTCGCAGTCCGCACGACTTTGTCGCGTGACTACTTATAACCAAGTGTTCGGTGCACATGGGGGTCCTATAGTCCGGTCTGATCTGTACGGCCACAGACTATAATAGTGGCCGCATAGTGCGCATGGCCCTAACAAAAAAAACGTCAAACACCCTAAAATAATAAAATACGGATTATAACAATATTCTATAATTATATATTTTACACATAGTCCGGTGACACCACCCATGCGACTCTAGAACCAACGTGCAAATTACTTGTGATATCAATATTGCAACTGTAATACATAATATTTATAAAATCTAATAAAAAAAGTTACGCGCGCCGAATGGCGACGCGTACTCGTGTAAAGTTAGTTATATAATATTCACTAATACTTAGTAGTTTATAATTTTAAATTCTCAGTTCTTTTATATAAAAATACATAATACAAACAGTACAATATTCGAACATTGAAGGACTGCGAGACAGTTGCTCCTTGCTTCTTATCACCATGTCGTTCAGTTCGTTTTTTTTTTATAAAAGGCTCTCAGAGGACAAGACTTCAAAATCCATTAAAACATGCTGTATTCACGCGTTGTATATTATGTCAATGCATACATTATGTCACATTAATTTAAATAAATAACATTAGCTGCATTCTAAGATAAAGCCCATCCCTGCGGCAACTTACATCATGTATAAAAGTGAAGTGATGCGACATATTGTACCTAATGTTTAAAATAAAAGTAGTCAATGGTGCCGATTCTCTTGTGCACGAACTAACGTAAATTTAAGTTAAGTGCATCTTTCTCTTTCCATTTCTTAAAAAAAAGGACAGAAGATACATTTTAGTTTAATCCTGTCAAATTAGACAGCGCCTGATGACAATTGACGTATATTTAGACGCCATGTTTTTAAATTGCGTCTAAATTATCTATGGAGTGTCTAAATTTGACAGGACTTAGCTAATATTTGATCTTCTGTCCTTTTCTTAATTAAACCGAAAGAGAAAGATGCATTTAACTTAAATTTACGTTAGTTTGTGCACAAGAGAATCGGCACCATTGTGTCAGTGTAGTAAAGACACGTCACCGTGCTAACATTAACTAAGATATTACACAACTGATACAGGGACGGGCGTATTTTAGATTTAATTAAACGATTATACATTATTTTCAGATACGGTCATATATTTATATACAATATTTTATATACACAACAAATTGGCTCACGCGCCAAGTTACCCTTACGTTGACAAGACAATGTAGCGCTCCAGGCTTCGCTCGCATAGCTGGACGAGTGAGAGCTGGCGCCAGGCGCGATACATCCTGCCCCAGTCGGGCAGACTACATGCGCTAGTTCATAGTTAGTATGCTACAAACCGACAATATCCAATTCTAAAACTACTTAAAATGAGATGGTAAAACATTACGCTCTATATGCAATACATTATTTACATAAAATCATTGTGTAAAATATCAGATTACTTGAAATCATGAAGAAATAAATTAATTGATAATATATTAACATCTAACGTCTTTGTTCAATATTCATACAGCAAATATGTATAGCTTACTGGTAAAATCCTTGATAATAATGATTTTAAAAAATAATAGTATTAGGTATATATTTTACATGTGAATTGATTATTCTAATAAAATGTTTGCTAATGCACTTAGAATAAAAGAGAAATACTGAATGACATTTACTTGAGCGGTGATTACGATGTGCTCGCGCGCACTCAAGTAAATCCAAAGTATATTGTACAAAATAGTGATTATTAATTCATTTAATACTTTGTATAAATAAAAATAATATAAAAAATCCATTCCAGTACCTACATATTTGTTTGTTGATGTACTTACATATCCAAGAAAGAAAATTCAATAAACATGCTTTAGAAGTGTAAAATCGACTACATGCTACACTTGTGACTGCGCAGGGTTACAGCAAAATATACAAACCAGTTGCAACCTGCGCGACACTTATGCATTTACTAAAAACTACACGATACATCTGTTTTATATTCGATACACAAAAATGTAAGCGTTACTGTGATCGAAGATGCAATACCCTTGTCTAAGGTATACTATGACTGGCTACTGACCACACATAATAATTGCTATAATAAGATGGTATATGTGGTAGTATGATGACATAATATGGAAGATACACATTACACGATGTTACAATCGTTAGTGTTGCATGATGTAAACGTTTAATGTTCAAAATATGTGTGTGGATGGGAGGCCATGTGTGCAGCTAAGGTCTGCGTCGCCGGGCAAGGCGCGCGCGGGCTCAGTTGAAAAGCACGGAGTTCGGATCCTCGTTGTCCATCTGTTTCACGTGGCGAAGCACGTCTTTCTTGGTGATCACGCCTAGGAGACGCCTATAAAATTAAATTTATTAATTTTTTACATTGTCTGAACTAAAAATCAAGTTCTTAATTTTGAGGTTACATTTTTACGTGTATGAAGTACGATTAGAAAATGTTTCAATAAAGCAGAAAGAAACATGTCTGAATGTTAAGCAGACATTCTGTTATTGAGCGTTTCATAAACAAGGCGATTAGAGGACTGTGAACTAAAAACATAGTTGGTATTTTAAATGATCAAAAACGTCTGAGCCACAAAACTTTGTAATACTACTCATGGTTGGACGTTTAGATACCATACATCATTTAACTTTTACGAGATTTGTCGGTACGCTATTTCCACATAGATTTTATATTAATAACTAGCTGCCCCATATCATATTTTTGGTAACTAAAAAAAGAAAATAAAAAGTATTCTATGTCCGTCCCCTGGTCCTAACCCGCCCACCAATTTTCAGCCAAATCGGTTCTGCCGTTCTTGAGTTATAAATTGTGTAACTAACACGACTTTCTTTTATATATATAGGTTATTTACAGGTGTGTCTCGGAATTATTGGTCATAGTGGTGACGGCTATACTTTACTCAAAATTATCGGTCAATGGTAGTTAATCTCCCTAATATCGGTAAAATCCTCACCCGTTATGCGTGACGAGCGTCTGCCTTAAGCCAAGCTTGCGGAACATATCAACAACGGTCTCCATGGGCGTCTGGTCGGTGACGGTGATAGGCGCCATGTCGAGGATGCGGTTCAGCATGAGGCAGGGCGGCGGCGACAGCGGGTGGTTGCCGGTGCCAGCGAAGATCACCACGGTTTGTGCGGTGATGCCCTCCATTGTGCGGCGAGCGTTAGCTAGGGAAATGAAGTTAGTGGTGAAGTACGGTGGCAAGGGACAAATAAATCCGATTTCCTATCATTGTTTTGGGCGACGGATGTCTCTCTTTGCTTATTCGGAAATTAACGAAGGTTGTGATAAAGAACCTATGTAAATGAACAATAAAAAGTTTGTTTTGTTGTAGAATGAACGACAAAACTACTTTGAAAATACAATACAATACAAAGAAAAGGAAAAACGATGTGGCTTGTAAGCTTAAAGAAACATCATTTTTACATTTTAAATCAAGTTATAACAATTAAAAAATATCGTAATCATTAACACAATCAAAGTTGTAGCAGTCTAAGTCAAATAATTTATTTCCTTTAGACCATGAAGGGACTTTGGAAAATAGTTGGAAAGTAGTCATATACAGTACCCGGCAATAAATATTGCACATCGACCTTTGGAAAGAGACAATCGGCTAATTTCGGCTTCGTAGAGCGCTATCTCTCTCGCACGAAATACAAACAGTCCGGTATCTATTAGGAGCTGTTAAAACAATTATGATTTGCTTTTTTTGATAATTATTATTTGTATAAAATACACCAATTATTCTATAGTGATGGCTTTAGGTTGGGGTAAAATAAAATAAAAAAAAACGTGTTCCCCTTATGTTTTCGTATTTAATTATTTTGGAAAATTACAGCTGTAGTGTACATAATAAACAACAATAATCATATTGTTAAAATGAGACATTGTAATAAAAATAATAATAATTCTAATTCTCAATTACTTCCATTTCACTATCTGTGCTCTCAAAGAGATCAATATCACTGTCACTAGTCTATCAGTGTAATTGTCTAAACCGTGTTGAATGCTTCTATATTCATTCTCACATTTGATTGCATGATCGCAAACCTTTTTCCAATCTTCAGCCCCGATCATGTTTACTTTTTGAGTCAATAATGTTTTTACTGTAGTTAAATTCATACCCACATTTCTAGAGGCTACATAGCCTTTCAGTTGAGACCATATATTTTCTATTGGATTAAAATCCGGATGATATGGTGGCAACACAGTGTGCCCATGTTCGGCAAGTACTTTGTCCACGGAAAACTCTGTATGCCTCTCCTTGTGCTGACATATTATAATAGCGTAAATCTGGGTTTTTGTTAATTTTGGATCTACTGGAATTTCGTGTCTGTTTAACCAGTGGATCATTTCCTGTTTAATGGTGTTTGAGTTGGGGGGTCTTTCAACATATTTGTTGTGATAGGGTGCGTTATCGATAACTAGAACAGAATCACTGGGTATATTTGGTATTAATTGATTAACCAGCCATTTTTCGAAGTTATCGTTATTCATTTCATTGTGATAGTCACCTGTAGTGTCCGTGGATTTATACGTTAAAAAGGCACCGGGTACAAAGCCTTTTTCATTACCCGCATGAACTATTATCAAACGTTGACCTTTTGAAATTGGCTTTTTTACTCCTTTTTTCTTGTCATCACTCCAAGATTTCCCTTTAGTGTGGGATGTATGTATGTAAAACTCATCCATGTAGACGATATTTTTTCCTGATTCGCGAAATTTGCGTATTTTATCGAGGTATTCCATCCGTTTGAGACGTACATCGTGCTTATCCATTAGAAGTTTTCGATTATCTTCCATTTTAGTGAACCGAAATCCCATCTCGTGAAGTATTTTTCTCAACGTCTTTTCAGACCCATTGTAATTAATAGCTTCAGATAATTTTATTTAGCTTTTAATGATTTTATTGTTGGCAGTTCATTAAATCGTAAGTGAAAATCATACACCATTCTTCGAACAACATCATAATCAAAATCGTCCATATGCAAACGAAATTGCTTTTTTTGGTATCCCTTTTTTTGGAGTGCTGAACTTTATTTCAGTAGAATGTGTTTCAGTACTGACTTCGTTTAATATATTGTTCAAAGTTCTTCTTGAAATTCCAGTGGCATTTGCAACTCGCTCTTGAGCCTTCTTAAAATAACAACTTACATTTTCATCTTCATTTTTTTTAAATCTGTCACTTTCGGTTACAAAATATTTATAAACATTGTAGATAATTTCGCGTGACTGACCTCGTAACGGTTTCCCTCTTTTTCCTAAAGATGCCATTGTGCAATTTTAAATTATTTAAATTTGGGGGTGTTAACAACTCTTAATATATATTTTGAACTGGACGCGACCGCACTTTATCGCACTTGAACAACGACTGACAAACGTCACATAGGTAGTGTGCGACAGAGATAACGCTCTACGAAGCCGAAATTAGCCGATTGTCTCTTTCCAAAGGTCGATGTGCAATATTTATTGCCGGGTACTGTACAACACTAGTAGCCCTATTAGTTTAGCAAAAAACTAAACTATCCCAAATTAGACAACCTGCGAAAATGTAACCAGCCTACCTATAGCCAGGTTGAGGTCTCGACGCAGCACAAATCCGACCAGATACTGCGACTCCTTGGAGACCACGACCGGATACCCGTTGTGCTCCGTCTCCTTCAGGAGTGTCTCCACGTCATCCACCGTCATCGAGTCTTGCGTGATCACTGACAGCGTCTCGTTGCGTCTGAATAAGTAACTTATGTGTTAATTTCATTCAGTTATATTTGTACAAAAGGTTACGTAAGAAAGGCTGACTCTATAGTGAATCGTATGCCTTACTTAACAAAAAATCTTTTAGTCATAACATTATTTTAATTAAAGGAGTTGGTCAGTTAGGCACTTGTATGAATAATTATCATAAAAAAATAAATTGTATTATTGCAAGTCAGAGGAAACAACGCTAACAGCAAATTTACTCAAAATAACAATTCGCCAATGGAGTAGGAATTTATTCAAAAGAAAATCTTTAAGCATAAGTTTAAATTAGTAGAAACTTTTAGTCCTAAAAGTTATTAATATTTAGTTCTGCTAGATATTGTGCACGCTACTTGTCCATACGGGCAAGAACCGGCAAGAAACTCCACAATACTTAAGGATTTGGTTTTTTTTTAAAGAACACAAGTTAATATAGCAAATAAACAAAAATGATGATATTTAAGGAAATAAGCCTAAGGCCGAGATAAAAAGCGACGTTTAGCACGTATTTTGAATGTACCTATGTTTCTGACTTTATCTCAAGACTCATACCAGTTAAATTAAAGTGATAGGAATGCAAGATTTCTCGGTCTAAGGTTTAAAAACAAAACTTAGCATTACGCGTCTAAATCCGACTTGCAGTTACACTCGCAATAAAACAGTCGCGAACGGATATGTTGGCGTAATCGAAGCACCTAGGCCACTATTACTTTGTGCCTAGACCTTACGAAATATAGTTTCGTAATCTGGTTTTTAAAGCAACACCGCTTATTGAACGCTTATTTGTCCAATGGTCAATGCAAAAGAATAAAAGACAAAAACAAAATAGTCATGCAAATGCAAATGACAGTTCTAATAAAATCGCAGCTAGCAAAGCAGGGCGTAGTTTTACACTATATGTAATGTCTTATTGTTTTTGTTTCTACTTCTATAGTAGATGAATAAATATCAGCCAGAGTTAAATTCTAGTAAGATGGAGCTCATTTGAGAAAAAAAAAGAGTGACAAACGGACAGATAGAAAAGGGTTTCGTTATATGCAAACAGTCAAGAAAACATGATATATGCGTTTCAGGACTGCCATACTAGTTAATATAGTAGAATCATTACAATCATATTTACTATAACGATAACAGTTGATGATAACTGTTTTTACTGCATCTTACAAACGTATTGTGTGTCACGATTGCATGAATGAAAAGTTATTGCAGTTAATAAATACTGCTTTTGGCAAATAATTACAAAAAAAAAAACAAACATAGCATCAATATGTTATATGTCTTTAAGTTTCCACAATGTTGTCGTACAATAAATAATATTCGAGATAACTATAAAAAATTTGCAAAGCAATCGCAAGCAGCTATAATACAGCAAAGCCAAAAAAAATAAAATATAATAAAATCTAATATCTTAAATGTGAAATAAAAAGCGAAATTTTTGCTCCCAGACGTCGAGTCGGTAACCTCGAAAGGGTGAGTCAAGCGCACGAGTTAAGAAACAATATTAGATTCCGCCTACAGTGCAACTTTGACTCATACTTTCCTGCCTGATAACATTGAACAATCTCTAAAGTTCCCCGCTTAGCAATGGTAATTTTCAACAGTATCGTTATGAGCCATTTTTACAGAAAACGTGTCACTCTTCATGAACGCAGATGCACAGATAGGCAGACCCGGAATAAATAGCTACATGCCATGAATATTTGTTCAGTGCGAGAATCGAACCCGTCATGATGTTCAAAACATGATGTTTTCTACTCTTTTTTATTATTTTCAGTACAGTAACCAGTACAGTGAAATTTAGAAGGTGTTCTACGCAAGCAGCTGTGGCTGTCATATATATTTCATGAATAATTGCATTTGCAGAGTCTCGCAAGCAAGCGTGCGTAAAGCAGCGTGTTTTACCATATTGTAACGCAAAATAAAACATAGCATTTTCACAGTTATGATTATGATAAAACAAAATGAAAAACCATCTGTCATGTTTAAATAGATTAATTAATATTTAATTCTGAGTTTCTTGTTTACGCAAGCAGACATTACAATATTAATTTTTTACACCATTATGGATTGACACCATAATTTACACCATTTATGACTCGATTTGGCTGATTTTTATATGATCTTTGACTTGAGGGATTTGCCTCTGCCTCGAATACTAAACAAAAACTATTAAAAACCCCATCAATAAAAAAAATGTGATGTGAATTCATTTCTAAATACTGTTTCCAACTCCATTTTCAAGTACAAATCCCTATTTTATGACAGTAACAAATCACGCACAAAACTAACACAACATTGTATCTGCTTCTCTTTGACAGAACTACTGTCGGGATACATTCCATACTATTATTATAAACTAGCTTTTGCCCGCGGCTTCGCTCGCGGTTGAAAGAAACAAAAAGTAGCCTATGTTACTCTCCATCCCTTCAACTATCTTCACTTAAAAAATCACGTCAATTCGTCGCTCCGTTTTGCCGTGAAAGAAAGACAAACATACAAACAGACAGACAGACAGACACACTTTAATATTTATAATATTAGTATGGATAGGAAAGTGTGTCTGTTTGTTTCTCCGTCTTTCACTTTTCTTTCTAGGTTTATAGTATACTAGCTTTTGCCCGCGACTTCGTCCGCGTGGAATAATAGTTCCCGTTCCCGGGGGATTTCCGGGATGAAAACTATCCAATGTCCTTTCTCGGGTCCCAGACTATATCTGTACCAAATTTCATTCAAATCGGTTCAGTTGTTAAGGCGTGAAGAAGAGACAGACAGACAGACAGACAGACAGACAGACAGACAGAAAGAAAGACAGACAGACAGACAGACAGAGTTACTTTCGTATTTATAATATTAGTATGGATAAGTTTTTTTTTATTATTTGTAGCTCACTCTGTGTGAATAAACTGCTTTTTTTTCATTTCTTTCTTTTTCACGGCAAAACGAAGGGACGAATTGACGTGATTTAAGAAGGGATAGTTGAAGGGATGGGAAAGTGACATAGGCATTTTTTGTCTCTTTCTAACACGTTAAGACGCGAAAAAAAGCTAGTATCAAAATAGAGTATACTCACTTAGGCTGCATAACATCAGCAGCGAGCGAAGTGTGCTGGAATTCATCCTTGCTGTCCAGGAATGGGTAGCCGTTGAGGGCGATGTGTGCGTCGTAGATGCCCTGGCGTCCGAGGGCGTCTCCCACCCACTTACTGGCCATGGCCGCGGCCATCAGAGGCACGATGTAGCGGACTCCGCCCGTCAACTCGAACATTATCACCACCAGCGATACTGGAAGTGTAACGGAGTGTTTAGGGTATGGGTGATTTTGTTTTTAGGCTGTAATTTTATTACAGCTTGATTTATTTTATAAATCAAGATATTTAGTATTTGAAATATTTCTACCCATCCAGGCTGTTTGGAATATTTCTACCCATCCAGGCTGAGCGGAGATTTTCAGAAATATAACTCAAGGGTGAACTAGGGCAAACTTTGAAAGAGATTTTAACGTTAATAATATAGTTTGTTGCCAAAAGGGAATCTATATTTTACTGAATTTTAATTTACGACATTGACAATAAGTATTTTTTTTGTAAGTCATAACTTCGCGGCACTCATAGTTTTAAAAACCAACTAGAATAATTTTGAAACCTCTATTAAAATTTGGACCAGATTAACCATGGACCTTTCCTTTACTTCTATTTACAACCCGTCTGAGGATATACTGTATATTTAGCATCTAAGAAGGACACCATGAATCCTTAGCTGGAAAGTACATATCGACGTAGAACTCAACATAATTAAACGTTAGCTACCAGTCATCCTTGTGACGCCGCCTAGTACAGCGGCGGCGCCCACCATGGCATACAGTCCGGGCGTGATGCAATCGTCTCCCGTCGAACATTCGCCAGAGAACAGCCACACTCTCGGATAGTTGTATGCCAGCTGTTCCACACCTGTAATAACGCACCGTGTTAGAAAAATGGAATAATAAAACAAAATGGCAGCATAAACGATGAAAAACTACTATTAATATCCGTTGAAGATTTTCTCCATTTTCATGTGTTTGTTTAATCTAACAATATTACAACTTTATCGAAATCAAATGAATCGAGTTTTTGATATTTAACACTAATAATAATAGTCGTTTATTAATAAAATAGGGCACATTTACCACAAAGATTATTAAATATTATTAAAAGAGTACAGTTGCTTATTTTCAAACCTTTGTTGATGGCTGTTATAATAATGGAATAAAGAATTCGTAATTTTGGTTGTCCTCTATGAATCCTTTGAAAAATGAGTGGAGACTAAATACTATAATAGAATTTTGTTGTTTTTCTGCAAGTTTACAAGGTTTTTTTACTGTACAGCGACCAATAACATACTTAAGCAACACACATATCCAAAACCATTTCAAGTTACTATCCATTACAACATTCGCACACATTCCATCATCTTAAAGGCTCTTACCAATGCCCACAATCCTGCCCGCAATGGCTCCGAGCGCGAGACTGGGGATGAAGAGTCCGCAGGGCACCTTGATGCCGAACGTGAAGATGGTCATGACCAGCTTGAGTACCAGCGCCAGGACTAGAAGCCAGATGGCACGGTACACGCCCGGTCCGGCCGCCGCCTTCTCTATCGCTGAGTTCACGTCAGTGAAATTGCGGTTGTAGTCGCTGGGGACGGTGTTTTTATTAGGATAACGGACACGGGATCAACAAATCAATTGGTTTCAGACTAGCATTCGCTCGCACCCGCAAAATTCGGGTATTGCAGACGCAAACAAAAAAACACAACAACTCACAGATTGGCAGTTATTTTATCATTTGTAATAGTATATGTTTTATTAATCAGTAACATAATATGTATTAGAATTTACAAGAAGACAATTAATTAGAAAGTAGAAACTAGTTACTCCAAACGGTATGTTCCTATAGTATGTAAAATACTTATTTTCTTTATACTTGCATATAATTATTATGTTTATCTCTGCAGCACTTTATAAAATGCTGAGCATAAAATTGTAATTAATAAAACTACCCTGCAGTAGGATAAAACTAAGCTGGTAACATTAACAAAAGGCCCATACAACTCACCACAGGGGATCAGAGTTAGAAATCCCGCACTGGTTGAACAGCAGATAGATCAGCTCGCTGGTGTTCATCCTGGTGTAGGGGTTGGGGTAGGCGATGATGGCCGTCACCAGCGTCACCACCAGCACCTCCGTCACCGGGTACTGGCCCAGCTTCGAAAACTTGCGGTAGCGGCACCAGAAGATGTTCGCTTTTATGAAGATCGTTGCTATGCAGCCCTAGATGGGGAATATGTTGTGTTTGACTTATTATTGACGTTGTAATAGTCAGTAATTATTAACTTGTTATTGACATTAAATTGTTTACCACTGAATGAGCTTACAAACTGAATGATTTATATTTTAGTTAAATATATTTTTAAGGTAACTTAATTAATTCTACAATAAAATACATTTTTTTGACATAATCAATTCTACTAAAAAAAAGAAACACATTTGCATGCCTCACGGTAGAGTACTGGATCTGTATGTTACTTAACACCAAATTTTTGTACCTACATTCATAGCAAAAAAAATATTTCATTTTCATTTGTTATACTGGTGCTAATTCTCTTGTTCACAGTAATAAATTTAATAAGTGAAAAGGACAGAAGATACACATTACCGTCTGAAGTAAATGGTCGTATTGAAATGGAAAGAAAAAGATGCGCTGAACTTAAATGTAGTTTAATTTGTTAATAAGGGCATTTGGCACCATTGTGCGTGATTTTAGAATAGAAGAGAATAGAATAGAATTTTATTTTGCAAATATGGGTAATACATAATATGTTCTTAAGATTCGATTTAGCCCAGCCACATTCTGCCAATCGGCATGCAAACATTTGAAATCAACCAATTTCAAATCATCAGCTATTAAAAATATAATTATGTTTGTATTAAAAGGAAAATATATTCAGTATCATAAGGGGAAAGTTAAATAAATAAATACGTAACCAATATGGTTTAACCTCGTTGTTAATGTTACTGTTTGTTCTCCTTTTATATTAATCCAAATTATCTTAATGTGTAGCCTTTAAATATTACTATAGTTTGTAAAACCACACGCATAATCTTGTAATTGGCGATCAATTGCATATTTTTGACGTGACAACGTCTTAAATTAGGTTGCGGCTGGGAGTCACTTATGAAAAAGTGTAACGCTCGGTAACGTTACGATGAGTCACCGAACGAGAGAGAGGCCCGCCGAATGCCTTGCGTCTCTCTCCCACTCAACTATGATCGGTAAAAGACGTTGTCACGTAAAATCTTCGCCCGTAAAACCGACTTTACAGGCAACCATTTTTTTTTAAGTAACTGAAAGCTGCAAAATGTTAATAAAAACAAATAAAGCATATAGTACCAATATTAATATCGTTTACAAGCGATAAAAAAAAATACAGGGAAATTTATAATTCACAAACCTACAGGCACTCAATTCAATTATATGTAATTAATCTACTCTATATCGGATTATAAGACAAGATAGGTCTTCAATTACGTTTGTTTACCGTGGACCCGTTAGAAAAAACTATCAAGTCCGCAATTCACTTGTGGTTAACAAAAAATATATTTGCAAATGTAATGGAACCACGGCAAATAAAAATATTGCGTCCTATACTTACGCCTATAATCCCGAGGCCGACGAAGGGTATCAGCTCAAAGAAGATCCAGGGCTTGTTGTATTCCACGAAGAACAGCACCGAGTGCTCATTGCCGAAGGGGTTGATGGAGCGAAGAATGAACGCCGCGATCAGCGCACAAAAGAATGAGCGCCATAGAGTCTTCAGCGGGAAGTAGTAGGATACCTGGGAGAAGAGATTCATTTAGTCACGTGCTGTAGGCTAAAATTTACTAAAAGTCGAGATAATGCATATCATGCTGGTTAGACATTTCTTCAGTACCTAATTCTTGTTCTGCACTAGGCATTTTTAGTGTGACGTGGGTGCGTTTACAAACATAAACTCACGTACATAGACAATCAAACTCAGAACAAATTTCTGAAGGTATAGGTGTACCAGGAACTGACGACAAAAATGGTAAATAAAATATGATGACAGCTGAGCAACACTGGGGAAAATGGATTAAAACGTTTTGATACTTGTATTTACCCCACATTTATTACACTCATTGTTTATTAACATACTAATATTATAAAGAGGAAAATTTGTATATATTTTTGCGTATTACTCTTTCACGCAAAAGCTACTGAACGGATTTTGATAAAACTTTACTGAAATATGGCGATAATTTTTGCAGTTTATTCAACAGTAATGTTTGATTAGTTATATTTTTCTATGAGCTGTTGAGACGATTGGGACCTACATGCTTGTGGCCTACTCTGGGTAAAGCTACAAAGGCTTTACGCTCTAATTTTAGCCCCTAACCATGAGTGACCAAAATAAAGATATTTTTAAAAAAAGAGAGAGACATACATATAACAAGGTGTATATCTGGTAAATCCGTTCTAATATTATACATGCGAAAATAACTCTGTCTGTCTGTCTCTTCTTCACCCCTAAGCCACTGAACCGAAATGAATAAAATTTGGTACAGATATAGTCTGGGACCCGAGAAAGAACTTAGGATAGTTTTTATCCCGGAAATCCCCCGGGAACAGGAACGAAGTCGCGGGCAAAAGCTAGTATAAAATAAATTAAGATAAATCCAGTCACTATAATATACTTTATTTACACAACAAAGATGAAAGAAATGGTTTTTCGCTTTGTGATTGGTGTCCCAGCTTGGTTAGGGCATTGCAAGTTTAATTCGAAATGATTGCCCGTTAAGGATCATTCACTTAAAAACCACCTGTAACATGTACCTACTTTCTGTGCAAATAAAGAATTGTATTGTATTGTAAGGAAAAATTATTCTGTTCTTTGTCAAGGTTACTATGGTAGTGATCGTCACATAAGGTAAGTCAAACGCCTTTAGGCGGCTCATGTGAATCTGACACCAAGGCTTCTGCCTTCTTCATCTGCATTTTGCAATAATTCGTCATATAGTAGTAGTACAAGTACACGCCCCTGTAATAGGCCAAAGTTATATTTTACGTAATATATATACATATATGTTAAATTCATACAAATGGATTTGAAACAAAGTATCAACTTTGGCGAGTCATACTAACCAGTCAACGCAAGCACGTGGTATAAAATCGAAAATTGCGTGTAATCTACACCTTCTTCTTTATAGATTTATCGGTACACGTTATCAACAGTGCTTCTGCATTGTGGCCGCGGTGGTTTCTTAGTCATTCTTTCACTTTTTACTAAAGATTTCTTAAAATTATCAAATGTAAACAAACAAACGTAATGTCACTTGACAGATGACATGACAACAATACCATATAAAAATCATTATTTGTTTTACTTTTTTTTGTCATGAGTTACTGGTACACCATAATACAAATAATATTCCCGAAACATTCTTTATATAATAATGGTGCCGATTCTCTTGTGCACAAACTATCGTAAATTTAAGTTAAGTGCATCTTTCTCTTTCCATTTCTTAAAGAAAAGGACAGAAGATACATTTTAGTTTAATCCTGTCAAATTAGACAGCGCCTGATAAAAATTGACGTATATTTAGACGCCATGTTTTTAAATTGCGTCTAAATTATCTATGGAGTGTCTAAATTTGACAGGACTTAACTAATATTTGATCTTCTGTCCTTTTCTTAATTAAAAGGAAAGAGAAAGATGCACTTAACTTAAATTTACGATAGTTTGTGCACAAGAGAATCGGCACCATTATTCCCGGACTTTGATGAAATTTGTACCTTGCACAGGAAGTAGGACGCTAAGGAGACATAGTGCAACTTTGGAACTACGGCTTTGTCAACAACAAGCAATAACCGACATAAACAAGTCGAATTTGCGGGCAATAGCAATAATTTTGTTCAACAAAGCTCTTTTTCCCATCTCACAGAATAATTTACTTGCCTTTAGAACTGTGCTTTCAATGTTACTTAAATAGACATGAAATAATGCGATCCATTGTTTTTAGCATTTTTGGTAAGCACTATGGGTCGATTACACCTGCCGAGTAGAGTGGCGAGACAGTGCCTTCGGCCGAGTACTCGGTATTTGTAAACACATTGCCGAGTACTCGGCCGAGCGCTCGGCCTAGCAACCGGCCGAGACAGTCACTCGGACCCAGTTCTATTTACTAGGGCGAGTACCCACCTCCCCGCTTCCCCGTAAAAAACTGAAGGTGACTGAACAAAAAGCGAGGAAAACGATTTACAATATTACGTTGTTGTTTGAACGGTAAGAAATGGCATTTTTAACGAACATTGAAAGCGAGTTATTTTGATGATTAGACATTGGTCGTCGGTATTGCTCATTATTCTTAAAATTTCGCATGATTGTACGCGTACAGCCGTCCTCAAAACTATCTATAATAAAATTATACAGTTTCGTAACAATTTACAATGTGCCAGTTGCTTCCCGAGACTCACTTGTCTGCTTTTTATCGCGGATAGACTCCGTATGAGTCTCAGATTAAAAACTAGTTCAAGGCCTTCCTTAAGGTATCTATTCTTATACAAAATTTCATCAAGTTTCAGACCGACAGTTTCACAAAGACACAAAAAGACAAAATTACTTTGGTATTTTTAATATTGCATAATAATGTTATTATTATAACAAGCAATGACAAAAAATAATAATAATATTGTTATCTAGTAACACAGCTCCTTGCGAAGGAACCCATACGGCAAAATACTACTACTTAAATTGTCTTTGCAGCACATATACATTGTTATAAACTAGTACAATGGCTGTAATTGCTGCCGATTGCCGAGGTAATTACATGCTTATGACATTCCATCTCGTTTCCGAAATGTCAAAGCATTTCCTATTATTTATTTATTGATACAGTTTTTAAACAATTTTAGCTTTAAAACCGCACCACAAAACAATTTTTAATGGAGTAAGTATTTGGACATATGTAAGCCTCTGGTTACTGTAGATTACTTAACATAATATTTTAAACGGTCTAACCAAGAAAAAGTACATAGCTTACATCGTTTTTTGCAAAACTGCAGAAGAGTTTGTAACATATGAGAATATGTCAACTTACTTGCCAACTTTAAAAGTAAAAAATTTCGTACCTCTTCCAAGCTGAAGAGTACCCCACCAATGGGAGCTCCGAAGGCAACAGACACGCCTGCAGCGGCGGCAGCTGACAGAATCTCGCGTTTCTTCGCCTCGTTGCGACCGTACTTCGGGAACAGGTATGATAAGATGTTCCCTGTTTATGATCACACTGTTAATACTTGTCCCTGTACTTAAAAATAAAAACCGGTCAAGTGCGAGTTCTACTCGCGCAACGAGGGTTCCGTTAATTTGTTTTTTAATGAAATACATGATCTGCTTTTTGCCAAATTTCATGATTCTTGGTCAATGGGAAGTACCCTATAGGTTTTGAGTTTTGATTCCCTTGAAAATGTCTAAATATGCAATATAAACCGCCGTATCTTTTTATTGCGTTGATTTAGAAGCTTGATTTTTTCACTGCTTTGGGAGATAGCAGACTTGAGTATGTGATATTAATTTCAGTTTGATATCTCGACGCGTTCTTGAGAAAAAAGTTCTTGACAGACAGACGGACAGACGGACGCCTGATGTCAACTAACTACAAATTTACGGTTTTCGGAGTTTTGCCTATACTTGTGCTACATGACCTTGCTTCTTGACAAATTTCACGATTCTAGGTCAATGGGAAGTACCCTATAGGTTTTGAGTTTTGATTCCCTTGAAAATGTCTAAATATGCAATATAAACCGCCGTATCTTTTTATTGCGTTGATTTAGAAACTTGATTTTTTCACTGCTTTGAGATATAGCAGACTTGAGTGTGTGATATTAATTTCAGCTTGATATCTCGACGCGTTCCTGAGAAAAAGATTCTTGACAGACAGACGGACAGACGGACGCCTGATGTCAACTAACTACAAATTTACGGTTTTCGGAGTTTTCTCTTTACTTGTGCTACATGACCTTGCCTTTTGCCAAATTTTATGATTCTAGGTCAATGGGAAGTACCCTATAGGTTTTGAGTTTTGATTCTCTTGAAAATATCTAAATATGCAATATAAACCGCCGTATCTTTTTATTGCGTTGATATAGAAACTTGATTTTTTCACTGCTGTGAAAGATAGCAGACCTGAGTATGTGATATTAATTTCAGCTTGATATCTTGACGCGTTTCTGAGAAAAAGGTTCTTGAC
Source organism: Athetis lepigone (assembly GCA_033675125.1). Classification (NCBI taxonomy): domain Eukaryota; kingdom Metazoa; phylum Arthropoda; class Insecta; order Lepidoptera; family Noctuidae; genus Athetis; species Athetis lepigone. The sequence continues at coordinate 3,841,327 of CM066219.1, forward strand.
AGACAGATGGACAGACGGATGCCTGGTGTGAACTAACTACAAATTTACGGTTTTCGGAGTTTTCCCTTTACTTGTGCTCCATGACCTTGCTTTTTGCCAATATCATGATTCTAGGTCAATGGGAAGTACCCTATAGGTTTTGATTTCCTTGTAAATGTCCAAATATGCAATATAAACCGCCGTATATTTTTATTTCGTTGATTTAAAAACTTGATTTTTTCACTGCTTTAAGAGATAGCAGACCCGAGTATGTGATATTAATTTCAGCTTGATATCTCGACGCGTTTCTGAGAAAAAGGGTCTTGACAGACGGACGGACGGACAGACGGACAACAAAGTGATCCTATAAGGGTTCCGTTTTTATCTTTTGTGGTACGGAACCCTAAAAATGAAAGTAAGAGACCACTAGACTAAATTAAAAAATACATAAAAAAATAGAACACTTTTCTACAGTCTGCTGAGTACCAGGCGTTGCTAATTCCGTAGTAAAGCTTACTCAATCATGTTGCGCAACCTTCGTTTTCTAACTTTAAAAAGAACGCTATATTGTCAATTCAATAGGAACTCCATCATCAATTCATGCATCGTTTACATAAACAAAAAAGTATTTTTTTTTTATAACTTACCGAGGCAGCTAGCAATGTGCACCATAGGACCTTCCTTCCCGAGCGAGAGGCCTGATGACACTGACAGAATCAGCCCCACGACCTTTATGATCAGGGTCCACTTGCCCAGGTACCCTCGGATGATGAACCCGCTCAGTATAGTCTTGATCTCCGGTATACCTACGAATATAAGAATCTTTTCAAGTGCACTCTAAATAAATTGTGGACGGCAAATAAATCCTGTATAGTAAATTCAGTAAATTCTTTATTGTCTCAATTGGTAAAGTTGTTGACACTGTTAACATGTAATTTAAAGACGGAACTTCTTTAAAAAAGGCGACTTTTTAACCTCGCTCAAATGAATCAAAACAGATTCCTTGATTGAAAGTAAATAAAGTGATTAGTCAATTGAGTTGCCTAAAAAGTGACGTGACGAAAGTGGTGTCGAATACCAATTGTCAAGGGTAACTATAAGGGCTTGCGCTGCGTTAAGCGGGCGTCCGTCGCGGGTGTCCGCGTGGCGTGCTGTTTCATGTAATCTCATAGAACAGCGCTGCGTGCAGCGGGTCGCCCGTCGCACGCGGCGCGGGCGGCGGGTGCCCGCCTCGCGGGCGACGGGTCCGCGTGACGGAGCACGCGAGCGGAGATGTTTCTAGGAAACAGTACACTCGCGCGATCAAAATTGTACTAGCGGCGCGGCGCTGCGAGAGGCGGGAGACCGTCGCGGGCGTCTGCGACGGGTATTTGTCCGCGACGGATCACGTCGCGGGCGTCCTCGCCGGGTTGAATTTGTCCGCGACGGAGCACGGCGCGGGTGCCCGCGACGGACACCCGCGACGGACGCCCGCTTAACGCAGCGCACGCCCTAATATTGCCAAACCAAAATACGCGATCAGAGGACTTTGAGCGCGGTGGTAGAGAAACGGACTAAGTAACGTTAGTTTACGGATTAAAACGTTTATTTATCTCGATCTACAAGTGAACTGAATTAGTTTACAAGTAAAGTGTTAATAGAATGGTGTATAAGTTGATACAGACCTGAGCCACAGGCGTACGGCGCGAACATTCTGACAAGTGAAGCGGAGAGTGCGGCGAAGATCAAGGCCCACACGATGTAGAACAGGTAGCTGATGATGTACGCGCCCGGACCCTCGCGCTGACCGCCCAGCACTTGCGGCCACGTCAGCCACTGACATAGAGAAGATACAGTTGTTGCTAGGTAGATAATGCCATCTGTTTGTGTTGTATAGCACATTTATCGAGGAAGGGCTATAGGCTACATAACATCAACCTACGGGAACGGAATACAAAGATGCGGGTGAAGCCGCAGGGGACAGCTAGTTAATAAATAATAACTTAATTCTGCTAGTTTTATTCTTTTTGCTTCCCAAAATTAACATTTTAATCTATTGTGAGAATCATCGGAGACAGTCTTTTATTCAAAAAGATGAAGCTAGTTGCCATTTATATCGTAGGCTGGACTTTATATAGGAGAAAAGACAATGCAAAAACGGTAACAAAGAGAATGGTAAAGAGCAATACAAAAAAAAACAAATCATTAAATAAAAATATAAGCCACGGTAAAACTTCAAACGTTCTAATTAATAGCTTCGATAAAAAATGTCTGCAATATTTATAAATAATACATTTTCTAGTCTTTCATTGTAGACTTGTTTTCATAAAAGAAAATTGTTTCAATACAGTTCTAAGAACTCTTTAACTTTACAAAGATTTCATTTAAATATGTCTGCTCTTGAAAATGGAGCGTTATTATGTTTTTCTATTTACCGAAGCTCTTATTATTTGTTAATTGATATTCTCTTGTTTATAAACTAAACAAAATTTAAATGCATCTTTCTATTTCATTAAGAAAAGGACAGAAGATGCATGTTAGTTTCGTCCTGTCAATTTAGCCAGCGCCTGAAGTAAATCGCCGTATTTTTTGTGGACATGTTTTTAATTGCGTCTAAATTATCTTTGGAGTATATGTATCTCATGCGCCTACCGATCACGCATGAGGTCACGAGTCCAAAACTGGGCCAGTAGCAAGACTTTTTCAGTTCATATGGCCTTTCTAAGCTTATCTAGGAAAATCCAGTGCCGCGGAAAGCATGTATTGCTGTTTATTTCTTATGATTTTAATGCTTAGATCTTGGACAATCATTCCGAATATTAGGAAGCCAGAAAGTCTAACAACCAGTCTAATTAAGAGACGAGTTCTAGGTTACATGTACGGCCAGCAAAGTTAGGTATGCAGGGCCATCATCTACAATTGAGGTTTTCTTGAATACAGTTTAAATTTTTGTTAGAAAATATCCGTGGGTTTTTGTGAAATGATAGACCGATACAGTTAAAGATTTAGTTAGACCGATAGCCGATCCGAACATGGTGGAATGATGCTTGGAGATCGAAGCTCATCTAGTATCGTAAATTTGTAATTAATAATTCCGCAATGTTTGTGACGTCATCAGTTTTTTAAGATTAATAGTACAGATGTTAATGTTTAAGTCGCGACCCTAGTTTCACGTTGAGTTCATACGGTGTGGTAACTAAATGAATATAGTTAAAAAAATGCCGAAACGCTGCAATTTTTTTGAGGACAGTGATTAGGGCCTCATCTGCATTAACGGTATCTCGTACAGATGCTAATGTTTACAACGCTACGTTTATTTTACGTCTAATTTACTTGGTGAATATAAATTAAATGGTTTTCTGTAAAATCGGTTTACGGACGATAACTTTGTTATGACGTCATGTCGCGCCTCTCTATCGCGCTCTCTTTTATTTAACGTGCACTTTATCGTGCGTGCAGCCATTTATGGATTTTTAAGACGTGATCACGTCAAAAACATGAACAATTATGTTAAGTTACATAACTATATTATATTCCCTCATCAAAATGTAAATAATCTGTTGTAAAAACGTCATACCTGCGAACAGTTCCCAGTATCGAACGTGGTATCAGTGTCAGACCAGCAGCACTGCTCCCTGTTGAGCCAGAAGGCTTGCGGACAGATACCGAACTTGAGGTCGGTCATCCAGGAGGCGCCGATGTCGATGACACCAGCCACTATGCCGGTGCAAACGCCCACGAGTAGGACGCACACCCATCCTGACCAGGCGTCGTGAGCACCCTGTATTATAAACACAATGTTTTTGAAGATGTCTTTGTGAAGCTGCAAAATCTGGATGACGTGGCCAGATTTTAGAATTGATAATTTCCTGTTGTGAATATTCCAATCTAACCTAACCATTTCATGAAATGATCGATCACTATTTGTAGAATAGCCCAACTGTTTGAGCGGGGGGTATGTTAAATTAGTAAATAACCCTCTTTTCGGCTAAAAAATTACAAAAATCAATATAAAACCAGGCGTCCGTCACTCGCTCAAGGCCACGCGTTTTATGCCTACCGCTTCGCGTACCGTCGACGGTACAACGAACACCGGGCTGTCGCGCGCCCGGCTGAGTGCTCGCGCGTCACGGGTACAGCGCTGACTATCAAAATGCCGAAACCACGTAATTATTGCGTGATTATTGTGCAATTCCCTTGTTTCCCAATTCTCCTGATTCCCTTTTGATCATTTATTAAAATTATTCACGCGGATTTAGATATTTTCGGACACTAAAATATAATAATCGGGAATTCAAGGAACGAAAAATATGCATCAGTTATTTTATTTTAAAAAAATATTTGATCAACAAAAAAAAATAAAAATGTTTTTCTAAAACATTCGTTTTATTACCATTATCATCATACGTATAATCCTAGCACATTTGCTGGACGACACGCACACACGTTAGTCGCGCGTCGGGCAAGTTGTAGGCTATTATAGCGTAGGTATTTTCGTTTTTGTATTGGAGTGAAGTATCTGTTACGTAGTAACTATTTATTAATCTGTGATAAAACCTAGTTTTGATATTGCCAATCTATCTTCTATACATATAAAATTGTAAACTGACTGACTGACATATCAACACACTGCCCAAACCGCAGGTCCTAGAGATATGAAGGGCGTGTTCTTTGTGACGAGTATCCACTAAGAAAGGAGTTTAAATTCCAACCCTAAAGGGGTATCACAACTCTTGCCATTAATGAATATAAAAAAAAACTACGACAAAAATGCTCAATCAAAAATAAAGCCATATTATACTCGCCTTTATGAGGTCCCATATGGAGTCCTGTCTCTTCTTCACGATGTACCTGTGTCGCATGCGATCGCGAGCGATGTCGCGTTGCCAGTCGATAGTGTGGAAGTCATCATATTGGCCGATTCCCGGAATATCATCCTCGCCTTGGTACACCAAGAGTTGTATTAGAAAATGTGCAATTAGCAAGACAATGGTCAATTCGAACAAAGTAATTAATGCATAGATTTTATTCATAATGTAATATAGCAGTAGGATTCGCATAAAATTACTGTTCCCATATACAGTTGAAAATTGCAGAATTTAATTATAATATCTGCGCTTATCACCTTGTACAGAGACAGACTATAATAACTAAATATCATCTCCTTTTTTTCTGAATGTTTCAGATTGATTTTGTATAATTATGTTTGTGTGTTGTTGAGTTTTTCAAAATGGACATGTCTAAAGTAAAACAGAGATGCGACCTGGTGGGTTACCATGACGTTTATAGTAAGACTGTTTTATTCCTGTTCCAGAGCGTGCAAATGACAGCGTTAGACACGTTGTCTAGCGCCGTCTCTTTCCCACTGAAAGTAATATCGAAGTAATACTGCTATAAGGGCTTGTGGTAGGCCCCCTGAATGTAGTTGATGATTTCTATGAAATCCTGTTTTACCAGTTGTATAATGTAATATTTATTTATTGTTTTTCAAGTACATTTCTATATTGAAAGAGTTTGTTATACAATACAAGCGTTTACGGCGCAAGGTACCATTTGTATAAATAATATTATCATTTTGACTTAAGTAATTTTCAAACTTTTCGGGATAATCTTAATGTCTAAAAGTAACCCAAATATTCATACTCTAGTCTCAATTTCAGACCAAAGTTTTTTAACCTTCGGGTCAACCCCGGATGATGTTAAAGCCTTACTCGAGAGGTAGCAGACAACAAAAAAAAATGTAGCTATCACTTATTACTACTTCTAACTTATTATATAGTTGTGAAGTGTCTCCAGATTTTACAATCAAGTAAACAGAGTTGTGTATTCAAGAAAATTGAAAAACACAATATTAATAAAAGTAGGTTCAATCATTTTTGGGCCTTAAAATTTATGATGTACCAAGCAGCGAAAATACTAAACAAATGTGAGTTTATGACACTTGAACAAATACAATTAATGTTACTCATATTTTGCAATATCATTGTCATGACCAGACTTATTATTTTTGGTCTGACAATGAGACACATATGCTCCAAATGTCTTTTAGAAATGCCTATTATTTTTAACTAAGAGAAAGGTCAAGGAACATCTTTCTCTATAATCAGAATGCAATACTTGTAACAATATGATTACAAAGTTGGAAATAAGCAGATCACATTTATAACAAATTATGTGCTATTTTGAAGCCAGAGATATTGATTTATTTTTAATAATATTATGTTGATAATTAATATTTTTATTTTATTTAGAGGAGCAATTGCCTCTATGTTGATAATTAATATTTTTATTTTATTTAGAGGAGCAATTGCCTCTATGTTGATAATTAATATTTTTATTTTATTTAGAGGAGCAATTGCCTCTATGTTGATAATTAATATTTTTATTTTATTTAGAGGAGCAATTGCCTCTATGTTGATAATTAATATTTTTATTTTATTTAGAGGAGCAATTGCCTCTATGTTGATAATTAATATTTTTATTTTATTTAGCGGAGCAATTGCCTCTATGTTGATAATTAATATTTTTATTTTATTTAGAGGAGCAATTGCCTCTCATAACTTTAATTTTACCCTATCTATTCTGATCTCTGGTAATCAACCACTATTTTTTTTGCGAAAAACCTTACTTTTTAATTAAATATTTAACTATGCACATTATAATTAATCTCTAATGCATACTATTACCACTACAAGAAGAATACAAAAATTAATTATAACTACACTTCAGATAATACTGTAATATATAAAGAAGTTTTGCAAGAAAATAATTAACTTGAGATAGGGCTTACATGCACTGACATTTAATGAAATATTTAGGTACTTAACATATGTATATACATTTGTTCTTACAAAATTTCCATGAATAATGATCAATCAATGAAAAAAATAATTATAATTGGATTTTGAAAACCACCAGACTATGGTGAACTTTTTAATATTGTCTAACAAATCACAGGTAATACCAAATAAGGTTTTACACTGAAACCATTAGTCAGACAAGTAAAGTGTTTCGTTTCAATCAACTAGGTAGTTTAACTTTCAACATAAGGAAATATACTTTTATTTCACATTTAGAAGAGTCTTTCCTCTATAAAAACTCTAAACAGACAGACCAGCAACATATGCCACAAGCACCGTTCATGCCACAGCTTAGTTCATGCCTCTCTGCATATTGCTGACCCGTTAAAGTAGTTCTCGTAACCAGAGAACAACTCAACAAAGAAGTTAAAGCTATTAACAAAAACTTTTGTAATATAATTATTATGGTTAACTCACTTGACATTCCGGAAAATAGTACTGCGTCCCCTGCAACAATAGCGCACCAATTTTCATCTAAACTCTATAGAATTATACATTAAGATTCTACGTCTAACAGATAAATTAATAACGTACAAATACAACTATATTATTACTACTATCACAGTGTATTGCTTATTGTTAATTAAAGATAACGTGTAAGAATGAAAGAAACAAAAATAAATAGCGACAATCAGGTGACGCAGACGCAGCTTTAGCGTCAAACGAAACGTCAAATATTAAATGTCACCTAGGCGATCAAGTGTTACCAGTGGTAGTTTAGCGAAACTACCAAAAACGTAATAATTAATATAACATCGATATACGGACAAGTGAATGCAATTTCGTTATTTTTATTAAAAATATCAATAACAAAAATAACACAAATAAACTTGTATCAAAATATATCGAGATAAGATAAAAATATCTGATTATGATTATTGAATTCTATTTATATTTTACACAAAAACAAACTACCATTTATGAATAAAATATTCTGAGTTGATTTATCAATATAAACTCTCCCTTTCAACGTCTAAGCGACAGCCGGCTGTCGGGCTGCTATTGTCTTTCAATTGTGTCTAGAATCACGTGTGTTCGAAGGTTTAATATTCTTTGTATGATAATATTAAAAATCTATAAAAATACTAAACAACTTTACATTTTTAAGGCTGAAAGTAGAAAACACCTAAAAGAAGAAAAACATAATACAGTCTCGAAATATTAATAAATCGTCGAAGGACGACTCGACTTGATCACGTGCCACCTAGCCGACTATTTCACCTGAACTACGAAATGCAACATTAGGTATACTTTTATTCAGGGCCTTTCCGTAATCGTATTTATTTTACCGGACTTAGCCGAACTATATCAAAACGCATCATCAATGTAAAAATTTAACCCGTCAAAATTAATACATATTCAGCTTGATGGGCTGACATACAAAAACAAACATCTCATGATGAAAATATAGTAATCTTATTAGAAAATAAACGACGCGGCAAATCTTAACACGTAGTGACTTAAATCACAAAACGTTATGAGTCAAAAGATAAACCATAACTGCGTGGCACTTTCATGGTACTGATAACAATCTTACAGTACAATATATACTGTAGACAATGAAATTGCTACAGCAATTTACTAGCTATAGATAAAAACAACAATTATTTTACCTACATATTCTACGGGGACAAGGGGATCCGTATCCTCAGGTTCTTTAGGCTCCATGATTTAACTAAAATCACTGTTTACATTGAGCTCTAACATTGCACTGGATATAAGTCACAAATAATAATCTAATCTAACCCACATACAAAACAGCATTCGATAAATCCCTTATCGAATAGGTATAATAATATTCTGATTCATGTATTATGTTGCTGTAATTTTATTTTCATCGTTGATCGATGTTTGGGTTTATTCTTTACATTGTGCAAATAAACAAAAAAGACGGGATCTAAGCTTGAAATAGGTTGCCTTGCAGTTTTGCACACGTATACAGGGTGTCCCACGGCTATGCCACATGGAGGGAAAGTACCTTAAATATTGCAGATAGAACATTTTACTGAAACAAGACATTATTTGAATTTTAAAAACATTTTAAACTGTACTCATAGATATTTAAATAAATAAATAGTTGAACCGGGAACCGATCCCGTTACTCGAGAAAATTAATCAGCTTATAGTTTTATCTTACTGATCGAATGGCTTCATCACAAGGATTATTTTTTGCTAAATAACATAGTGTCAAAAATAAAAGAAAGACCATGACTTTTAACACTTTTATTACAAAATTAGTCAATTTCTCAAATGCTCGACACATCAAATGTTAAAATACACGGTCTTCCTTTTATTTGTGACACTTTGTTATTTAGCAAAAAATAATCCTAATGATGAAACCTTTCGATCGGTATGATAAAACTATAGGGTGATTATTTTTTCTCGTGGAACAAGTTCGATTTCCGGCCCAACCATTTAAATATCTATGAATGCAGTTTAAATTGTTTTTAAATTTTAAATAATGTCTTCTTTTAGTAAAATGTTCTATCTACAATATTTAAGGTACTTTCCCTCCATGTGGCATAGCCGTGGGACACCCTGTATAGGATTTCTTTTTTTTTATGTTTAAATATTTTACCCCAACAAATAATATTAATAAATGAATTGTGACGATTAAAAGCTTTGGAAAATCGTATTACACTCATATTCTTCCATCAGAAAGTCTCGAGTGATACATCATTAAATGGCTGTAATTTATTGTGTCTAAACAGTATTGATGGTATTTATTCATTCATTAAATAAAATCACATAAAAGTAGTGTTAAATACTTCTTAGCTTCATTTATTACAAGAAATTTTTCTGCAACTATCAATAATCATTTACAACAGTATTTTTCCCACAGTTCACTTGCGGTTGCAAGAAAACTATTCATACAGTTTCGTGGAATATAAGATTCAAGTGTTATTTAACTTTTGAAGTATCAAGCATTGTAGAGCAGAAATGTTATTTATTATTAAGCATATTAAATGAATATAAATTGAATTCTTGAATGTAGAAAAATACTAATAATAATTCTCTGCAAAGAATTATTTACAATTAAAAATTTAAAGAAAAACAGAAGGGGTTGTTGCCCGTGACGCCTTTACAATTGGGTCATGCAACGAGAAATACGACTGCCCCTTTGAGGGACCTCTGCTCTGGGTTGCTGCGTCAGAATTTGGAAGATTTTGGATTATAAAAAAAAACAGCATCCAAATCCCAGAAGGCGAGGATAGGGCTATGCAATAAATATTCCAAAGGTTGCGCTGTCAAAATCCTTGCGGATACTTTGTGTAAAGCTTAGAGGTTTTCATAAATGATTGGACTTAAACTCTAGCCGGCTGCGAGTCCACTTAATTTTATCGCGTCTTTGGGATGGATATTCTTTAATAAAGAAAAATTTAGTTTCACTATTACAACCATCTACCATTACCCGCGTCTGCACAATTCGACACTATCGATTTCCTTCGTTTCCGAATGTGCATGTAACTGAGTTGTATTATACCCTCAAATTAACACATGCAATGTTATAGAAACAGTTATAGCTTTTTAAGTTAAGTTAATAAATGCATACTTTTATCAAGCACTTTATTTTGTTAAGAGTACAGTGCTTTTTCTATTGGATACCAGGTCCTTATGACTAAACTTGTACCACATGGGAGTAGTAAAAAATAATTTGGCGGGAGGGATCCGAATTTGAGAGGAACAGGATCTTCAGACCGACGCATTGAATAATTAAATAACTGATATAAACAAAATTTTTGATTTAGGTCATCCTTCCTGGCTACGCCCATGATGTACTCAACATACATTAAAAACTATTTTACTTATCTAGGACAAATGCATACAGGCAAAGACTATTTCATTAGCTTACCCGCAGAAGTACTGAAGTATTGAGCGATGTAGGCTTGAAAATAAAAAATATTATTAAATACACTTTAATAATAGTAGTAGCAGATAAATTTATCTGTTACGAAACTATGTCACTAACTACGTAGCTATTCGCATGTTGAACGTTTTGATGAAAATACACGATTATTGTTAATATTTTTCCTTTCAAGGTTCGTTTGTATTTATTGTTTCATATTCGGGAAAAATAAAGATTGTTTGTTTACAAATACTGGCTTGCGTTGTGAAATGTTTGTAAACATCGAACAGTTCCGTTGTGTAATCCCACGGTAGTTTTGTGGTTACACAACTGAAAATAGTAAGAATATGGTATTACAGAAACATAGACGCGTATTAAGGGTGTAGGCCAGTCATCTAAGACATAAAAATCGCGTTAGGTCGCAATAAATTGCAAGGTCCTGATTTTTTGTGATGTTGTTAGGATAGATACCAATGGTGTAAATCTAGATTTGCAACCTCGAAAGACCTGTGCTAACTTCGTGGTGCTCGAAAAACCTCGAAATTTTCGAACTTTTTTCAGTTTTTGGCTTACAACTTCTAAAATATGCATTTTGCAGCAAAGTCATCTATAAAACTTTTAAATAAGACAAAATAAGCAACAAAATGAGTGTAACCCCAGCTCTGTATGTTTAATAGATCTCAAGATATGACATTTCGAAAATGGGCAATTTTTCCTAAATTTTATCAAATTTGTAGTTAGCTAGACTTTAGATCGAAATACTGTCTAAATTACTCATCCTACAAGGAAAGTCAATAGAAGTTAAGTGGTAGAGCAGTTATTTAGCTTTAATTTAAGTGTAAAAGGAACTGTTTAGGACCAATACTTCTCATATTATGAGGTAAATAAGCAAATCAAATTTTTTTCGAAATTTCTCTCTAAATTTTTCTCTATAAATATTACTTTAAAAATAAAATAAAACAGACAATATTCAGTAAAAACTGTTTATTGAATAAAATAAAATTGAAAACTATATAATATATATATAAATCGCGAAGGAGATCTAGCGTCTTTACATTCTACCACCCTGCGGCGTCCACTGAATGTAGTGAGATTTTAAATGTTTTCAATGCGTATGTTGAAAATACATATATACATATATATACCTAGGTATATATATATACTAGTCAAGTCATAAATTCTGTCAAAAACTTTTAATGTAATTTTTGTAATCGACGCGGCCAGTCATCGACCGCAGCACGCACCACATTCATATCTATTTCTGCCGCTGCTTTAACCAGAGATACTCAGAGAGAGAGACTCCAAATTCCTATGAGGTTTAGCGCAGACTTTTTCCTCCAAATATTGCCTTATTTTGTGGGTTTAAATCTGGACTAGAAGAGGGCCAGTCTTCATGTCCGATGAAGTCAATTCCATGGGCGGTCAACCAGTTTTGCGTGCTTCGTGCCCTATGAGCTGGTGCAGAATCTTGTCAGAATATCCAATGTCTGTTTTTGAACATTGTTTGAGAAAGAGGTTCCACTATATTCGATAGGACGGTATTTTGCTACACAACGGCACTGGTTTTCACACCTTTTTTTACAGAAAAACATCTCAGTTAAGCCTGAATATGAGACTCCAAACCAAACCATGAGTGAGGAAGGATAATGCCCACGCTGGACCCTCGGAATACCCCCCCCCCCCCCCTGCTGTGGGCATACACCTTATCATTTTGTTTAACTTTCATCAAAAGTATTTTTTTTTTCATCTGAAAATAAAATGTTGCGATGTTTTTTTTTTCCGCGTACCGCCGTAACAAAGCGCGGGATCTTTCCAGCCTAATTTTTTTTCAAAAGCTCGTTCAAATAATGACCGTCTTTTTACGATAAGCTCGTAGTCCCAGGGTCTTTGTTTAACATTCTTCTAACCGTGGTTCTGCTTAGCCCCATGTGAAGAGCTAAGATTTTTTGTTTACGCGGGGGATTTCGTTGAATTCGCGCCTTCACTGCTTTGATGACCGCTGGTGTCCTAACTGTGCGAGGTCGGCCGCTCCTCTCACGATCTTTGAAGCTTGAATATTCAATGTATCGTTTGATAGTGCGATAAACAAACCGTAGTGTTATTTTCAACTTTTGCAGAATTTTGAATATTTCTATTGGCGCGTAACCATAGCGGTGCAACGCGATAACCGCGACTCTATCTTCCTTCTTCGACCACACTATATTTAATATTTTCTTTTTTATTTTCGGCAAGTACAAATGTTCTACTTTTAAAATTAGTCAAAGTATATCTGCGCAGTACTCGAAAGTTAAAATAACAAGGTTTTGACAGAACTTATGACGCCATCTATACTTATACTTAATATAAAGAGAAAAGATTTGTTTATTTGTTTGTTTTGTAATGGATAAACTCAAAAACTACGGGGCCGATTTTAAAAATTCTTTCCCCGTTAGATAGGTATGTTATCCGTGAGTGACATAGGCTATGTATGTACCACGGATGAAGCCGGGGCGGACTGCTAGTATTATAAATTTCATTCAACAATGTATAAGAAAAAATAACTATTTCTTGCGAAATTCGATCCTTATTATTACTTTTTACCTCATAACATGAGAAGTATTGGTCCTAAACAGTTCCTTTTACACTTAAATTAAAGCTAAATAACTGCTCTACCACTTAACTTCTATTGACTTTCCTTGTAGGATGAGTAATTTAGACAGTATTTCGATCTAAAGTCTAGCTAACTACAAATTTGATAAAATTTGGGAAAATTTGCCCATTTTCGAAATGTCATATCTTGAGATCTATTAAACATACAGAGCTGGGGTTACACTCATTTGTTGCTTATTTTGTCTTATTTAAAAGTTTCATAGATGACTTTGCTGCAAAATGCATATTTTAGAAGTTGTAAGCCAAAAACTGAAAAAAGTTCGAAAATTTCGAGGTTTTTCGAGCACCACGAAGTTAGCACAGGTCTTTCGAGGTTGCAAATCTAGATTTACACCATTGGTATCTATCCTAACAACATCACAAAAAATCAGGACCTTGCAATTTATTGCGACCTAAATGTCTTAGATGACTGGCCTAGTGGGGCAGGTTCGGCACTCGGCACGAGGCCCGGGCGCCTTTCAGAGGGATACGTAAAATCGACAATCATCAATTTATAAATCAAATATTTTGGCGATTTTGTTTCAGTATGTGATGAAATTTAAAAAAAAAATACTGTTACCATAAACAACGTAGCTCTTTTTTTATTTAAGAAAATTCATAAAAGTGCGTCCCTTTTTGCCCCAGGCACCATTTTGAATTGCTACGCCCTAGGCCCTAACGCATCTGTAGAAACTATTTGAAGTAACATTTATTTCATTCATTCATTTTTTTACATACAATGAGTCACATAAACTTGAATTACACTTATCATAAAGACGTGAAGTATGTTTCTTTGTTTGTCTCTCTCTTATCTCCAGACCAAATGATCCAATTCTATTTTTTTTACTGATAAAAAGCTAAGAGCATTATTTTAGAGTGCTGTAGGCTATAAAGTTACGCGCGGACTAAGTCACGGGTAAAAGTCAATTGTTTATACATTAAAGTTGATGATTAACGAGAAATGAACGTCGAATCTTATCACCAAAATATTTCCGTTTAATGGCAATATTGTCATTAAGTGTCGTTTGTGTGCCTTTGTCGCGCCCTTTGGGGTTTATCTGCATCCGCATTTATTATTGCGGATATGGCTACATAAATTCGCATAGTACCTGCTCTTTAGTCTAAATAGTCGTGAATTTAATCTAAGGGCGCAATTAATAGACGTTACTTCGCAAGTGCAAAAACGCACTGTCGTTTCGCGAAAGCCTTCCCTTCGTCGTTGTGTTGGCTGGCTCCCGTTTGTCTGTCAGTTTAGTAAGACAGGGTTGCAAGTTTAAAGTTACAAAAATTACATCGTTAATAATAACGTATCGAGACTAACTGCTGCCAGTGCGCAATCTGTGACTTCATAATAAGTAACCTGTTAAAGTAACAAAATGTCACAAATCTCCCTAATAATGGGTATTTTAAAAAAAAAATTACATCACTGATTTTCCGTGCTACCAACATTACTGTGAAGGGAATTCTTTCGTGAAACGCACTATACCTTGGCTTAGCACTTTACCTGTTACTGTTATACGACTGTAAAACTTCAAGCGCTCGCCAGAGGCGGAACATAGCTAAGCCAAAGTATCGACTAAGTAACGATTGTTTATCTCGCTAAAAGTCTTGGAAGTTTGAATCAGTAAGTTTTGAATTTGCTCCTAATAATCAAAGTAATAAAGAGAGGTAGTTACAGTTGGCGCTGGCGTTGGAGTTCCTCCCGCCGTGTTCGTAGAGCTGGAAGGTGCCGTGACTGGTGGGAGTGGTGTTGACGCTGCCAGCGGCTGCCTGCTGCAAGCCCGCCGTGATGTCTACCATGTCATCCTCGCTCGCCGATTGCACGCCCCGCCCATTGCTGGCAGGCGCACCCTGGCCAAAGAAAAACAGAATACAGGACTGGGTTGCCAGAGCAAAAAAAGAAAACGAATATTAGTAAACCTTCGAACACACATGATTCGAGACACAATAGAAAGGCAATAGGTCTAACTGTCGCTTGGTCGTCGAAAGGTTAAATAAGGATAAGTATGAAATCGTCACGAAGATTACAGGTCTCTATCTGGAAACCCTAGTAGATGCCGTCACGTAGTCTCCTTAGCAATGGGTGTGATGTAGAGAAGGTAGCCAATAAGAAAGCAATTTTGGAAATTCGACCCTTTTGGGGTTAAAATAGTGCTTGAAAGTTCGACATCTAGGTACCTGGAAAAGCTAGTTATTATATATATATATAAATCATATACATCCATACTAATATTATAAACGCCAAAGTTATATTCTGCCTCTCTGTGTGTCTGACTCTCTTTCACGTCAAAACTACTGAAACGATTTAATGAAATTTGGTACAGAGATAGTCTGCACATAGGGTTTTTATCCCAAAAAATCAAACAAGAACTGGAACTACGTTGGTTAAGCCGCAGGGGACAGCAGCTAGTCTATACTATTATTATAAAGAGGAAAGATTTGTATGTATTTATGTTTGTTTACGAACAAACTCTAAAAAATACGTGTCCCGTATTTTTGGCCGGTCATTCTTCATGGATCTCCCTCCGGGAGGTTTGGTTTCCGCACTTACCTAGTCCTTTTTTTTCGGCCGGTCTATCAGACGGACTAAACAGAATGCCTTTTTTAATGTTGTCGTCATCCCTATTCTATAAAAAAAATACAAGTATATACCTAGGTGTGCCTACGAGACAATGTGACAGACCGTCAGACGTCAGTCAGGAGGGTCGAGGGACAGAGAGACAAACAGTAGAATCTTAGTTAGGTCTGTCTAGCACCCTTTAGGCACAAACCTAAAAAAAGAGACCAAGAAGGTATAGGTACTTCTTAGTTTTGAGAAAGAATCACAGTAAGTAGAAAATCAAGCACGTCAAAACAAAAAAAAATGGCGACGGTACTAACATGTCCCGGCCGGCTGACAGCTGCTCGCAGCAGCCTATATTTGTTCTTCCCGCCTATTTTGCTAGATGATAGTGAGCTAGAAACGACCCCTCGGTTCGAGGTAGCCCGCGTACTGCGAGATGCACGCGGTTATTGCAATGTAAGCAATTTTGCCTGATTGGAACATTGTGCGAGCACAATGTGCGGTTCGCGAGCTAAACTTCCGTAACATGCGACTGATCGCCTGAGTAGGTAATTGCAGTGTTGAAGTAAATAATTTGGATCAAAAGCATGAGGATTGGCTTAAGACATTAACGACAGACAGAAGTAGATCTCCCTCGTGGTCCTACTAATAGGACAAATAAGTAGGACCATGAAAAAACGGCGAACAAAACTTGGAATACGAACTTTTAATAGCAAGCATATTATAAATTGGGAGATTATATATGTATATCCAAGATAAGAATGCTTTGAAGCATGCTGGTCCTGCTCCATAAGATAATCCACAGTGTAGACAAAACCAAACTGGTAGGTAATTTAAACTAATAATGATTAACTACCTTTACAATTATAAATTATAAAATTAGACACAATTCTTTTTTCTAATTGTTGGATGCGCTGGCTTATTTTTGGTATTATTTTTCATTGTTTGAGGAAAGTGGTTTATTTGTAAATGTGTTACACTAAATGTTTTTAAACTTAATTAGCTTCCATTTCCTAATTAATATAAATATTGTTATAATGGTTCCGTATAGAAACTTTTTTTGACGGAAATGGTTTTGACATTATATACATTCTTCTCTTTACACTTAACAATGTACAAATAATTATTATGTGGTTGGTTGGGATGTTCGCGGACACCCAGACTGACAGCTTTGCTGCAGTCAGGCGCAAGCGATCAGCATCCCTGTTGAACAGGATGCGTGCCACTGCCAGTACCAACGGTCTCCTGAGTGTCATTGCCCACAAACTGGATGGTCCTTTAATGTCTACTAACATACACTCGGCGCCACAATAACCGCACCTCTTTAAAAAATTTCTTTAAAGTCATTTTAACCCCATTAATCCATGGTAGACATATGACTATAAGGTATCATTGGAAAGGCAATTAATTAAAATTTTAGAATAAATCAATGGATTTCAATTTTTATTTACCAAGGAATAAAAAAATCAAGCTAATGCAAATGATTAAAAAGTTAAATTTTATTTTATCAGCAAAAATTACAACTAAGTCCTTAAAAACCACTTAAAACCTAGTGTTTCCCCCCCCTAGCCCTGATGACTGCTTCCATGTGTTCTCTCATGGATCTAATTAATGTGACAACAGCCTCTTGCGGAATGTTGTCCCATTCTGCAACGACGGGCACAGCCCTCCATTGGTCTATTGTCCAATCCACATGGTCACGGGCAATTTGCAACCGGTCTCTCCTATGCTGTGCAGTTAAATTTGGCCCTGTAGCAGCCCTATGAGCTGCATTTTTCTTCTCCTGCAGTCTCCGTCTAATCGTGGAGACGCTTACAGAAGTTCTGCGAGCTGATCGCAGTTGTTGTTGCAGCTCAACAGCATTAGAGAACCGATTACGTAAAGATGTCGAAACAATGAAGCGATCGTCTCTTTCGGATGTGCACCGTTGTCTTCCAGATCCACGTCTTCGTATATAGCCACCAGTCTCTTGGAAGCGTTGGAACACTCGTCGAACGACAAAACGACTCAAGTTCAGTTGCCGAGCCACATCACATTGCCGCATCCCTGATTGCAGTAGTGCAATGACTTGAGCAGCTTCATCTGCAGTGGTATCCATCTTCTGGGGTGTTTTTCTTGCTGTAGCTGTTCACGTGTGTTCACTTCAAAGGTTGAATAGCGAATGACCCACATTATAATCGAGAGAACTTCTCGCACGCCCCCTAGAGGGCGCGGAGGTAACCGGTCGGGACATGGTCCCTTTCGGTAGTAGCTTTCACCGCCTGCTAAAACAGGCGGGTCACTGGGTTGTGGCGCACTAGGTGCGCTACGGTGGTGTCAGTCCGGGTTGTCAAGTCCGGTGTGGTGTCGCTCTGCCAGCGCCACCGGTAGTAGCCCCGGTGGGCGGCTGCGAGCCGGCGGCGACAAGGTCGTGTCCGACGGGTCCCATGGCAGCGGCGGCGGCGAGGGCAGGCCCCCCCGGGGAGACTCCTGGGGGGCGCCCGTCAGCCGGCGACGGTGCGGGGGGGGGGGGTCGGTCCAGTGGGGGTTTCCGCGGGAATCAAATCCCGCGGGAACGGTCGGTCTGGGTGATGAAGGTCCGGTGGGCGCCGATGGTACGGTGCGAGCTCCCGCAGGTGGCGAGAGCCGGACCGATCGGCGCGGCGGAACATGTTGGCACTCAGTCGGCCAATGAAGTCGTCGAGGCTCTCCATGCGAAGGTCCCGCGAGATCGTCCTGTTCCTCACATAGCGAGGGGCGTTTGCGACGGCGCGCAGCGACAGCGACTGCTGTGCGCGCAGCTGCTGGCGGGTCGATGCCGACGTCAACGCATACCACGCTGGTGCGGCAAACGTGAGTCGGGAGCGGATATACGTCTTGTAGACGCCCAGCTTCGCTCGCGTGGGGATGCTGGACGATGTCAGGACGGGGCTCAGGAGAGCTCGGGCGGCGCGAGTTTGGCCAACGATGTTGTGGCGCGAGGAAGGCCCTTACCCCCGAAGGTGATCGCCTGGGTCTTCGCCACGTTGACGGTCAGTCTCCAGTCTTCCAGCCAGGGCGGGAGTGCATCCAATGCGCGCTGCATCTTGATGGCCGCGTGAGCGGCGGTGAGCGACGAGGTGACGTAGGCGGCATCATCAGCGTACAGCGCAAGCATTGCGCCTCCGGCAGCCGGGATGTCGTCCGTGTATCTGCTGTAGCAGACGGGCGACAGGCAGCTGCCCTGGGGCACGCCGGCCTGAATGGGGCGCTCCGTCGACAGGACGCCTTCGACCACCACTTGAAAGCACCGGTCTTGGAGGAAGGTGGCCACAGAATGACCCACATTTAACCCGGGTTGCGCGTTTTATACCCTTGTAGGGAGGTGCAGTTAGTGGCCGTTGTAATGCGTATTTTGACAAAAAAAAATTAACGTTACTTGCTAATGAGATCTGTTGTGTTTAGGAATTCTAACTGTTGTTAATTTAAAGGTCGTTAAACATACTTTCAATTGATACCAATATTAATTGGGTTTAATAGATTCGTTGCTGGCGGGATATGCTTTAAACTTATTTTCGAAGACGTGCGATTTTTGTGATGCCGAGTGTAGTTCTTAAGTTTTTATGATACTAACATCTTCGTATTGTATCTATTCGCTAACATAGATTTAAGGTGTCACGTACTAACAATTTTGTGCAATTATGGATTTTTATATAGATATGGAATCTGTTTCTGAAATAAAGAGATTATTATTTATTATTATTATTTTAAAAGAGTAAGAATGGAGTTTCTTGTCCATTCTTCTCCATACGAATCAACTTCTTGTTTATGACGTTCTAAAGTGCCTTTGAAATGGTCTATTAGAAATAAATGATTTGTGTTTGAGAGTTTGATCAAATTCGGCTTGAATTCTAGAAAAGGACATGTGCTAAATTTTTCTGGTGAGTGAAAACTCATAAGTGGGAACACTTATTATGACGGACGGGAAACTACGGAACCCTACACTGAGCGTGGCCCGACGCGCTCTTGGCCGGTTTTTTTTTTAAACTCGTAAGTGGGAACACTTATTGTGACGGACGAGAAACTACGGAACCCTACACTGAGCGTGGCCCGACACGCTTTTGGCCGGTTTTTTTATTCATGTTTACATTTATATTTTAAAGCAATATTATTCCAAAGTGCCTCCATGGTCTAATGGAAATAAACGTTTTGAATTAAAGCATGACAGAAATTATTAATATTATTGCTTCATTTCTTCGACGCTTGCGATATCAAGTTTCAATCAGTTTCGTAGAAATAATAACACGCTTAAGATTTTTCTTTCTCCCTATCAATAACTTAAATACCCACAGATCCATATTTATTTTTCTGTTGTTTGTGTTTATATCTATAATTTGTATATTAATAAAATACGACCCACTGACCTAATGTTGTATTTTTGCTCTTAGTAAATACTGGCTGACTATGTATGATTTGTGATTGGATTAATGTTCGTAGGATTTCTTATTTCTTAATCATAATGTCAGATGAGATTAATCAAATATAATATCTCAGTTATTAATCAAACTGTATGAACCGATCTATACCAGTTAACGAGACGAAAGAAAATGATAGTTAAAATTTGTACAATAATAAAAAAATAAAGATTGAGTTTATATCTAAATTAAAACATCAATAACTAATTATTCATCTTACAGTAGATTGTAATCTTTACCTCTAGAAAGCAATATTATGTAATTTATATCCTGATTTATTAGGATTATAGAAAAAAAATATCAGTTATATTCAGTACTATTACTTCGAAGAAGTAATTAATATTAAATAAACGCTCAGTAATTATTAAAGGTCAAATAAATAAATAAAATTCGATAATTATATATTTAGAACGTCACCATCATCGCTGCCTATATTTGAGCAACCTATATGAAATATAACAATGTCATACTTACATACGGTGTGGTGAATATAATCCGATCAATGATTGAGCACTAAGTACACGGTGTTAACCAAAATCGTAGAACAATGTTCCACAATATAATATTTAGCGAATTGTTCAAGAGCGACCGCACTTGAAACGTTCACGGAGATACACAGCAAAGGCAAACCCCGAGTACGCAGGGGTGGAAATCGATAAACGTCTAAGGGCGCCAACAGCTCCGAGCTACCATAGAGAACGCGACGAAATTCAAAGCGCTCCTCGCAAACCGCTCTCCCGCTTACCTGCATGCAATCACATTTTAGACGGGTAAGCCTACATTAACGCGTAAAGTGCACCTAACCGTGCAGGTAATACGGCACAGATTACAGCCGGGCTTGCAGTAACTGCGCCTGCAGCTTGCGCATCTCTAACCACTCCTGGTTAAAACTTAATTACATCAATAAATTGTTTTATTATTCAATATCTAATTACTATTTACCTGTTAGTTGCCTTAACATATTATGTAATTAAAGTGTTGGCCGTACGATGAAACCTTAGAACTCTTTTACTTGCCAAGAGTTTCAAACATACGACACTATTTCGGACAATTCCGTTGAAAGACAGACAGACAAAGACACACTATTATGGAAATTAGAAAAATAATGATCTTATAAAGTATAATATTGAAAGGCTTACGGGAAATATTTCTTTTGGTGTAAAGTCATGAAGAGGATAGATCAGAAATAATCTCAAAATTCTCTTTATCCTAGTATTGTTTTAAAGCCACATCATCTATGGAGCATAAAGATGATAGAACAGCTAAAATTACACACTAGAAACGGATAGGCCTTGTTGAGTCAGAGTTTGTTAATTTTGAGCCAACACTATTCCTTACCACTGCAACTCCTGAAAGCCAGAATCAACAGTGGACTCCGCCGGAAAAGCGACGAGCAATGAAGTTCGACGAGTCCCGGAGAAACGATTCAACTGTCTCGGATCCCGCAACGAAAATAACAAAGGAAACAGCGGCGGAGTAGGAAACATAATGTTTTCCACTAGGGACATAATATGTTTTTCTCTTACTCAGCAGCATAGTGGTCACAAACTGCTGTTTTTCAAAAAGAAGTTGAGAGAAATCAAGTGTCTCCCCGAGGAGCGTGATATCAGATATGATGTGACGTAAAATATAAAAGGACAGTACCGGATTCGGTTCCATCGAGTCCCAGATATCACTCTCTACATTTGTGCTAAGAATAAAGACCAAAGCGGAGAGGAGTGGAAAAGTCTCGTGCACCCAATCGACTTGCATTATTTTCATCGCTCAGTAAGTATACTATTGCTTATTAAAGCGACATCTCCGCACATCTCAACTTTGGTCAAGTCCGGGTCTTGGGTGTGTTTACAGGTACCTTTTTATAGACAGACTGGTAAGTCGTCCCCATTTTCGGACCAGTGGACTTAAGAGGAAAACGCTCCATTACAGCATCTGTGAAACAAAAAGGTTATATTTACAAACATTGTCTATGAGAATACCTATGTGGATAAATGATGCGGATTAGATATCATGCCGTAGTAGGCGATATTTGGATGACAGTAATACATAAATAGTAGGTGTGTAACACTGTATTATTGTAAATACGGGCTATTTATTTTTGACCTTTGACCTTATCAAGAAATCTATACCTAAAAAGGTGATATGTTTTTTTGTGTATGTTTGTGTTCACGCCCTCTGTCTGGAACTACCAGATTATTAGAAATAGTAAATTTCACGGGGGCGTAGCTGTAACATAAGACGCGTGTGAACCCGTGGGTGGGTGAAACTTATTTTGATACAAGGTCAGAAATCCTAGTGACAGTATTTATGTAATAGCATGTAGTAATGGGAACAAATCTTATGTACCAACGAATAAGGAACTGCAGTATCTATCAATATCATAGAACTATTCCACAAAAAATCAATGCCCTATTACTTTATAGTTGCATATAAATTAACGCCAGTTGAAGTCCCTTCCCGCACTAAACTGCCAGTATTGTGTGAAGCGGATGACTCACTGATGCTGTTCACGGCGACACGGACCAAGTGCCTATTACTTACATCGATAAATAACATGCGCTTTATATTCGCAACAATTTCAAATACACAAATTGAAATTTACATTTAAAAGTTGTTAAACTCGAGCGATCGTTAGTTCCGAAAGCACGCTTCTCTTCGTTACCGCCATCCACTCCAATAATGGGTATTATGCCGAAAGCCCTTCGAATGTAAACAAGTCTCGCTCCTGAAATATCTAGCTTTCAGAATATTTTGCTGCAATATTAAAGTAAATATGAAGTGATGTGAAGAGTGTTTTGTTTGTTTAAACACGTTAATGGGACCACCAGTCGGATTGAAAGTAATCTTTTTGTATAAAGATGTTTGAGGAATTGTTGAGAGTTAATATGGACCGAAATACAAAAATGCTTCCATACTTGATTAACAAGAACGACAATCCAATCTATTACTAAGTCGGATCCTAATTCATTGAAGACCTTGATCCTGAGATGTCAGTCGGCGTGGCAACCACTCTATAGAATGTCTTGTCGTGCAAGGATATGAGGAAGGCACAAGACCAAGAGTATAATCTCCCATGAGGTGGACCTGGCGAAAGCTGCGATGGGCGCACCCGTGCACGAATGTACGACGAGGGACAAGTACTGACTGGGACCCAAGCTGCCGGATAATTAAAACTACTCTGACAAAAGTAAAACAACGATGAAGGTGAAGTATTACAGTTTATAACATCTCGCTATCGGCAGTTGCCAAATATACGGATAAAACGGAAACAGCTAGTCAGACTGGGTTTGTGGTTGATGCTTCTAGATACGCGATGGTTTCTGACCATTCTGACATCCGCGCCTATTAGGCGCGGATGTCAGAATACGTGCGTATGCGCAGTTTGGGGAGGGCACGCAATCGTGATTATCTTATGTCTGTAGTTGTTTGCTGCAATTTTATACATTTACAGGAAATAAAGAGTGTCTACTTGCTCAATTTCGTGTGATTCAAACGCAAATCGCAAATTTACTAAAAAAGAGTTCAGAATAGGTATACGTTCAGAATGAAATAAATGAGAATTGGTAAAACAAATTGTTAACTTGCATTGCTTTAATCTGAGTTGCGCGTCGTAACTCGAGGAGTCGAGGCAGTTAGTATTGAGATTAAAATGGCATTGGATTCTTTGATTGATTAATGAAAAGGAAAACATAACTTTTTTCTGGTTTTGCCGTGGTCAGGTAAAAAGATATAAATGTCAGTACGAAAATTTCATGAAAAAATTCACTTTTGTTTTTTTAATTACTTAAACACGAACATTGAAAAATTAGAGGTTCTATCATAAGTATATAAAAGTCGTTAATTTCGCCGATATGCGTACATAATTAACAGTTTAGTTCATTTTAGGCCCATTTTACTTATATAGGTACCTAAGGTATAAATAACAAAAAGTTACAACTGGAAAGTTTTCCACCAAAATGTTTACCTTAGCAATTGGGCACTAGATCAACAACTTAACCTTTCAAAGGTTATTGCAACAAAGCATTTCCCACTTAAATTTGATTTAGCACCCCTCCCGGTCCTCAGAAGTGAATGTAAATAACTATGCACATCCTGCTTGATTGGTCGACTCAAGACTATCTGTTCATATTGTCAATATTGAATATAGTGGCATTCTCAGTGTTGTGGAGGCTTCAAGCGGAACTCTTCGGGTTCAAACTGCTGTCACACTCACACAAGCATTGGTATGCATTACACCTCTATTATTTCTAGCCCACTAGTTGACTAGTGTGCCACCAAAATAGATTCATTAGCTTGTTATTAAAAAAAAACAGATAATGGTTAATTACCACGGCTTTATTCATTGTCTATGGAATATTCCTGATATTTTTTTCCAATTCCATGTTGTAATTCTCTATTTAAAATTGGAATTAAGTTTATTGTGTCTAATTTTAGGTGCAATTTATAAAGAAAAAGAATATTTTTTTAACTTAGGTTAGTAATAGCCAGTATAATTTAATCCGCCTTGTCATGTTACCTTAGTGAACTACTGATGAAAAAATAGCAATTTGATGACAATGCCGTAATTGTCATTAACTTGAGAAAATAAATAAGATAATTTTAAGTAGATAGGTATATTATGAATCTTATGTATGAAATGTTCATGTTATTCAAAATCTATTAAAAATATTATTCAATCAAACAAACAGGCAAAAAGAATACTTAATATTCTGGAACAAAAGATCTTTAAAAAAATCTTAGATGGTTCCATGGAAAAAAAACATGAAATGCTTAGCATATTTAGATATTGTGATGTCAAATTTAATATGATTTAAAAATAAGTTCGCTCGACATGTTCAGCCAAACTAATTTTAAAGTTATTTTTACTGTGTAAAAAAAGTCATTAACACATTGTTAACAGACAAAACTTTTCAGACATTAAGACAAAGAGTTGTGTACATTCAAAGAACTGCATGCGTGTTTTTAATTAATAAATATAAACACCGAATATTAAAATCAAACGCCCCTTATTACAATGACGTAAACGCTTCAATTTCATTACTGAACGCTATGGTAGGTACTCTATATACTAGTTAGATAGGTACCTGTTAGGTAAACAAAGTTAGCTACGTGTACAGTATTCAGTATCAAGCGGAAATATAAGCCCTATTACAATCATACAATGAATCGTGCAAACAAAACCGCATGTTAGTAATAGTCCATTAGTCCAGGTATAAAATGAAAGTGCATAACTAACCTAACATAAAAACATTGTAAGGTCCTCGGGTAACAAGTTATTCTAGAAAATATCCATTTTATGGCACTTTAAATTTACTCAATGTACACCAAAATGGAATGAGTTACAAACAAGTTTCCCTTTTCAATGCAGCTGAGACAGGAAATGCATTATGTTTTTACGCGTATTTAGTTTGACCACCAGCTCACTTGTGAAAGAAAATGAAAAACACACACACATGACACACACTCAATGTCTCAATGTCACCACTGTATAATGTCATTATTGTCAAACTACGCGTTGTGTCAAAAATTCGATGTGACAGCACTGCAACGCAAGAAGTGATGGACATAGTTTTTAACTGTATAGCTTGGCTAAGTTCACTGCACATCACTAGCGCACTATAGCTGTGTTAAAGCGATAGTTTTCAGAAAGTTTTTTTTTAAATAACAATGTAACAAACGAACAAATACCAACGTCTAAAAAATTTTAATTTTACACCGTAAAAGTTGGTTAATTAATAACTAAATCTTTGAGAGTAAGTATGGAGTTTTTTGCCCGTTCTTCTCCATACGAAACCACATTTTGGAATGGGAAACTAGAATCACTTTTTAACCGACTTCAAAAAAAAAGTAGGTTCTCTGTTCGACCTGTATGTATGTATGTATGTTTGTCCGCGATTATCTCGCGTTTGGCTGAACCGATTTTGATGCGGTTTTCAGCAAAGTGTTCGTTACATTCTGGGGAAGGTTTTAGTATATAACACTAATGGATATCCTGTGACGTTGCGCGCATAGTGCCGTTTTCATTTTATAAGATTATAAGTTTATTTTGAGAGCTACCCTAAAACGTAGTCAGACACTGAGACTCTAACTAAAAAGTAAAAAAAAAATAAAAAGCTTTTTTAAAAAAAGATAACCGACTTCAAAAACTAAAAGCTCAAAGATAACTATTTCGGAAGTCGGTGGCTTCTCTTCTGCCGGTCGATTTGTGTTGCCATGCCACCGACTTCCGAAATAGTTATCTTTGAGCTTTTAGTTTTTGAAGTCGGTTATCTTTTTTTTAAAAAAGCTTTTTATTTTTGTAAATGACGTTTCAAAGTGACTATTGACTATTCGTTTCACTTTATTTTGAAATGAACAAAAAGTTTCTTGAAAACACAAATGGTTTGATGCAAGAGCACAATAAATAAAAAATACATAACAAATATACAAATGCTTGTAGCCAATAAAAACAAAAGAAAGTTCTTAAACCGTTACGTATAATATAAACGCTTTCTCCTGCGGCTACGGCTAGGTACGTGAATGAGAAAAGTTTTATCTCCAATTTTACCCCTTTAGGATTGGAATTTTCACAAAAATCTTTCTTAGCAGATACTTACTCTTCACAAAGAACATAACCCTCCAAGTTTCATGTCTCCAGGATCAGCGGTTTGAGCGGTGCGTTGATTGATACAACAACAACCGGTACTGGGATTACGTATCTTGCAGAAGCCGAGCGATCGCGATAATTTAGCTATATAAACGTCAATTCGCGATAATTTAGCACTAAAAACGTCAATTCAAAATACATCATATCAAATAGCAATCTAGCGATAGTGCTGCCTCTGTGGAGCAATCAGTTAACTAAAATATGCATTTTTCGTTTGGTGGTTTCGTATTTAGTATGGTTTTTAAGTTAAGTTTTTTTTTGTTAAAGGTGATATTTAATTAGTTCCAGCGATTGCTACTTTATCGTGATCGTAGCAATAAGTGCATTAGAACAATCAGCGAGTGATTAGCAACCGGTTCATACATAATACGATTTTTTTTACGTTAAGCGATTAATGGCGCGGTGACCGCGCGATCACTGCGCAAATACTGCTGATTGCTGTTTCATAGGTAATAACCCCGCGGATAGTTTTGTAGAAACGGACCGCTAGTATCGATATATTTCAATTCTTCAAAAACTTATGCGTAGACCACGCATGACCTTACGAAAGACAGTCAAAGAACTCTTCACCGGCTTACAGCAGTATATCCGAGTTTAGTTTTTTTATTTATTTGTTTTCAGAAGAGTTTTAGAAAGAGTAAGGATTTTTACTTTATTTCGGCATGATTTCGGCAATTTTTTTCCTCATTAGTTCCATTTCCTTATCCATTTATTTTTATGATTATCTCAGATGAAAGAATTCCTCAATAACGTGAGTTACAAAATTTCATATTGAGACGAAAATTTGTATTTTATTTTTATGCTATGTTTATTATTCCTATTTAAATTGCACTGCTAATGTGACACAGATAGAGGAAACACATCGGAGGCTTAGGGATAGATTTCCGGTGGCAACCTATGTTTTTTCTGACGTCTCGTCTGTATAAATAATTCACGTGAAAACAATTTTTTTTTTATGAACTCATAGTTCGATAATCTCGAAAATTAATTTAGGTATTCCTGTTTATTCATCGAATCAGCAGCCATTCTCTATCTGAGAAAATATTTTATCTTCGCCTAACATTTTTTTTAATTCGACTAATTATAATGAGGTAATTATTGCAGATTATGACAGAAAGGGATACAACGGCCACTGTAAAAGTAGAACATACTGAGAAACATTACCAGGCCAAGAACGATTCATCGCTAGATGATTGGGAGTCGTCACAAACCCTTTGGGATTTATCACACTTCGGCCGAAAACGAATTCACTATGTGAAATTACTATTTACTACATCAGAGCCGCACAATCATTATTCGAGCATTTCCCTTCTCGGATCAAGGCTGCATCATCAAGAGTCAAATCTTGTAGAAATGGAGTCAAGCCTGTCCGACCCCGGATCAACATTGATTGACTTGCTGTCAAGTCTGCAAGACCTAGGGCCAAGTTCTCCTGATTTGGGGCCAAATCTGCCTGGCCTGTGTGATGCAATGGTGAGTGAAAATAGCAAAAAACTTATTAGTTATAGTTTAACATTTCAGCAGTCAATGGCCAGTGTAAGGTAAAAAAACATGAACGAAAGTGGTCCATATGCTTACTATTATCAAGATGTTATGATAAATAATACACTAAAAACCTAATTATACAACTAAATCTTAAATGGCGGCATGTACTTGCGTTGACAGATAGTACAGTCTGCATATAAAATTTAAAGTTTTTTTTTCAAGTTGAAATTCTTGTTAAGATTTTTTATTGTTTTCATCGGAAACAGTGCCTACAATAACAAACAAGTAACAACGGAAAAATAACAGAAAACTATAACAAGATATTCGTAAAAAAAACTTTTTACAAAAAAAAAAATGACCGACTTCAAAAAGTAAAAACTTAAAAATAACTTAAATTTCGGAAGTCGGTGTCATTTCTTCTGCCAGTCAATTTGTGTTGCCACCGACTTCCGAAATTTAAGTTATTTTTAAGTTTTTACTTTTTGAAGTCGGTTATTTTTTTTTTGTAAAAAGTTTTTTATTTGTTACTTTTTAGTGTCGAGTTAAAATTTAGTCCTGTTTAAAATGAGCCCAAACACGACTACTGTGCTGTAATTTCAAGGTTTGTACTTTTTCTGATGCTCCTGGCTTCAGCATCAGGTCTCTATGTATTTCGGTGTTCCACATTAACAGTACGTTTATCCACACATCGAGCCCTTTTCAATGAGCCTAAACACGATATATCTGCTGTTATTTGTCGAGGAGTTAGGTACTCTGCAGACTATCCTGACTGCAGCATCAGGTCATGACTTGATGATCATGAGCCCAAATGTGGCAAATGCCCTATCAAACATCAAAACAATTTACTAAAACAGTCCTTGCCTGTTCGAGTAACTTCTTACTGTTAAGGAGTTGTACCTTCCATCATCAGCTCAGCTAACTGAGATGGTGACAACCATACGCAAATACACAAGATACTTCATAAAATATGCGAAAAACAATAAGTGAGCCTATAAAATTTGAGGGTTGCCTTCGATTTCTCTAAGATCCCATCATCAGATCCTAACTTGGTGACAATGGGACCACCTCAGAACTATCTGATTTCGAGCAAAAAAAAAATTTTGAAAATCCGTTTACAATTGACGGAGTAATCGATGAACAAACATACAAAAAAAACATACAAACAGCCGAACATAGTACCTCCTCCTTTTTGTGAAGTCGGTAAAAAGTAAAAAGGAGCACGGAGCGCGTCAAGGCAGCGTGGAAGCAAATCAAGACAATTTTTTTTTTATGTTGATGGTAAGCGCGCGAGTGAATATAGACGGCACTAGTGTGCGAGCGGAGCGAGAGAACATGATAAGCGCCGCCATTTTACCTTTCTTTAATGAACCAGGTTATACCAAAGGAGGAGCAAAGTGACATAAAATGAAAACTTGTTTTTTTTTTTCTCGATAAATGTTGGACAAAATCAAAGTTATTATCTGTTTGATACGGTATACACCAAAGATGGGACTATTCAGCTTTTGTAAAAATAGACCCTCGAAGTTAGACTCCGAGTACTCCTCAATAACGAAGAGTACAAGTCGTGTTCTTATTTGCTTTATTTTTTTGTTTTATTTTTTTCATTACATAATCAGCATATTTTTTCGCACAACATAACTCACTGTACTGTATTTGTACTATTCGTTGAAGAGGAGTTCTATGGTATCTCTGAAGTCCAACAAGCTCACCGACCGACCAAAATGTCTGTAAAATACACTACCTACCTACACAACGCGGACAACGACGCAACGCAACGCGCCGCGCCGCGCTACGACGGTAGGTAGATAGAGAGAGAGACATCTACAACGCCGAAATACAAAAGCGCCATCTGTTGGGATCCTACTATTTCATTTTCACAGGTGGCAGCATGTTTATAGTTTCTTTGTTTCACATAATGTTATGCTTCTCTCCCTACCCTTCAGGGATGCAAGGGCAGATGGAATTTATTTAAGTAAAAAACAATTAAAACTTACAAAGAAATATTTTAAAATAATTTCATAATGTTACCCGTTATTATTTTGTATGTTGCACAGTTGGTACACTTAGTAATCGATAAACCGACTTTTTCCGATTAATCCGGTTTATTCCCAACGCTAACCATATCCGATGATTTGTATAAAATGGCGTCAGCCGAGTTTTTAGAGCAAGCCTTGTCTACAAACGTTGATGAGAACGCCGTTAACGCGATAGTGGGCTCATTAGAAAATCAGTTAGTCACGTCCGTTCCGTCGGCGTCCTCACATAACAATTACGTGAATGTTATTCCGTCTCAAAATTGTAATTTAACTTCAAACGCGGGTTCTATTATAAGTGGACAGAAATATATTACGGACCAACTTAATTCTGGTGGAATAGTGAACAACATCCAATCAAATATTGTTACGCCGAACTCGAGTGCATCATTCAATAATGTGCAAGTATCAAGTCAACCAACATTTACGTCTCTATCATTGAGTGGTGGTGCTCCTATATCTAATGAGACATTGAAGGTGATCTATACGCAAGCTCAGCACCTGGGTACCGCGAGCGGCGGCGTCACGCTCCCTGTTCAGTCGCTGGCGAGTGGTGTCATCGCACAGCCGTCGCAGAGCCAGATATTACACGCGGTGTCCGGCGGCGTGTTACCACAGCAGGGCAACAAAACGATCGCCATGCAGCCTCCACTCGTCATAAAGCAGGGCACGAACACTGGCCAAGTGGGTATGCAGCCTGGAATGGTGACTGTCCCAATGACTGTGAACTCTAGCATGCCTGCTTCAATACCTAATGTGATGACACTGAACAAGCCTGGAGGGCAGAACGTTGTAGTGACCACACAGAATTTAGGCTCCGCGCAGCCTACTATCATCCCCAATGTCCAAATATTAAACATGAGACACGGAGCGCCCACGGTGGCTGCTCAGAAGTCCGTAGCGACAGTATCGCCCAGAGTGGTGATTGGTACGCCTCAAGTTGTTGGTACGAGAGCGACTGCTCCAGTAAGTTTCAGTCTGTCTAAAGTGTACAGACATTTTGCTCAGTATCTTCACATTTAATAACTAAGTCATCAGTAACTCTTGTACAGACATTTTGAGGCTGACGGAACACACTTGTGAATGTGGGATGTGAATCTGACCTCACCTCCTACCATCCTCTCTATTCTGATTGTTGTGTAACCTCCTGCACACCGTAAGTACTAATATTAAGATAACCGTTGTTCTATACTTAGAGTCACAGAGTATAGACACGTCTGCGTTACCAGGTTTGTTTATATGTCTGTTGCAATGTTCTGTCAGTCTCAACTTGCACTATTAACTGTCACTGTTCTGTAAAAACCACTGACAAGTAATTCAATGAACTTGTGAAATGATTGCAGTGTAAGGGTGTCACCCTTTTGTTCATGAGTGATGTGAAGCTTGATATAGTGCAAATTGTACTGAGACTGCTGACAGAAGGGGTCTTCTTGGTGTAACCAGCAGCAATTTCATATTCTAGAGATAAAACTTTCTATTAAACTCATTGGATTACTCATCAGTGGTACAAACACTATGCCTATAAAGCAGCAATATTAATGTCACTCTGGGCTCTTTGCATACTTCACTTTCAATTTACATTCATTCTAAATGACCAGCAATCTTTTTAATATTATAATATGCCTGTAAAAACTGCTTTGCTGGTCATTTTGTCATCTTCACAATCATTGACACCTCACCTTTAAGTTGAGCTAGTACACACATACTACCATTTAATAATATACATTTCATGTTGCATGTATGGTCAACCAACCAATATGTGTGCATTAGTTGAGTCAATGAACAATTCATTTACAAACACCTACATTTTAATTGTATTTATCTTGGACATTTTTAGTGGGCTTTTCAGATTTATTTCATTTAACTTGATAAATAAATTTATGATTTAAATTAAATTTATTTGTGTTTTAGAAGTTAGCCAGTAAATTCTTTGTAATTTGTATAAAGACTGTTAGATTTGGTAAATTAATACATTAGCAAAAACATTTTTTAAATGACATATTAAGCTTTTAATATCAGATTATCAACCATTTTGTATTAATTGTATTTCATATAATTATTATGCAAAAATATTCATTACATATTTTTTTCCAAATTCCATGTTATTTGCAAAATATATAAAAAAAAAACATTGCTGAACTGTTTTCTGTATATGACTGCTTCCTTTTTCATTGACTCTACTATAAATTATCTCGATGTATTGTTGTGATCTGCAAAATTAATTATTACTGAGTATCTCTGCAACTGCTCACTAAATTCTCTCAATTTAATTACCATGAAATCTTTAATTATGGTATTTTCTATCTTCTGTTTCCATACTAAACAAATCAAAATATATAATAATTTTCATTAAATTTATTTCTGTGTTTCTTAATTTCATTAAAACTTGACCCAACTGCGTTAATTGAAAACCAAAGCAAATATAATATAATGAAATAATAACCAAATAATACCAATTGTTATTTAATTACTTCAGAATACACTGTATTATACATATTATTAGGGAATAAGGAAATAAAAGTTGAGTCGTAAATATAAAAATAATAATTAAATTTGCAGAGACCAATTAAATGTTGTTGCAGTATGAGCAAATATAACTCTAAGCTTGGGGTTAAAATAATGTCTTCCAAATTGCAGTGTAAATACAATCATTGGCCCTAAAATGTTATCAGATGAGGTGTTAAGCACCTGTGTTAAGTACTTGAACTCAAGCGAGTATGTTTGATACTCAAGTTATATTATGGCATCGATTGAAAAATCGCCAGTGTTCCATTTGCTCTGAAAACCATTACTTTATGAAATCTGTAATGATGCTGAGCAGTGGAACTGTGGATTGTAATGCTTGATCGTACAAAAATCTAAATGTACCAAAAGTGTGCCATGTAACTGTGCTAAATGGGCTTTTACTGTAATTTAGTAATGACTGTGGTAAACACAAGCTTCCACCATGCTAACCCTGTCTTTCCACAATAGATATTTATATGATGTTACACAAACATTAATGTTAATAACTAAATCCACTAAATGTGTTATATCTAACAAATGACCTGCTTTAGAATCATACTCTCAGATTTTATTTTGGAACGCGATTCTAATTATTGTATTTAAGTAATAAAAGCAAATTTGAACTGGCTTGAATTAGTTCAATAAAATTGAAACTAGGCTATCATTTTTAGATTACGCTGCAAACTCTGCAGAGTCTACAACCCGGGCAGCAGGGTCATTTGTTGTTAAAGACTGAGAATGGTCAATACCAGCTGCTGAGGGTGGGCCCCGCGCCCGCGGCCAGCACTCTCACGGCGCCGCAGGCTCAGACCATCCGGCTGTCGACCGTGCCGGCAGTAAGTAGGCACAGCCACTCCGCTACTCACCCCGCGCGCTCATAGAAATTGGACAATGTTTAGCACTCACTTGAGCACCTCCTGCTAGTCGTGTTTGCATGCGTTTGTCCAATTTCAGTCTCAATCATGCATATAACATATGGTGGAGGTGCATGCTCTAAGGTTTTTAACAAGGTAAGACTCTAATCGGATCTCGTCATGATTGTGTATAATCTAATACTAATTACCTATGAACTCTCTCTAGTGTTAGGCGCAAACATGACAGCCGGGCCACTAGCGCGACCGATTCGCGCCTAACATTCGCTCGCTTGCGTTTTATGCTGCGGCTATTAATTTTACAATGCTTTCATTCCAAATTTTATTTCAATTTAAAGGTTTGCTAGTTGACCTTAAGTCTAGAATTTTAGCATTTTATTAATTGCAGTTTTATAGCTATTTTATAGTGAGCCAACATCATTATTTTTATATTAGAGTAAAATTATTACTCTCGTTTTTGGGGCTTTAGAAAAAAATAACAAAATGTTTTGCGCCGAACATGAAACCATCCTGGAGTTATCCCTACCTGCCCTGCCACCGCTTGAGAATGATCGCTTAGCGCATTCGTGACGGCCTGCTTAGCATGCGTAGTTGTGTGACGTTGTGGCGTATTAAGTGTGCGGCGTCTATTCACGCAGCACCCTGGCGTGGCGACGGTGTCCACGAGCGTGGCGGCGCCGGGGCCGATGCCGGGCCTGATGCCGGCCCCGCCGATAGCTGCGCCCGTGGTCGCGTCCGCGCCCAGCGTCGCAGTGGCCACGCCCCCGCCACAGCAACAACAGCCCAGCTCCACCACGCATATAGTAAGTAATAGTGGCACACGTGATGTCCCACTTCTAGTTGCTCTTGCTTCATAACAACAAGTCTTAGAGAAATAGATACCCATCACGCATTAGAATAAATTAATAGATTAGTGTTGGTATATTTATTCATTCTAATGCGATGTCCACTAGCAAGTAAGATTTCACAAGTTGACGCAGCTGACTTTTTACCATTCTCACAAGCTAGTTTGCAACTGCTGCAGTCCTATATCTGTCGAAACAGTAGGTCCACAAGCAACTAAAGATATTGTACACTATCTCCAGTCATACGTAGTAATAATCAAGTACATCATCATATTATAATATTGCGAAATATTTTTAATATTGGCCTAATAGTTTCGGAGACAAAAACTAGCTTTATAATATTAGTAAAGGTTTTCTCAAAGTCATAAGTCTAAAAAAAAAGTCAAAAGTCATAAAGGTTCTCTGTCGATTGTAAGGTCAATTACAAATGTTGGGAAAGTTCAGTTTCATCCTAATCGCGGAAGTGGTTTTAAGCTCTTTGCGCGAAACGTTAAAATATTTGTAAAACAAAAGAAACCTATGTTATTACTCCTTATAATATCGCAGCCCCGTCAAAATAGGTCTGGCCGTTTCGTAGTCTCTTCCCACTGTTTCTTTAACACCAAAGCTTCAATTTATACCTAAATTAAAACCTGTGATTTAACATGTATTCAACATTATAAAATTAATTATTACATATTCTTCCAAAATTTTCATGCGCGTTCCCAAATCTTTTTCTTAAAACACTGAAATAATTCATGCCATAGTTAATCAACCATTCTCTACAACACAGTACATATAAACCTTCAAACCAATTTAAAAAAATGCTGGCACACGGTGACACTTCAATTTCAGACCCTATACTCAACTACGTAACTATTTAACTTAAACGACTACAAAAACTTTGAAAAACTCGCGTAACGTGAAGTACCCGATTCCATTCATTTCATTGTAACCCCAATTTTACGACTAAGGGTGAAAGTGCCACCCGCCATGATTGAGGGGTTGAGGGCATTGACAACGTCGTCCGCCATCTTTAAAAACTGGGTCAAGGGCTTCATCCCGTCACGCGTTAGAAATCGATACCACCTGTTTGTGTTTACTTTTTTCTTGTCTTGCTGTTCTTTTGCGGTTGTGTTTCTGCGTTTATAGGTAATGGTTTGGGGACATTATGGTTTTATTATACATATGTCGTGCTTAGAAACGGGCGCTGTCTGTTTAATTCTTTATATCTTGGATTTATTTTGTATTGCTCCTTACGTTCATTGATTTTTAGAAGCAACACAAATTATGTAACCAAGATATTGTAAAATTTAAAGATAGAAAATAATGTCCGTGGAGTTTCTTGCTTGCTTTTCTCGAAAAGGCAACTAGCTTCAATTTCTGATTTACTGACCGACGCTATGACAATCCGTTAGTGCCCGTAAATAGTTCAGTACTTCAGGTTTTATCTACGGAAAAAATCCTAGCAAGCTGAAGTTTTGAATACACCTTTATTACGGCGCTTTATTCATTAAAGCACAGTAATAAAGGTGACCTCCGAGAAATTGGCGAAAAACTGTTTTTCGTGACCTTTTGGACTTTATAACTTTTTTAGCCGGCGCGATATCAATGTCGTCACATCTTCGTTACAGCGCTGTATTCGTTACAGGTGTATGTATACAAATTTCAGTTAATTAGGATTTTTTCCGTAGATTGGATTAAAATGGTGCAAGTGAAATAATTACTTCGAATTTTGAATTTTATGCGTACTTTGATAATTAAGTTTTTATCTTTATGTTTATTGCACAATTGTGTATATTAAGTTATTTTTAGTAAACGTTACTTTTCTAGTTTCAGGTCTTGCCAGGTCGGTATGCAATAGTATTCTAAGGAGGTACTTAGAGATGTTTTTTTAAACGTGCAGATTGTAAAATACATAATCAATAAACTTTTTTTAAAGTTTTTAAAGTTTATTTTAAATATAGTTCCATTTTATTTTTTAATGGCATAGCGGTAATCGGTAGCATAGGTTTTAAACGCGGAAATCTGAAAAGTACAATATGGACCAAATTATGAAATTGCCGGTTTAAACAACAAAAAGTTAAGTGTCTAAATGACTCTATCATGTTAATAATAATTGTAATTATCGAATTTTTATTTTGTGCTAATCGTAATCAGCACACAACATATCGTTGTTTTACTGGATCTTAAAAACTCGAAAAAAAAAACGCGTTTCTTATACTAGTACAGATTACAGTAGGTTAGAAAGTTTGTTTGGTTAAATGCGCTAGCTCAGGAATTAGTAGCTTAGGAATCAGGTTCGAGTAGAAAATCTTGTGGTATCTGATATCCCATTTATCAAAGGCAACATCAACCAACCAGAGCGCAATAGTAGTATTATGGGTCACGTTAATCAAATTAATAACATAAGGACCCAAACAGAAATCATTTTCCGTTACAAGATAACTATGCAGTCAAATCCCTAGGCTCAATAAAAACGCGTATCAAGTGTGTCCGCCAATAACAAATACGGAAACATCAATGGTAAGATAACTTTTATCTAAACTAATAATAAATGACATTGCCAGAAAACGTTTTAATTAATCAGATATAAGTTATCAGACAATTGAATAATCAATCACTAACTCACTCCGAAACTGATAGATATGCGCATCATTATTTTTTACAACCTGCAATACTGAGGTGCAAATGTCAAAACGCGTAAAGGCTCATACACACAGTGCGATAAAAATTGCGCGGCATCAGTAGCACGTGTTTGAATCTAAATATCGAAATAAACAAAGTGGCGTCGCTCATCTTCGCCGCTTCATTCATGGCGTTAGTCTCTACCGTACCGGGGGCCGCGCATGCGTCCCGCGCTCGTGCCGGCAGCCGGCCTAACTCCACTCCATCATTTATTCATCATAGATAACGTTCCGGGGTGCATTCGGCGCTCCCTCGTAAGATATTGATAACAACGTCATAAACACTATTTCACTTTTGATTTCGAAACTCTTTAATTTCCACAATGGACTATACCAGCTTATTGGACTATTACTACAAGCATTTCGCGGTAAGTAATTCTAAGATTGCAATGCAATATTTTATGGTTTGCGTAGGGCACCTATAAAATCAATACGTCATTTAAAAAAGTTTAGCCAGGTGAGATCTGATAACGCAGGCGCCAAATATAATTACTTGATCGATAAGAAAACTAAGATGAATTAATTGCACATATTTAATTGTGTTTGTTATTCAACGAAAATTTATTTTTGGTATTAGAAATTGCGAAAATCATCAGTCTAATTCACGATGGCGGTAAATATCAAACAATTTTTGTTATTGTTTCAATTCAGTTTTGTTATTTTAATTTACATCTATACATCTACCTCAATCTACTTGCATTTGTGACTTAAAAGTGAATAACAAAGGAATTGTAATAACTTTAAAAGTTAAACTTACCGTTTTTAAATAATATACTAGCTTTCGCCCGCGTCTTCGCTCACGTGAATGTCGAACTTCATCCACTATTCCCTTAAAGGGTCGGATTTCCAAAATTTCTTTATTAGTGGTTACCTACTCTATACAAAGAACACAGCCTGCAAGTTGCATGTCTCTAGGACCAGCTGTTTGGGCTGTGCATTGATATATCAACAATCAGTTAGTCAGTTTTCCTATTGTGTTGACTTCTGTTTTCTTATTGATGTTATAAAGGCAATTTTCAAAATCTTACAAGGTCAAATCTTGGAGAACAGGCTGTTGAATCTTCTAGTCTCCCCCCTCTGCAGTGACTTGCAGATTTTATTTACTTGCTAATGGACAGACTGTATGTGGTTCTTGATTAATATTATCTTATTATAAATATACTAACTACATGAAATAATTACAGGAAAATTTTAATAACTCTCTTCTCTTGATTTACCAAGGCAGTTTTTAAATTAAATTTTATGTTCTGTTGTGGGTATCAGCAGATATGATGTAAAAGAACACATGGTGTTACAAAAGTACACATATGTTAGTGCTTATAATTTTTTATAAGCCCACCTCTACATAATTAGGAAAAAGCTAGAGAAATGATGATGATGAACTTGAATATATCTTCATATTTTCTTATTACCCATTTAACACTTACTTTTCTTCACAGAAACCATCTGATAACACCAAAGAAAAATGCCGGAACTTCTTGGCAAACCTTCTCGATTTGTCGAGCAAGGAGCCACCATCTGTGGAGAGGAATGTACGGAACCTGATCCAAGAGCTGATAGATGCACAGGTGGAACCTGAAGAGTTTTGTGACAGACTGGAACGGCTCCTCAACGCAAGCCCGCAGCCATGTCTTATCGGGTTCTTGAAGGTTAGTAACCATTTTATTTGGAACTAGCTTTCGCGGAATGGGCTTAGTGGTCCCTAACTTCTGTCCACTCTACCTGATCGAAACATCGATTTGCAGTGGGAAAGACCTTACGGTACGTCTGCGAAATTAACTAAGTAAATACTTCATACGATATTTGGACTAAGTATAATACGATATTTTGTGTTAGGAGTACTTAATTGTGCGCCTCCTCTTGGCGTTTTGGCGTAACATTTGCGCGTTCGCTGCAAAGCAATATGAACCTTATTCTAATAAACGTAGAGTACTGTTTAACAAACACGCCACGAAGTAGCACCATAAAATATCTAGTATGTTATTTCTTGTCCTCTACTTAACAGAGCTACAATCAGAATAATGTTCAAACAAACTGACTTGTACATATTTAGGTAGACTCCCATTTTCCCAAGAGGAAAGGCAAAAAACCATATCCATCGTACTTGCTACTATATTTATCCTTCAATTATTAAAATATTCTATGTTTAACAACTAAATGAGAAGAGGTGATATGCAAATCAAAACAAACATAGTTTTTCCAATTTTTCCTCCTTCACCAATGTCCAAAATAAGTATAGAAAGTGCAGACTGATGTCTCAGAAAAACCATATTGGTAGATTGCCAGATTCAAACACACAACATTCATGTATATGGAAGCGGGACTTTAACTACTGTACTACCGCTATAACATAAATAAAGAATTTATATCCACATTATGGGTAAGGGGTTCATTTTAACCACTGAAATATACTTGCCATCAGACAGTTTTTGTGCAGCTAACTGCCAATAAAGTCTACCTAAAATTATATTATTACTCAATAAATAATATTATATTTGTATACTACTGGTGAAACATGTTGGACAATATTTTATGTATATAACATACACATTATCATGTTTTTTATAAATAAATTGCTTACTTAACTACCTTTCAATAAGTTTGGTGTTACAAAAATGACTAATACCAGAATGTTGCTATTCAGTTAACGGATTGTTAACAAAAAATAATTTCTTGTGGCTTCATACCCTACATATTACTAAAATAAGATTTCACTTGTCGTATATGGGATTATATACGCGTTACTTGGGTAACACAAACTGTACTCTAGTTTTATTAGAATAAGGTTCAAATTTTTTTGCCAAATACTCCTAGAGAAGTCGCACCATTACATACTGTGTATTGGCCGAATATGTGAAACAAATAACTGACTAGTTCTAAGAGAATAATTTTTAATATACATGATACGAATCTAGGGGCTATTTTAAATTGCCCAATTCTAGTATTTTCTTCTGTATCTTGGAAGCTTTTACAAACACAAACTGCATCAACCATGTTTCAATACTCCTGCTATTTTTAAACCATACATTTTCCCCCAACAGAAAAGCCTGCCGCTGCTCAGACAGTCCCTGGTCACAAAGGAGCTGGTGATAGAAGGCATCAACCCACCAGCGCCGCACATCGCCTTCACAACCATCCCGGCACCAGTACAACCGGTTATTGCCACCAGTTCCAACATGCCCATGGTATGTTACATACCGTATTTAATTGAAGCCACCACTGCTTGTGTCCGAACTGGCTTATAAAAGGCCTATGCATACTATGTTTTTCAAAGCGCACCGTCGACGCATATTTCTAAAACGCACGTTGTTTTAGAAATATGCGTCGACGGTGCGCTTTTGTCCTACAGTCGATAAAAACGCGATGCTAACGCGCGTGTGTATCGCTACTAACGCGCTCGACGGCGCGGTTAAAAAACGTCGTGTGCTTAAGCTTTAAGATCTAGTTTAAAGGAAAAGTGGGCATTAAGAACCTTGCTTGTGTTATGAAAACAAATTATATATAAATGCTTTTGGGTTAAGTGTAGCGGCACTTCTGAAATTTTGGATATGTGTTTGCTGTTACTCGGGTTTCAATCTACTTGATTGTAATTTGACCGTATTTGTTTCATATAATAGTTATCCTAATATTTTTTGTAGATATAAACTGCCTGTCAGTATGACGGACTGTTTATTCTTGTTTTTATTATGGTGTTGGTCTGTCTAGCAGTTTGTAAGACATAAAACTATCAAAACCTGGTAGTGATGGGCGACTCGGAAAGTTTCTATCATTCCACCCGGAATATTCCTGGGAATATTCCCAAAATGGGTATTTACCCGGGAAAGTTTCCAAATGGCGGGTAAATTAATTTATATGATTGTAAACAAAAAAATCAACTCCTAAATCGTTTAGAATTTGAAATACAAGGATATGGGTAACAAAAGAAATGGTCAGCACGTGAACTTTCAATACTCTTCTATGGTTACATTTTTATCGAGACTAATTTAGTCACTGTTTAAGTCACTGTTATCGAAGAATGCTTTTGTTATATCGCGAAACTTTATTTGTCTTGTATTTCTTTCAAAAGCTGATGGTTGTGGTTTAATATTTCTTATGGTTTATCATAAAAGAACTTGAAATGGGTTATAGGGTATAGGATAAAGAAAATAGCGGAAAGAACTTTGCAGCACTTTCTGTTGTTAACCTGTTCCGTTTAAGGCTGTGAATATTGCCATGAATGCTGAAGGTTCGTTCTGTTGCAGCCGATGTACAGGGAGCAGTAAAAGACTAGTTACGACTTTGCTTACAACCTTGTTTTTGCAAATTCCTTTCCACCAAATTAAAGATTTTATGTTCTGGAGGCTGGTCCAAACGAAAGATTTTGCCCAAAAGCCTTCTCTTGCTGTATAATTGGCTTAATCTTTTCATTACTTCCAAATTTAACTACCTTCCTTTCTCGTGAATGAAATCCATGGCAATGATTTCTTCATCCTCGTTGAGTTTTATGGCTTGACATTTGGACCTAATATATAGGCTGCTAGATGAATAGCCTTTGTGCAGTTCTTTCTGCGTTTATCAACTGTATTCAAAATCCTTTGTGTATGTTTTTCGTACAATCTGAAGTCAGCTTATACTGGTTTTGTATAGCTTGATGTGTAGTGTAGCCCACCATACACGTAATTAATCTAAAATTCGTTTTTTCCTAGTTTAAATATGTAATCTGTTATTGGCTCTAAAAGTAAATTTGCTTTAATATCAGTTGGAATCATTATTGCATCTTCATGTACTGCCAAGCATTGCAGAGCTGCTTTGCTTATTTGCAAACTATGCACATAATGAAAGTAAATTTAGTTGCTCGCAAGAATCTTTTTCTGTAATTTATCTGTTTGAGTAACGCGCGCAGTATTTGACTATTTTTTACAAACGGCAACTGAAATGAAGACTTGTATAGCATCTTCTTTCATTCATGACACAATAATTAAATGTGTGTGCTACGCAATTAAGTATGATTGCGTTCGGATGTTGTAAATCAAAACCTTTTTATAGGATTTTTGCGTTATCTCCTATTAATGTCACACATTTATACGTTCCGTAAGTTCTCATGACTTTTCACAAAACGGGTCCAGGTTTTGCAATAACAAACATAATAATACTCTCGTTCCGACGGTTACTCTACACAGAAGATATAAATTCTTCATTTTTTTTATTCGTTTTATTTCATTGTGAAACCTTTCTAAATGTGTTGTGGACACAGATTTTCGTGTGAGCAGTTCGAACAGTGGCTGTAGTTCCTTAAAATACTCTTCACAGAAGATATTTTACCATAGACAGAGGCGCACCAATAACATCAATTGCCTTTGAAAACAACATTGTAAGCCGGCGCTGTTTTAAAATGTATTTTGATATAAAATTGTTCTTTGATCATGAAAATATAAATACCCAAATAAATTCCCATCGGGTGGGTTCAATGGGAATATTTCAGGGAATTTTCCCATTTTGGGAATATACCCGGGTGGAATCCCATCACTAGTCAAAAGCAAAAGGTACCTGCAATGCTTTGTGAGCTATCAGGAACTAACAGGGCTATAATTCTTTTAACAGAGTCGTTTGGAAGGTAGACCTTTAAATTTTAACAGTAAAATTAAACAGATTTTCAAAATGATACATGCATTTATTTAATCCAGTCCATTTTATTGCTCAACATTACGCATTAATAATAAAATTGAGAGAGTTTAATTTTCGTTGCACATATCATTTATGTTTGTTTAATTACAAGGGGTGATTCAATGTTTTTGCACTTAATTACTTTATAGGGCTCGCCTTCAACAAGTGTAAATTTAACGGCTGAATTACGGTAGCGTAATTTCCGTTAGTGTGTCGCTAGTTGCTACATTTATATGCAAGGAAGCTGCGATGTTAATTCGGTATTTGACACCATCACACCATTAATCAATTAATGTAAGAAACAATTTCTACAAATAGTCCTGGACATCAGGTCTTTTTTCGATTTACAGTCTAATTGTTTTTTAGTTGCTTTGAATAGTAAATCGAGTTGCTAGTTTGTGACTATGGTGTGATTGCCATGATAAGGTGTCATTGCCATTCAAAATCTATGGAAGAATCGCGTTTTGACAGCTCATAAAAAGTACGTCAATTGATGATGGTGTTAAATACCGTATTGTGATTATATGTTTGAGGGTGATGGGAAGATTAACAGTAACTATGTAGGTATTAGACTAGATTTATTTTAAAATGATAAGGCCCACGTGCACAACATACAATTCAATAAATTTAGATATTACTGCATCTGCTGTCAAATTGTTTGAAGTAGAAAGAGATAGAATGATGTTTAAACTACGCTTAGGTTGTCTTGTGGTGCAAATTGGCCTTGAAGGAGATTCTATGTACAAGATTACTTTTACATCAGAATTTCATGGTGACTAACATTTATTTCTTTTCAGTTTTTTATTTATTTTATTGTTTCTTTCTTTTTCTTTTAAATAACAGTGAGCCTTATTGTCATTGAAATAGGACATATAATACTCAGAAGCTTCGGTCTCCGAACTAGTACATTGTTACCTGAATCTTGGGCAAGGCTTCTGCTGTTTTTAGTTTTATCGCTTTGGTATACTAATAAATAATCCTGCACTATTGCCATAATTTATCATAACAATGTGGGTTTCATTGAAATAAATATAAATGAATATACATAAACATAATATAGTTATCACATTTGTGTTCCCTGAAATCAAGGGCGAATTGAGATCGATCATTGACATTTTGGACAGTATTTGACCCTCCTAACTTTAGTGTGGATCCGCCCTTATCTGAAATAAATAAGTACACTTACCACCATTCATCACGTCACATTTACCGGTCATAAATTAAATAAAATTACACCAACATGGGAACCGATTCTAGAACCCCACGTTCAGCACTCGATTCGAGTACAGCTTCGAATTGCTAAGCTTGTTTAAACTTCCGATACAGCTAGTAGATTAAATAGCAACATTCCAATGGCACTATTGAGAACCTCTAATAACAAATCGATCAGTATACTCATCAACATTATCTTTGAAATAAGTCTTCATTATTTTTAGTTCGTTTTCATTTTTTTTTGTTCTGTTTACTCATTTCATTTTGAAATGTCCGTTTCATCGTTATCCGGCACGACTGTCGCTCATGTTATATACATGAGTAATAAGAAT
This sequence comes from Athetis lepigone, assembly GCA_033675125.1. NCBI lineage: Eukaryota > Metazoa > Arthropoda > Insecta > Lepidoptera > Noctuidae > Athetis > Athetis lepigone. The sequence goes on from CM066219.1 coordinate 3,885,852, forward strand.
CGCAGCTTGACACAAGATAAACGTTGCACCAAACGCTTCCCGTCTTTCAGTAATTTGAAGGTGCACCAGATAGAGTTGAAGTGTACCGGTGGTTAGTTGTTGTAATGTCTTGTGTGTAACTAATGGGTTATTTGGGTGGTGTTGGGTCAGCGCGACGAGGATAGCTCGAGCCCCACTCTGACGCCTCTCCTGCCGCCGGTGTTACCTATAGCACTGTCGAGCCCCTTCGTCAGCTCCAGCACAAAGTCGCTTAACGATCTGCCCGGGCCGTCCACATCTGCCTCTCCGCAGGTTTGTTCTCCACTCAAGGGCTGCCATCTGCCACCGAATCGAATTCGGCATTTAAAATTGGCGATTACTGCATTTTTATGTGTCACAAAATTATGCCTTTTATTCCGTAGGAGTCTAGTGAACAGTCAACATGTGCAGCATGATTTAGATGCTTTTTTAAGACTACTTCCGTGGTACGGCAAGGCTGAGACATTAAGATGGCAACCCTCAAGTAGTATATGTCCCATGCTTCGTGTCTTCGTACCAATAGTGCGCTAGATCCATTCAGTTTCATTTTCCGTCGATCCCGGCTTAATACTTTGATGGAACATTTTTCTAGTTAAAATATATGTGTATTCATTTATTAAATATAATTAGGACGTGATCAAAACAATGAGCATTTGGAAAAAAAAACAGGTACGACTTACCTCTCTGACTGTTTTACTGATCGTAATCAATGGTAAAAGTATTTTGTCCTTGGAAAAGTCTGTGCGATGTCTAGTGTGTTATCACATTGGTGTTGTTAGTTAAATTCAACTGATTTTACCCACTAGTGGTTTTTGTGACAAGAGTCAGTTTCACATGTGAAACATTGATGTCACTATGATTGAGCAACGGAGGCCAAGACTCCAGAATCATGTTCAATTATTAAACTCTACAAACTAGCTGCTCTGCTGATATAATACAGTTTTATTATTAGTAAGCAGCAAAAGTTATCTGATTGACTAGAGGACAGAATGAGATGTGGACTAAAATGTCGCATGGAAATATGAAGTTTAGTTTATAATTTGCTTGTCTCGTATAGAAGAGAACACAGCTTGTGAGATTTTCAAAATCTGGATGTAGTTTCTTTAAGACATAATATTAAGATACTAATAAATACTATGTAGCCCTCCAGTATGTTATCGCTTGGCACTAGCAATAAAATCCTATCAAAGTAGGCCACTTCCATAAAATATATTTTATGTATTTCTGTGTATTACCTAATCAATGCATGAATCTAAACTATACTCATTTGCATGGAAGTTTCAAGAAACTGTGGCACGAGATTATGATAACTTATTACTTATTGTTAATTATTTTATCGAGTAAATTGAGCAGTTAAGCAGTCAAAAGTACAATTGAAACTGCAAAAAATCTTGCAAATTGTTAAACATAAGTTTCTTTATGAAACGGTAAAAAATGCAATATAATTTAACTGTCTACAGAAAAGTGGAGACTACCTGAGTTATGCGTAGTATACGAGTACGTTCTGACAGTTCTGAGGTCATTTTAAGATAAAATCTCTTTAACTGCTTAGCGAGTTCCATAACAGTGAAGTCACATGTCTTGAAGATTTATCTCCATGTGACAATTTTCTCGTGTCGACTTTTTCCTTGATGTATGTAAATGTATTTGTGTTCAATATTAATCCTTCGCAAGCACTGTCCTACTTTTCCATGTCTCTTGTCAGTTGGGAGGTAGTTCTCGTTGCATCACCTGCTTAGATACGAACACGTGTAATTTAACTTATCGATTAACTATTAACCATTCGATTTTACTTTATTCTTAATCGATCTTCGAAAATCGATAAGTACTTTAGTGTGGCTATCTAAACAGTTCCTTTGTAACTTTGCGTTCGTGTAATCATTGGCGTTTGTACTAGAAGCCGGCGCAGAAGAGTGGTGGCACGATTGCCGTGCTGCAGAATATCCCTCTGCACACGAAGATCAACGTCAACAAGGTGGGGAAGGCGATGACAGTGAACAGCAAGGCGAACTTCCCTCGTGCCTCCACCTCCTCCAACGCCCTCTCTACCGTCCTCACCCCCGGCAAGTCTCTCCTCAAGGACAAAGAGAAGAAGTCTTCTGGACAATTCTCGCAACCCTTCGTTGACGACAAGATGGCGGGCGATGACGACATCAATGACGTAGCTGCCATGGGCGGCGTCAACTTGGCCGAGGAGTCGCAGAGGATTCTCGGGTCCACTGAAATGATTGGGACGCAAATCAGGTAAGAACTTGATTAATTTTAGATTAGTTTAGTAGTACCAAATTTTGTGCTACTGCAAAAGCTCTTCACATATAGGGAATTATGAGTATTGATAACTGCGTTTCCTCGATCAGAATTAGGGATAGCTGATTTACATTTATTATAATTCGCATTTCCTCTCAGTATTTTCCTTACCTGAATTCATTCAAATAATACTACTAGCATATTAATATAATTAAAGTTTTATTCCCCGATCTTCAGACCTATGTGGTGAGACTTGCAGCAAGAGCCAAGTCTTCATCAATATCCGTGTTCAAGACTACCGAAGCTTAGTATTTTAAAACCGGTCTTTTTGCAAGTCCTGTTAGAAAATGGTCCTGTTGCTTAGGTCTTTTAAAACAATTCTTCTTACAGGTCGTGCAAGGAAGAGTTTCTGATACCGACAGGAGTGATGCTGGCCCGTTTGAAGACGATAACATCGAAGCACAACCTGGAGGAATCTCCTCCCGAAGTGGCTAACCTCATCAGCCACGCCGTCCAGGAACGATTGAAGACCCTGGTAGAGAAACTAGCTACCATCGCGCAACACCGCATCGATATGAGTATAAAGGTAAATGTATAAGTACTACTTGACAAAAACTATTTACGTGTTCAGTGCAACGTAATATGAACCTTATTCTAATAAGTCTAGAGTATACTTTATTAATCAAGTAACGATTTTGCCAAATACACCAAGTTAGAGCGTACCATTATGTATGTGCGCGGCGGGACGCAGGGGCAGGGACAGTAGCTTGTGTCTTTTGTTTTCGGACGGTTTATTTCAGACGCAAATGAAATAAATTGTCCAAGTATGGGCCGTGAGTTGTTTCATGATATCAAGATTGTATAGTTTTTCGGATTGCCAAATATTTTAAGTAAAGAACGTTAAATAAAGAAAACATTGTAATATGAAAACCTCTGGTATGGTTTTGCCATTATTTGCATAATTTCAAAGGTTTCTAAGTTAATATATACAGTCGCGGTCTGAAAGTGGTTACCACCATAAGGATCACAATTGCATGCACACATTAAGGCCACAAGTTCTAAATGTCTATTTCATGATAATTTGATTGATCATAGATTATTTTTTTCTAATGATATGACAATCAATCGCTTTAGGTGATGGACTGACTACTAAAAAGGTTTGATATTCAGAAAACCTACTTTGAAAAACATACAGAATATGAAGAAATAATAAATAAAAGTTTAAAAAAATCTTTATTCAATATCTGGTATAACATCACTCCGCAGCTATGACTAATTTAGTTTTTTGAATAAGAATATGAAGAAAAAAAGCACTGAATAAAATCTTTGGTAAATACTATCTGACCCCCGCGGTTTTACCCGCGTAGTTCCCGTTCTCTTGGAATTAAATAAAAGACTTTCCTATGCCCTTGCTCAGGCTATAGACTAACTCTGTACCAAATTTCATTTAAATCGTTTCGGTAGTTTTGGCGCGAAAGCGAGACAGACAGACAGTTACTTTCGCAATTATAATAGTAGTATGAACTAGTACGGATCCACAGCTACGACCAATTTAGTTTTTTTAAATAAGAATATAAGGAAATAATAAATCAAATCTTAAAAAATCTTTATTCAATATCAAGTATAACATTACTCCGCAGTTACGACCAGTGCATAGATGCAACAAGACACGCGCATAGATCAGTATTTCTGGTATCATTTTCTGGTATCACTCGAGCACAGCGTGATCTATCTCGTAGTAGGCATCATCACTTCTCCTGAATCATTTCCATGATCTATTATTTGGTCTTCTTCGCCGTGACATCTTATTCAAATTCAAACCTCACAGTAAATCACAATAGTTATAATAAATTTCGTGATAAGGCACTAATGATACAAAACTATGTCCATGTTCAAAGATTGTCCCTTGCTCCAGGGTTAAACTTGCCATTTTATTTCGATATGAAAAAAAATATTTCGTAAAATTTTACTCTTGTCTAAACGACGTTCAAACAATATTTTTTGACAAATGTCAATTCAACAAATTAAGAAAAGAGTTTCAAATCACTTACTTTGGCACTATACCTGTCACTGTTACACAACTGCCAAACGTCAAGTGCAAGATAGAGACGAAACATGGCTAAGCCGACGCCGTTGCTTAGTAACGTCTTTGTCATTCTCGTTGTCTCATTTTGCATAATAACTTCTAAAAGGTAACAAGTCACATGATATGGCATTTTAGATTTTAATGAAAAAAGTGTGATATAGAATGTACTTTCAAAATTGGTAAACCTTTTCAGACCGCGACTTTACAAAGATTTTTTGCATATGCTTAGAATCAATAAATATGTATAATGCTTAACGCTTTATAGATTTAAAATATCATACCGATGTCATAATATTATTATTATACCGATGTCATAAGAAAATGAAATACTTTGTGAAGATAGCGTGTATTTAATTAACTATATCAGCTGACTGGAACTTGTATGCTTTGCGTTGCTCTGCGTTGCGTGGTTCGGGTTCGATTCCCATGTAGAACTAATCTGTTATTCTACATATTTTTATTTCTTTGCTAAGCGTTGTCAATAATAAAGCTACTGCGTAAAGGAAAACTAATATAACAACATCATACTAAAGTCATGGAATTGAGAATTTCAATTTTCCGCGCAAAAAAATATAACAAATGTAAATAATTTTACCCGACTAAAGATTGGAAAAGATGAATTAGATTGAAATATCTTTTTGCATAAGATTAGAGCGAGTTGAAAAATCAAGAAGTTACTGCTGAGCCTCTTTTGTATAAAGTATGCGAAAGAAAATATTACGACACTAACAGATTTGCAAAAGTTACTAACCTTTTAAAATTGCCAATTTGTAAAACAAATAAATGTTAATCTATTAAGTTCTGATAGCGCACAACATTTTGTTTTTTAAACGTGATTTTTAACTAATACATGTGTGCACGATAATTGACCATGCAAAGCTACCGCACTCGAGAGCACGATAGCAAAACGTGTCGTTCGAGAATATTCGTGCGCATATGAAATTTTATCTCAAAACAATTTTTACTAATATAACTGTGGTGAAAATCATAAAAATACTCTGTATTCGGCAAAAATAAGCAATTTTGATGTGTGATAGTGATGTATTTAACTAATGAATAATTTATTGTAATTTTATATTTCTCATTATTATTAGTTATTTTTTTGTTTTATGTCTGTTCCCATCGATTTTACAGAACCTTAACTACGCGTGCTAAGTTACTTGCTGTTGCGCTTTCCTTACCCAATACACAGATCTCTAAACCCTTAGTTCTCACACAGACTGACAACCGCTACGAAGTGACACAAGACTTGAAAGGACAGCTCAAATTCTTGGAAGAACTGGACCGCGTCGACAAGAAACGGCGCGAGGATTCTGAAAGAGAGATGCTTCTCCGAGCAGCCAAGTCCAGGTCGAAGAACGAAGACCCGGAGCAAGCGAAACTGAAGGCTAAAGCTAAAGAGATGCAAAGAGCAGAGCTGGAGGAGCTTCGGCAACGTGAGGCCAATCTAACGGCGCTACAGGCCATCGGACCGCGGAAGAAGGCTCGACTTGACATGCCCGGCGGCTCTGGAGACTCCATCTCAAATGCACCCAGCACTTCATCGGGATCTGTACGTATATTTTTATATATTATGCCTTGGCTAGGACTTAAAATTACCAATTGACGAAATTTTCTATCTTCACTGATTATACTTACTCCTCCGATGTTCGTTGCTGATTAATTTCGTTGTGGGAACCAAGACAGTTGAATGGTTTGGCCGGGACTCGTCGAGTTTCATTGTTCGGTGCTTTTTTGGCGTACTCCACTGTTTATACTGGCCTTCAGGAGTTGCTGAGGTTGAGAATAGTGGTGTGTTGGCCCAAAAAAACACAACACACAATTCCTTCATTAAATTATTGAACATTTGAAATGAAAAGTTGGAAGATCTTGCCACCACATGTACATTTTGTAAACAAAATTATGTATTGAACAAGTCTTGTTGGATCAGTTGGTTTGTTAACAAATTCGCAAATACTTCACAGTAGAATTATAATATGTAATTAAATGGCTTTCGCAAATTGATATTGGAAGTCAAATAGTTGCCGTCTGATGTTAGTTATACCTACATAACAGACAAAAAATACTCTTTCTTATATTCATCGACTTTCAACGGCTCTAAACCGTAAAATAGTCACTGAACTGTAGACACAGCAACAACATGATTTTTTTAAAAAGAGTGTCTGTGGAGTTTCTTGCCTGTTCTTTTCCATAGAGGTCTACGTTTTGGAATAGGCAGTTAGCGTCACTTTTCTGACTGACCGACCGACTCTTTGACTATTCATAAGTGCCTATAAATGGTCTAAGTGAAATAAATGCTTTGAATTTTGAATTAATAATATATTTTTGTTTCTTATTAAACTATGTTTTTAACAGACCGGCCGCAGTCAAATGGCGCTGCGAACGCGGCTGAAACGCATCAACCTTCGTGACCTAATCTACTTGATGGAACAGGACCCGCATACGTGTCGCTCGCTCATGCTCTATAAGCTATACCTCAAGTAAACGGGCAGACAGACCCACTGAATCATCATAGTTCACGTTACTACAAGTAGCCAGCAAATCCCTTTTATTGGTTCACAATACTGGTCATACCAATGGACGAACCTTGGGAGAATATTTGAAGTGTGTAACAGAATATAACGGATCATCAGTCATCGCATTGTTATGCCGATGCAAAGTTCCGTGTCGCTTCGTGGTAATTTAGCACGTTAATGTAATATAGACTTAATTGTTATTAGTTTAAAGCGTTTTGTTGATTGTCTTGTTCGGTAACTGAACTTAGCGTTGTTGTGCAGAAAAAAATAACTTATTTTGATACTGCAAATTGAATGAGGCAGTTCCTTTTTATATCTTTTTTATATGTACTGTTTCAAATTCAATCATATTATTATGAAGTTATTATGTTTACTTGACGATTACTCTCTTATTTATAATCAAGCCCTTATCAACGATTCCTATAGCATTTAGAAACAGAACTTAGTTTCCTGTCATAATAAATAATACAGTTGTACTCGTACTTCTAAAAGTTACCCCCTATAAACAAAAAAAAAACAAACCTTTTTACAATATAAGCCTAGCCTAACATGAACAAAACACTAAGTTCAGTTAAAGAACAACGGAATCAAAGTTATTTGTTAAAGTTATTTTTGTTTTAGCTAATTGTATTATTATTTTAATTAAATAATTATGTATTCCATAACGGTGCCGTACACATGCGGACTGGTTAAAGGGACATATTGAAGGCTGGTTTAAAGTGTCAATATTTGTTTCTCATTCCCAATGAAGGATCTTGATCACTTAGTAATAATATGTTGTCAATTGACACTTGCCGTTTTATTTGTTATTTAGACCTATGAGTGTTCCAGATTGCTGAGTAAGGTTTGTTGTTTATACATAAGTAGGGAAATAGTGGACGATTAATGAACTTTTTTTGTTAAGTTCTTGCAAGTCTATTCAAAAAGAGGTTGATTCGTAAACATGGACCGAAGTAGCACTTTAATCGTTAATAAAAGTTGCATTACCAAACAAATCAAGAAACGCGCTAAATGTATTCTGCTTCAGTTATTTATTTTATTGATTTATTCGGATATTCTACTACTTCTTTAATAAAAATCGAGTGAGTTTTCTTCCAGTACTAAATGAAATAATGAATCATTCCATTCTTACTTATAAGCTGCACTTATTGATGCGAAAAAAAGTGCACAGAAATTTCAAAATTAGGGAGATCAACCAAGGGGTATCGTGTCGCCCAGTTGCCTTTGGGTTGTGGAGGTCTGATGGGCAGTCGCTTCACGTAAAACACTGGTATCCAGCTGAATCCGGTTAGGCTGAGAGCCGACCCCTACGTAGTTGGGAAAAGGCTAGGGAGATGATGATGAGTGAGTTACTTAAAATCACGCACTACGTTCAGAATCTTAGAATCCATTACGTTCTGATTTCAGATAAATTCTAAAGAGTGTTGCTTTTTTCTACGCTCTCGATGCAAAATACTTCTGCTTCCTAGGTAAACACAGTTTTTAACTTTGCACTCGAGATAATCATGACAAACATGCATCAATATTCGTCCGACCTTTATGTCTAACTAGCTTCTGCCCGCGGCTTCGCTCGCGTTAGAAAGAGACAAAAAGTAGCCTGTGTTACTCTCCATCCCTTCAACTATCTCCACTTAAAAATCACGTCAATCCGTCGCTCCGTTTTGCCGTGAAAGAAAGACAAACAGACAGACAGACAGACACACTTTCCCATTTATAATATTAGTATGGATTGCACGATGTTGTGTTATTTCAGTTTGTAATCGCCCCTTTGTGGCCTATCGGGCTAGTTCTGTTCTGTCTCTTGCTTGTTATGGAGGGAAGTGGAAAATATATTTTTCTTACTCCTCCGCTGTTCTTTTCTGATTAATTTCGTTGCGGGATCTAAGACAGTTGAATCTTTTCTCCGGGACTCGTCGAGCTTCATTGCTCGACGTTTTTCTGGCGGTCTCCATTGTTGATTCTGGCTTTCAGGAGTTGCAGTGGTTGGGAATAGTGTGGTGGGATTGTTCCAATAAAGAAAAAAAAACAGTTTACCTCTGCAGTGTTGCCTCTTGTTAATCTATGCCATTAAAACCTTTCTTTTTTATACTGTTGGTATTGATATCCGTTACTTGAATATGTTCCTCTAATAACCAGTCGCGCTGTATACAAATATAGTTTACCAGTTTATTGTAGGTTGCAATTGATGTTTAATCTGTCAGCCCGCAAAACGATATTTTTTAATTAAGTCTTATTGTGGCAACGGACAGGTTATACATGTTTAGTAAAAAAAAAATGTTTTATATCAATAGCTAAGCAAGAAGTGTACAAGTCATGACCATGTCTGTGGTTAAGCCACATCTTATTAGGACTCCAGGTAGCGTAACTCGGGTCCTGCCAAAATAACTTCAACATCAACTCTTAATTAATGGCATTTGTGGAAGAGACACCACAATTCTGCGACGGCCATGTTTGATCAATCACAATATCTCAATCGAAGAAAGATTTATAACATAAATAAACGCAGAATGACTGCGAAAGTCTCCTCTTTGTGAAGAGACCTGGGCCATCAGATCCTGGGAATCAGCAGAGTACACCACGTGCAGGTGAGGTTGGCCTTGACTTGACCTTGGTGGTGATGGTAAGGCCACTTACACCCTCAACAAAATCTATAGAATATGGTAATTTACACCATTATCAATTGACGTACTCTTGATGAGCTGTCAAAACGCAATTCTCCCATAGATTTTGTATGGCAATTTCGCCTTAAGACGTCACTAAGTTATGAATTCAATTGACTGACTATTTATTGACTTCGAAGCAATTAAAAATCCAATTATACAGTAAATTGAAAATCAACAGGGATTTTTAGGGCTAAAATTAAGAGAGGTTTTATAGAAATTGTGTCTTAATTTAGGCGTTAATTATGTAAAATATCTGATTGTTGGAGGGTATTTCTAAAGGACACACTATTTATCGGCAACCGAATTATCCACAGGTAGTGAAACCAGTTAAATGTATCAAACTCTATGGGCTATATTTCATTAAGACACCAAGCGCTACCAAGGATGGCCGTCCCTTCGCGACGTACGTTTATCAAATGAACTGGCAACTTACTTTCGTTATAAAACTGACCACCTTACGGCCAGATAAATATAGTGTTAAGCCAAAGTGAGTGCTAAGTAACATGTATTTATATCGCCCTTAGTATTTGTTTTGGTGTTTCTCTTGTTTGTAGCTCAAGACACCACGATGGTAGCGAAACGAAATTGCGCAATTGGTGTCCTAATGGCTGGCTTTTGTTTTTGTGAGTTAATGCGTTACCATCTGCCCTCTTAGACTAGTGGTATTGTAATAGAATAGATTGTTAAATGTATGAAATTGGCATAAGCTTAAGCTGAGTAATTTGAAATACCCTTTAACAATATATTCTTCAATGGCACTTTTCTAGGAGGGCTGGTCGGACGGCCAGTCTTGCCGTCATACTATATACAAAAGCTGTTTTTGAGGCAGCATAGAGTATAATTATGAACTCCCTAAACCTAGTTTATAAGCTTTATAGTTGACACATTCCCGTAAAATGAAATTAAGTTTTTTTTATATACAACACAGTTATTATTATGTTTAATATTTTTCGTAGATGACCTATTTTTATGAATAATTGTTTTAAACATTATCTATTTTAATTATACTCGTATTTATATTTAAAGATACTTCTCTAAGTTGAAACTTAAGTTCATTGAAGCTTCTATGTATTGTACTGTACCTGCGTACATTCTGGTTATGTACACTTTTGGTAAAAGTTCCAAGCTGTTCCACACCTAAGTTGGAACCTAGTACAATGCAGAATTTTTCTAAATTACGAGAATCCAAAGAGTTAGAATATTTGAATGTTTAGAAGTTATTCAGACCTAAGGGCACTTAACAGCATGGGACAATTAATTCACGTAAGGTCCAGTAGGGCTCGGTTCATGCGGCATTGAAGTTTACAGCATTCAGTTATAAATGTTTAATCAGTATAGCGGTTATATAGAAAATTTTTCATTTACAATAAATAAAAAATACTGATAAATAGCAAAGTATAAAGAGGAGGGAAGTAGGCTATCTTCATACAAACGCACCCCGCGCGGCTTGTTATTGTGCGCCATATATAGTATCTATGCGTCGACGCACGCAAACTTCAACAAAATCGACCCGTTTCTCACTGCGTCAGTCGGGGCTAACACTGCACGAGGTTCGCGCGTCACTGCTTTTCGACACCGCTAAATGAAACCAAAATGTCTGATAATCTCAGGAGAACGTATTGCTGTGTGTTTGGGTGTCTTAACAATTCATCGATTCCAGTATTGTCTCTTTTCAGATTACCTATTGCACAGGAAAGGCTAGCTAGTCATTCGTTCCAGCTTATAATTTTTACTTGATGTTGAGATACCTACTTACTTATTTTTTGTTGTATTAGTTTTCTATCACACAGGAAGTGGGTAGGTAGGCCTAATTTCCTACTAGAATTTATTAATTTCTTATGATCTGTCAATTAATTTGCTGCTATTGCTTTGTTTACATTTAGTTACGCCGATTTCTCAGTATGGTGGGTATAGTAACTAAGTAGGTACCTACCTACTTACAGTTAGAAAATCGTTTGTGTCGTGTGTAAAAGTGACAACCCTAAGACACTGGCAATTATAGCGCGGATTGGGCCGGAGATAGCCTACTTCTCCCTCTTTATACTATGTAAACAGTGTTCGTACTATACATCAGAGTTTTGAAAAGCACGGAGAATATTATCATTATATTACGTTTAACCTGCGAAAAACGTGCAATTTTATTCCGTATGAAGTTAGCCTTACGTTCCATACAAATTGATAATTGTTGAGTTTGTATACTTATATATCGAATGCTACGCCATTGTTATGTATAGCATATTTTGGAAATACTGATTTGAAAATGACATCCCAGGACTGCTTGTTCTCCATACAAACTTGAAAAAGATAAATATTCTAGGTTATAATAAATACGTCTACAATACATAGAGTATGTTTGATGCATGTTCTTAATTAAGATGTAAACCAAACGAGACAATATAACACTTTTACTGGTCAATATTTTGGTTTTCTTATTTCAAGCGAACAATGAGCACGGTGTTTCCTATCCTATCCAACTACTCTAAGAAGAATCGTCCGAATCACCGTCTCGGAGAGGAGAGTACATTTTTAATCATATTTAACCTGTTTTCCGCTGCATGCGTTCTACGGGTATGATAAAGAGACGTAATAATTTTCCGCTAGTAAAACGCAGATTTTGTAGAAAAAAGGTTTTGTAAAAAAAAATTTGCGGGTGATCTACATGTTTAACTTTACGTTAAACATGTAGATCACCCGCAAAATTTGATGCTTCACAGGTTGGAAAAATTTACTATTAATTATTAGCAAGTAACCCAGGGAGGGAGGGCCAACTTCGTACATAAAGTTTTACTTCTCTTCCAGTAAAAAATACGATGTGCATGGCTTTTACCAACCCTTTTTTATGGATGGGAGAGGGAGTGCCAGACTTTTACCGACTAAAACCTCCCTTGTTCCTTCGGTTGTCCTTTATGTTCCGGGGCCGCGGTTACTTTTAGAACTATTCCGCAACCCCGGCAGGCATTGGCCCTAGAGGGCCCCTTCACGTGCTGACAGCACTTAGAGGCGCACGTGGAACAAAACGCGCCGTCGAAACGGCGGCGAACTACCCATCGCTCGCCGTCCGCAGACCCGCCCCAACGGTGGCCGGTAGTCGTCTTGCGACTCTCGACGTCTACGCCTGGGTCCCTGTCCGGGGCGTGAGGCCGCAACGAGGCGCGCGAAAGAGGCGACGGCTTCCCATTCAGTCTCGCCCCGGAGCATGGCCTGAACCAGCGCCGGGCCCAAGAGGTCACCGCCGCCGATCGAAAGAAAAGTATATCTAAAAAAATGCTAAAAATGAGTATAAAAAGATGGCATACTTTCGATTGCCATCATTACAGTTTACCATTATAAAAAATGATATAAAAGTTCGTTCAGGTCCAGTAATATGCCCATGATTAAAGGTATGTTGACTTGTAATCAAGCTTAGCTGACAGTAGAAAACATAGAAAATTGATGAACGGTTGCAATTATGTTGCTGCAATACTTTTGTATATAGCCCGGCAATATTCCAAGTGTGGCCCGGCGATAGTAGTGCAGCAACATTTTTATTTACACAATCAGAAGGTAAAGTTTGTTCTACAGCTTCCTAGATCATTACATAGTAAAAAACAAAGTCGTCCCCGCTGTCTGCACCTATGTATGTTAAATCTTCAAAACAACGCAATGGATTTTAATGTTTTTATATCGATAGAGTGACTCAAGATGTTTTATTATGTATAATACAAGCATATATAGTAGAGAAAGCCGGGATTTTCAAAGTTATATAACATCCGTGAGAAGCTGGGGCGGGTCGCTAGTTAGCTATAAACAGAGAAAAACCCAAATGAACCCTAATTCAAGTGGAACGGTGCCCATGGCTTGTCTCGCATGGACCTCAGACTTATAAAAAAAAATTACTTTTTAATCCTTCAAATGAACCTAATTCATTAAGTGGTTAAAAGCGCGACTGTGGTGGCGAAGTCTTTTGAGTGTGATATTTGTCTGGTGTCTGGTGGTTCGGCAGATGAAAATGAGGGAGCAGGCTATACTATAACTTTAAAATATCTTTTCTGCCCCGTGTCCCATATAAAGTACTATGGAATAAACTCAGATTAGTAAACAGATAAAGTTAAAATTCTCAAAGTTTTTACTTTTTTTATCTGGTCAAAGTGTATCTGGAGAAGAACCCCGCATCTTCAAAGTCCATGACAACCTGAAACACTAAAGCGCAGGCCACACACACGGCACACCGCCAGCTAGCGGGCGGGCGGGCTAAGCGGGCGAACGTCGTTTCACCTCTTTACATACTTCGGTTCACACCGCGAGCTACCGACTAACCTAACGAGCTAAGCTAACGAAATATCCGACGATTCCAGCGAAGCTACTCGTTCACCTCTTTGGCGCGCTCTGGCTTCGCTAGCTTAGCTCGCCCGCCAGCCCGCTCAGCCCGCTCGCCCGGTTCGTTCGCCCGTCCTCCCCGTTTCGAGTAGACTATTCGACGCTCGTCTTTCAGAAGCCCGGTTTCCACCGCGAGCGGAACGGCCCCATTAATGACTTCGTTTGCAAGCGCAAACTGCATACTTGTATTTCCACCAACAAAATTATAATTCTTAATACATAATTGTTTATTAATGCATTTATTATTAATTATTATTCGACTATTTGTTGTTTATTTGTTGGACTATTTGTTATTTGCAGTTTGCGCTTGCGAACGAAGTCATTAATGGGTCCGTTCTGCTCGCGGTGGAAGCCGGGCTGAACGCTAACCCCTCGCTCTCCCATCCGCGCCTCCCGCTTCGCCCGCTTAGCCCGCTTCGTTCGCTCGCTCCGCGCGCTCCACCCGCACCGCCCGTCGCTCGTCTGTCCTTAGTTTTCGGTGTTAACCCCTAAGCCCGGTTTCCACCGCGAGCGGAACGGCCCCATTAATGACTTCGTTCGCAAGCGTAAACTGCATACTTGTATTTCCACCAACAAAATTATAATTCTTAATACATAATTGTTTATTAATGCATTTATTATTAATTATTATTCGATTATTTGTTGTTTTTTTGTTTGACTATTTGTTATTTGCAGTCTGCGCTTGCGAACGAAGTCATTAATGGGTCCATTCCGCTCGCGGTGGAAACCGGCGGGGTTATTACCTATGAAACAGCAATGAGCAATATTTGCGCAGTGATCGCGCGATCACCGCGCGATCGTCAAAAAAAATCGTATTATGTATGAACCGATTGCTAATCGCTCGCTGATTGTTCTAATGCACTTATTGCTACGATGACGATAAAGTAGCAATCGCTGGAACTAATTAAATATCACCTTTAACAAAAAAAACTTAAGTTTGCTCTTAAAAACCATAATAGATACGAAACCACCAAACGAAAAATGCATATTTTAGTTAACTGATTGCTCCACAGAGGCAGCACTATCGCTAGATTGATATTTGACGTGACGTATTTTGAATTGACGTTTGAGCAGCAAAATTTTGCTAAATTATCGCGATCGCTCGGCTATTGCAAGATACGTAATCCCAGTGCGGGCTCTATAGTTTAGCTCGCCAATATTTCGCTTAGTTTGTAAAGTTTCCTTCGTTCGCTTCGCCCGCCCGCCTAGCCCGCCCGCCCGCTAGCTGGCGGTGTGGCCTGCGCTTTAGAATAAAGCAAGCTAAAAAGTCGCTATCAAAATCTGCTGTTCTAGGAATATTTTTAAAGACATCTAATTTAAAAAAAGGTTGATAAATTATACTTGCCAAAACGGTCCACCAACGCTGTTACCGTCACGTCCATGAGAACAAGATGACGGCGAGCCGAGTTTAATATGAGGTGACGTGAGGTACGGTGGACACGCGACTATATTATAATGGGTCGCCAATACTCGCCTCTTCAGTGCCATAGCCAAGAAGTGATGCATTTTTGACATACAAAGTAATACCCGGCAATACTGAAATGCCGAGAATTCGGAAACATCTAAGGCCCGTATTAATAGACGACACTCAATTCTGAGACGCTCTCAAGTCTATTGCTGTCCTTGTCATTCTAAAGGGAAAAAATAAGGACAGCATAAATTTGAGAGCGTCTCAGAAATTGAGTGACGTCTATTAAGACGGGCCTTAGTGTTGCCGGGCCATACATGAAATAATGGAAGAAGAACCGGAAAATTGTGATTGTAATTACACATATATAAATATGCATGCGTCAATTGACTTTCTACTTATCATAAAAAATTAATTTATAAATAAAAAACTACTCGGTTGTTCTATTACGGTACCATAGGACTGCAGACATTTTAAAAATAGTCAAGTTTTTTTTAATATTCTTGCTATATTCTTTAACATATTACAGGCCCTGAACGAAGTATCATCAGTATCAGATCACATTTTTATCATTTTTCTCAAGATACTTCTACTTGTTGTAAAACGTGTTTGAACTTTGAGTTCCTTTTTATATTACAGTACTCTGTGACTTTGAGGCTTCTTTTTTTGATCACCATACAGTAAGTAGCAATTTTACAGGAACAGTTTTTTGATACCTATCGATCCTAATAAATTACTTGTTGCCACTCCATCCGTACACACGGCTACAAATCAAGCTATACTAAACCAGTTTTAGCTGGCCCCGCGTCGTGTATGTTTTTCGTACAATCAGAAGCCAGCTTATACAGGTTAAGTATAGCTTAAATAAAATAAACAAATAAATGTCCTTGGACAACTCACACACGGTCATCTGATCCCAAACTAAGCAGAGCTTGTACTATGGTAACCAAACAACTTGATGGTATACCCCACTGTACAAACAGTCAGGTTAACGCCTCTACCACACAGATGAGTTAATATTCTTTATCGCATGCGTTACTGCAATATCGCTAAAAGAACTTGCAGAAAGAGAATGGAAACTTTAACCATCTTAAATTCTTTGAGTTTTGCTTAAAGATTTAAAAAAACCACCAAAAGTATTGCTTCAAAGATTTGAATAATGTGGTATGCAAGAAAATGGCCATTTTATAAATTTTTTGACGCGTTGTTAATCTTCTCTAGCTTTGGTACTGAAGCTTAGGCTTGCTAAATCAAGTGTTATGGGTTTCATTTTTATCTCGGCCCCTTTTATTATGGGTATGGCCGAGGGCGCCCCCGATACTAATTTATGATGAATAAGAAAAACTCCTAACTCGTAGTCAGGATAGGCGAATAGCTAAAGGCACAATTTAAACAAACAAATAAATACTTACTTAACGTTTACACAGCTGAGCCGACACCTGTTAATGATTAATTTACACATCGTGAGTCGTGACATTCATTCCCCTTAACAAAATACCGATACTTACCGATAAAACTGTCGGACGCGTATCCGAATCTGTGTTGGCACGAGAAAAAAAAAATAGTGACACGTCCACCCACCCTGTCAAACTTCTATAGTTCCTCTGTTCCTGTATGATAAATTTTCATGTTTTAACTATTAAAAATGGTAAGAACTGCTTTAAATTCACAATAATTAACGTAGCAGAGTGTTTGCGCATATTTCTCGGTGCCGACACAATTTCGCCACGTAGTTGTATATTTGTCGGCTGTGTGTCATCATTCATATAATGTCGGCTTCCAGTTGATGTAATTCGCGTGTAATAGGTGTTTGTTGTGTTTTCCACGGGTCCGCTAACGTGTACTGTTGCTATGTTCCTAAAGCCGTTGCGCCTGGATATCAAGAGGAAGTTGACAGCGAGGTCTGACCGCGTCAAGTGCGTGGACCAGCACCCGACGGAGCCCTGGCTGCTGTGCTCCCTGTACAACGGTGACGTGAACATATGGAACTATGAGACACACTCGCAGATCAAGCGATTTGAGGTAACAGAATTTTTTTGGGCATACAATTTCCAACCAGATTTCTCATGGCATCTTTACTATCTGAGATTTCTAGTGCTAAATAAGTAATTATTTTTTCTAATTGGCACATTCTTTTCTGACTTTACACTCTTGGCAAGGGCTATATAGTTCAGCATAATATTTTCCTATTGAATTTACATCTGTGGGCTAAAGTAACAACAATCAAGCTAGTTTATTTAATCACTATTTCTTGGTTAAAAGCCTTCATTACATTCAACTGAAGAATAATATATTCAGGACAATAAAACTTCATTACCAATACATAAAATAACTGTTATCAGTTTTAAAGAGCCACATAATTAGATTTGCCTTTTATATATTTATATGACTTCTAAGCCGTGGCTAACATTTAACAAATCTGTATTTTATCACTATTAAAAAATAACTTATTCCACTGCCAAACAAAACATGTTGTAAATACAATTAATATTAATTGTATTTCAAGATAATAATCTGATATTTAGATAAGTTAAAGTACCTTTATTGATATAATCATGTGAAATAAGATTTGTCAAAAGATATTTTTTCTTATTAGGTTTTAATCTAAAATCTTTACATACTCAGAAATGGTTGTGTTAATGTAACCACTTTTTACTTGCATAACTTTTCATCATAACTGACCCTTTTTGCATTTGAGTGTATCAGATGTAACCAAGCAATTAATAGGTTTATTTATGGGGGTTTCTTTGAAAGTTTATCAATCCATTAATTTCTATGGCTACAAATAGAACATTATGACTGGCATGAATTCACGTTTCCAATAGTCTACTGGTTTAGAGTGTATAGTGATTGCAGATTATTACCAGTACTCAAAATATACACATAAATTGTAGAGCTACCAGAACTGACATAAAAAATAAATGCCGTTGACCCCTTTTGTTTCCAAGCGAACAGTTGCCTCAAGGAAGCCTTATAACATAACAATATTGATAATGTAATCAATTCTCTACATATTTTAGTACAGCTTTTAAAATATTGCTCAACATTTTGTAAGTCCGGTGAAGTCTTCAGTACATCCACCGTTCAGTGTTAATCTCATTAAGAGTTATGAAAAATTGACCAAGACACAAAAACCAATAACATTTTAATTTACTTTAAAAATGTGTTGGTTATAAGACTAAGTGCCTGTATCACATTCTTTTAGTATAAGTTCTGATTAATATGATTGGCTTCTGAAGGAGGGCTATGTCCAAGGAGGACAACCTGATTAAATAGGTTAAAATAGGTGTTGGTGTTACTAGCTTCTTAAAAACTTAAATAAATATGTAGGTATAATAAAATTAAATATTAGGAATAAGAAATTAGTAATAAGGTAGGTAAGTAAGAATTAATGTAAAAACTAGATTAATCAGCGAATAAAGGCTATTATTATTTTATTTTATTAAATTTTAATATGATTTGTAGATCAATTCATACAAGTTCAGTTCTATTTTTCTTCTAATGATATAATTATGTGCAATTAAGCATCTATCGTGTGGATGGTGAAACAGACCTTTCTTGGATCTCTTGCCTAAAACATACTTTACTTGTTCTTTTCTATCTAACATGGAGTTAAGCCCCCATTGAAGATCCTTATTTTTATATACTTATTAGTTGTATCTCAACATTGCAGAAAGAATGTAATAAGTAGAGGTTATCAATACCATTCCGTTAAAATGATAACAGCAATGCTGTCAACAAATAAACACATTTTCTACAGAACCTCAAAACATTGTCAGGATATTTACAAACTGTGACCATTCTGTTTTGAATGTGTTACTTTCTGTACATTTGTATATTTATAATACACTAGCTTTTGCCCGCGACTTCGTCCGCGTGGATTAATAGTTCCCGTTCCTGTGGGATTTTCGGGATGAAAACTATCCTATGTCCTTTCTCGGGTACTAGACTATATCTGTACCAAATTTCATTCAAATTGGTTCAGTGGTTTAGGCGTGAAGAAGAGACAGACAGAAGAGTTACTTTCGCATTTATAAGATTAGTACGGATGTTAAGCATAAAGTGAAAATAAACCATTTTGACAAACTGACAAGGTCAAACATTGGCACATTTTGTGAAAAGTTGCCTTACATGTTTGCTTATAGTTGCTAAAAAATAAGATTTCTTTTGTAAATTGCTTAAATAAAAGACTTACACACCAATATTCATTTAGTTTTAGTATATAATAGGGTTAATGTTTTTTAACAAATTACTCAAATTAGTAACATCTAATAGAAACTTAGAAGTAAAATCTTCTGTGTTTGTAGTTCTTACAATAAAATTGAATTGGTGAAATCATGCAAGAACTGTAAAGGTTGAATACAAAGTGCCCTTTTGAAAAAAAAGCAAACCTTTTTCATAGATTTGTTCAAGCATGTAAGCATTTGTCAGTAATTGCAGCTGTACTAAAAGCGTAAGAAACCCAATGTCTTGACAAATACTAACAAAGGTCAAAGATCGAGTACTTAATGCGGCCTCTTCAAACGCCCTTTACACTTTGGTAGAAGTGCTCAATCTATCAGAACTGTTAGAAAAATATACTAGTATTGTAACAACATACATAGTCTTCACACACAACTTTGATATAATTGATATAAGTATTAAAAATCTACCGCAGAAAACTGCATGTCAAACGGTCAAATCGTCCTTGAGATAAATGGGTACATTCATTGTGGTGTGTGCACACACAACCTCTCACCCTAAACACTCCTCTGTTCGGATATAGGTAAAAAAATATCTATACTATAAAGAGGAAAACTTTGTTTGTTTGATTGTAATTAATAGACTCAAAAACTACTGGACCGATTTTAAAAATTCTTTCACCATTCGAAAGCTACATTATCCCTGAGTAACATAGGCTGTATAATATCACGCTATGTCCCACGGGAGCAAGGCAGTAACCAAAAACCTAACGTAACGCGGGTGAAACCGCGAGGAACAGCTAGTATAACATAAAATTGGTCTTGTTGCACAGGTATGCGACCTCCCAGTGCGCGCCGCAAAGTTCGTGCCGCGAAAGAACTGGGTCATCACCGGTTCTGACGACATGCAGATCCGCATCTTCAACTACAATACGCTGGAGAGAGTGCACGCATTCGAGGCGCATTCAGACTATGTCAGGTGCATCGCGATACATCCCACACAGCCCTACATTCTCACTAGTAGTGGTAAGTTATGCATATTGATTTGTTACGTAAAGTGCAATACACACTAAAGCCACCGACCCGTCGTCCCAGCCCGTCGACTCGACCCGGCGGCATAAATATAGAGGATTACGTATAAGAAATTGATCGCCAATTAACGTGACACGTTGGTGGGTTGGCAACTATGGTGTGTGTATGGCGCTTAATTTTTTCTAGTGCTAAAAGTACTACAGATATATGCCACTGATGAACTAATGCAAACCCACAAAGCGTCAGCCAACCCCTACTGTACTAGTAGTGGATTGATGATTTTTAGAAGGTAAATGCGAACTAGCCTGGATGCCTGGGATGACTGATTCTACTGCAGAGTACTGTCGCCTAATGTAATCGTCTGTCGAAAGGTCATAAACTGAAGCAAAAACGAAACCATGCTATGTAGGCATGAATGGGCTGTCTTTAATTTGCCTTTTGAATAGCAGCATGGCAACATTTATCAGATAATACATAAGTACTTTTGAGTAGGAAATGAAATGCTATCTGTAGGTTATCCTAGGTCAATGTATTCACAGACTCTCCATACCTATGTTGAAATTCTCTAAATAATAATATAGTGTAATAGATTCTTGAAGAATAGAGTCTCACAGATGTTACGACGATAATAATCGCAGTTAAAAGAATCTTGATACTTGAATTTAATACATTATTACGGTGATGACCGTAAATCGATGGAGTTAGTGTGTGTGTCGACTCGCACTACAATTAAATCGTACTTTTAATGACTATATGCAAATAAACGGTGTATTAGAATACTAAAGAAAAATAAGTTTTAATTCTACGTACAAACAAGGTCGAATTTAAGTTATTAGCTTTATTTTCTACGAATTACACTATATTATTTACTTGGAGTGCTCTACTGCTGGCAACTAGGGCTGAAGGTTGTTGTGGTGTTCCTTTAATTAAAAACAAATCTAATCGCAATCTCATCTCATCTACCATTAATGTCACAAACTTGTTAAAAATGTGGGCCAATTAAATTTTCACAGATAAAGCCACTTATACAATGTCTGTTTCAAACACAAAAGCTTTTTATTAAAAAATACGCGAGCTTTTTTATGTTCCACGTTTTTTAGCATGGAATTCATAATCACCCGTATTCCAGATGACCTGCTGATAAAGCTATGGAACTGGGAGCGCAACTGGGCGTGCCAGCAAGTGTTCGAGGGGCACACCCACTACGTGATGCAGATCGTTATCAACCCTAAAGATAACAACACATTCGCCAGCGCGAGTTTGGACACCACCGTCAAAGTAAGCACATGTTCTATCCCTGCATCACTACATAATGGGCCGGCCACACACTCGATGAGTGGCATGGGAAGTAACGAGGAAAGGAGGCAGAGACGTAGTGTGGCTGCAATACTCGTCATGCCGCACGTCATGCTGCTCGTCATGCCCGTCGCTCACTATTTTGTCGGTTTTTTGGGCGCGAGTCAAACGAGGAGTGCGAGTGACTGGCCACACATCTCTTTATAATATTAGTGTAGATGAATACGCACGCAGCCACAATTTCATCGTCAATTGTCTCACAAAGGCAAATTACAAGTGCTGTTTTTATGTACAATACATGCATATTATCATAGAAAAAAGTCGGGATTTCAAAGATTTGTAACAAAACTCGTGCGAAGCTGAGGCGGGTCGCAGTTTTCTTATAAACTACTATGTCAAATTGAGCAATTATGTTGATTCCCGTTTTTTGTTATAACTAGCTGTGCTACTCAGTTTGTCCTGTAGATCTTAGTTACTGCTCGGGGTCCATGTATCATAGCGTGAATTTAACCTGATTTTTAATGCGATTCAATTAAGAATAGGAAAGACCATAACCTATTTACTAAGTATCGGTTGAAAATTACGCCTTGCACAGAAAATAAGTTTGCTTGTGTATCTAAGTTTTATTTTTATGCACTTTATCCGAATATTGGTTAAATAATATTATTTTTCTTATAATATCGAGATTAACTAAGAAAGATGTTGCAAGGTCATTCCTATTCTTTGTTGATTTGCAATGCATCAGGTATAATTACTGTAAAGTTTATTAAATTTTATATCGCGTTTATAACTGTATTGTAACAAGACTGTTAACCAGTGTTTCAATTCCCTTGAAATCTAACGGAGTTTAGAATCATCCATATAATAAACTATTTATTTATTCATGACTTTATTGACTGAACTGCTGTGTTGTCTCTGTACTGTGGTTTTGTCTAAGGCTATACATATATCCATAAATGCATATTGATTGTACTAGATCACAAATATGTACGAAAATGTAAATTTGACATTATAATAACAACATTTTTATGTTCAGTTTTTATTTATTTTTCACAAAATGATCATCCAATTTTGACCTGTTTTTCTCAGCAACTTGTTTTCAAAGCTTAAGAGAATTAACTGAATTTTACATTTGGTGTTCAGGTATGGCAGCTTGGATCTTCAATATCTAACTTCACGTTAGAAGGTCACGAGAAAGGAGTGAACTGCGTCGATTATTACCACGGAGGAGACAAACCTTACCTCATAAGTGGTGCCGACGACCGCCTCGTCAAAATATGGGATTATCAAAACAAAACTTGTGTTCAGACGTTAGAAAGTAAGTGGGAACTTATTATTTAAGCAGACCTTTCAGCTTACAGGCAAAATGTATCTTTACTGTGCGGAAACGTTATTAAATTTGTGTGTACAAAGTCGTTGTCTGAAAACGATGGTCATAAAGCTATATTCTGTTACTTCAATTGGCATCGCCGGTAGAATTTTATTATTTAGTGTGGAATTAAAAAGAAAAATGATCAATTAAGTGATATTTAAAGTAACCGTAATTAGCTACTTGTAAAATACTTTCAATAATTGACGAACAAGTAGAGATTGAACTTCGCGCTTTTAAGCAATTGTGATCACTAAAATACTCATTCAATTTGCTTCATTTCATCTGTGTTCGACTGTTCGTCCAATTGATACATTCGTCATTCATTGAGTTTCATGCAAATTGAAGTACAAAGAATGCCACTGCATTCATTGGCTTTGAAAAATCTCTTAGTTATTTATCTCCATGATTATAAACTGTGCGTGTGTAAAACTGCCTCGCATGCATATTGCCACGCACTTTAATAAATAGATGAAGTATTGAATTAAACAGGACTGAGATTGATCTGCTGGATCGAGCTCACAAGTCTACATCTTACAGTTTAAACATATATAAACTAATAAATCAATACCAGCCTGTTTCTGACTCGTCTGTCATATAGAGAAGCCATTAAAATTACACTCATTCAAATCTTATTGAATTGATAATTGATTGATACTTGCCTAGTTTCGAAGACCCTTAAACATTGACCAATAACATTTAGCCGACCGTTTAATAACTTCGTTGTAATCCACAGGTCACACTCAGAATGTGTCAGCAGTTTCCTTTCACCCGGAGCTTCCAATCCTGCTGACTGGCTCAGAAGACGGCACCATCAGGATATGGCACGCCGGTACTTACAGACTTGAGTCTTCCCTGAACTACGGCTTCGAGAGAGTCTGGACTATTTCTTCTATGCATGGCTCTAACAATGTGGCGATTGGGTAAGTGTAGAAATTGGTAGTTTAATTATAATGTACTAGCTTCTGCCCGCGGCTTCGCTCGCGTTAGAAAGAGACAAAAAGTAGCCTATGTTACTCTCCATCCTTTCAACTATCTTCACTTATAAAATCACGTCAATTCGTCGCTCCGTTTTGCCGTGAAAGAAAGACAAACAGACAGACAGACAGACAGACACACTTTCCCATTTATAATATTAGTATGGATAATATAATATGTTTTGCTTGCTAAACAGTATCACCTCGTGATCAAATTGATGAGAATAAATCCCTTGTAATATAGAGAGAAGTTTCATAAGACATTCAGACGATAATCCTTTGAGTTTGTTTCGGCATTTCTTCTCAGAGGTAGTCAGCAAGAAAATGCCGACTCCATCTAGTTAAAAAAAAATACATGCAAAAGTGATGTCATATCCTACTTGCATAATAAACAATTTCATTTCATGTTTTTGCGATAAAATGATACAATGACATATCACACAGGCACCAAAATTGATACTCTTAGGTTTCACAAATATTTAGGGTCAAAGTTCTTATAAACTGTACTATAAAAAGTAAATGATTAAAAAGATTTTCCAGCTATAATTGTTGCTCAATGTTGCTAAGAATTTGGGCTATAGTTAACAGTTGTGGGACTTGTATTTTACACATTGTAAATTATTTATTTCATCTTAACATTTATGACTTGTAATTTTAATTAAGTAGTATACTGTGACCATATTACATATCGTGGTACTAGGATAGCATAACTTCAAAGTAATGATACTTGCTTAACCTAAGAATATTTGTCATGTTATGTTATGTCAAAGGAAAAATATTCGTAAACATAATGTTGTTTACAAGTTCATATCCAGTGTTTGTTTATGTGTCTAACAGTTATGACGAGGGCACCATCATGATCAAGGTGGGTCGTGAAGAACCCGCCATTTCCATGGATGTCAACGGAGGCAAGATTATATGGGCCAAGCATTCAGAGATGCAGCAAGTCAACCTGAAAGCTCTTCCTGAAGGTAACTTCTTCTTTTCAGATTTTTGTGTGAAACACCTCCTAAAGGGTTCATAAAATAAACAAAAGACGATGAAGGCAATCGAGTCCCATTGTATGCAATATTTTGTATTCAGCAGTTTTACACAAATTGGTAGAATTTCAAACTTTATACACCCGTGACGTGAATATGTTCTACATTGTATAAAATCTAAAAAATATACTAGAGTACGAACAACTTATTACAACTTTAAAAAAAATTAGTTGTAGAAAAAAGCAATCCTTCCCAATATTTGACACATCTGTTTTCTCCCAAGAAGTAAAAAAAAGGATCAACATCCAGTACCGTTATAAAAAACTTAACAAAACTGAATGAACGAAAAGACTGAAACGTGTTAAGTTAGGTTTAGTTAAGTCGAGTAGATTCTGATACTTGCAAGACGCCTCTAATCTAGTTTAAGTCGAGCTTAATGAGTAATGCGTGTTTAACAAAATCTAGTTTTAAGAGTAGATGGTGCAAGCCGCCCTTAAAGGAGTAAAGTTAGTTTGTGTTTCAAATCTCTCTTCTTTAAAAACTCTACAAGTATCTTTTACCCAACTATTCCATTCTACAACAAACTCCAATTAAAATTCCAGATACAGAGATAAAAGACGGCGAACGCGTCCCAGTGATGGCAAAGGACATGGGTTCCTGCGAGATCTACCCACAGACAATAGCACACAACCCCAACGGTCGCTTCGTGGTTGTCTGTGGTGACGGCGAGTACATCATCTACACCGCTATGGCGCTTAGGAACAAGGCGTTTGGTACTGCGCAAGAGTTTGTATGGGCGTTCGACAGCTCGGAATACGCCACACTTGAAAACTCCAGCACCATAAAAGTGTTCAAGAATTTCAAAGAGAGAAAGAGCTTCAAACCTGAGTATGGAGCTGAAGGTACGTTGTCTATGCTCATATTATAAAGAGTAAGGATTAGTATGTATTTATGTTTGTTACTCTTTAAAACTACAGAAATATCCGTACTTCCGTATTAATTTTATAAATGCGAAAGTAACTCTGACTGTCTGTCTCTTCTTTACGCCTAAACCACTGAACCAATTTGAATGAAATTTGGTACAGATATAGTCTGGGACCCGAGAAAGGACATAGGATAGGTTTCATCTTGGAAATCCTTCGGGAACGGGAGCTATTAATCCACGCGGACGAATTCGCGGGCAAAACCTAGTAGCTTATAAGTCAGATTAAGACTTAGCGTCTCCCTTATAAACGCTGCATAAAGTTATGACAGGTGTATACGTCAAAAAATGTATGGTTACACAGGCTTTATTCATGACATAACGTTACATAGTGATTATTAGTAAGGGCAATAGGTTACATAACATCACGCTATGACCCACGGAAGCAAAGCAGTAACCAAAAACCTAACATAGCGCGGGTGAAACCGAGGGGGACAGCTAGTTGTGAATAAAGTAGGTTTAAAGGTTCAAAATTCAGGTCCAAGCGTAGTGGAGAGGTCTTTACCCTGCAAAAGGACTTAAGCTTGTAATGTAAATGGAAAATATATAAAAAAAAAAATTAAAAACCCTGTAAGCAGTTGCTACCTGTTGCTGTTTTGTATTCAATTGAAAATTATGTTACACTAATGAGACTAGTATATACATATTGCTATGTAATTTTATAATAATATGTACTATTTTATATACTTTTTGATTCAGGCATATACGGAGGCTTCATGCTGGGTGTGAAGTCGATCAGCGGAGTGGCATTCTCTTTCTATGACTGGGAGAACCTGGAATTGATCAGAAGGTAACTTTACACACAAAATAAATAGTCATATTGCATTTTAGCAAATTGAAAGTTTGTTCAAACTGTAGCTAAGTTAAACAGCTTGCTATTGCGACTTTATTATAGTATGAATAGTCCCTTTTAGTATAGTATTTGTAAATGAGACTCACTAGGTACACTACCAGTTGTAAAAAAAACACGGTTCTCTAAATCAAACATATTATGTGCAAGACGTTTGTACAATCGACAAAATGGAATCATGACCCACCATAAGCTTATTTTCCTACAGACATTCAAATACAATTAGGTCGACAATCGCGTAAGCATGTATTAAAAATGTCACACGGCTAGTCTTATTATTTTGACAGCTTCAAACGATTTGTCGTCGAAATGAGTCATGATTCAATTTTGTCGATAGTACTAATCTTTAGGATAAATCGCAATTATAACTCTGCAAAATAATCGTTAGTTAAATTACTGTTTAATAGTTATTCAAGTGTGGTGAAATTGGGAGGTGATATATTTTGATGTTGACCTTTTTTAATATGTAGATTTGACCTTCTGATTTGACTCTTTATAAAGCACGATAGGTACTTTAGTTATAGTTGTGTTTGTTTTGTATTTATCCTAATACAATATGTTATCAGCTAATGAGCTATGCGTCATAAAAATATTGCTTATTATTTTATTAGTTAGTGAAATGCTACGCATGTTAATGACTTCAAATAATGCTTTAATATTTAATTAAATAAATATTTTTTAAACGTTTTCTTGTACATATTTGCTAAGCGTTTGGTTCTTGAAAATTGGCGCACCTCGTAATATGTTTTGTAAACATGGGCAGAATTAATGACTAACAATTTTCGCTGAAGACTATCTGTATCGCGCGGTTACACCCGCGTCTTTGAATGTAATAGTATTTTTTTTTATCAATTGTCAAAACTTTTCGTACCGCTAGTAGAAACCCTTAGGAAAATATTAGAAAACATAAAAAAGATGATGCTTGACAAGTTATGGTTCCGATGCTCTCAAGTTCCGCGTCACCACAAGGGTATTATGGATAAATTACTATATTTTTGTAAATGTTTGCTGGCTAATCCACACTTAATGTCAACATATAGCCATACGAATACATTCTGTGTTTTTGGGATTCCAAGCCAAGCGTAAAAGCTGAGTGTGTGAAATAACTTGAAACTAATGTTTACTAACATTTTCTTTAACTAAAGCGAAGGTTCTATTCCACTTGTTTTCACTTACAATACTAGTATATTATATTATTTCGTGATTTGTCACGGAGTTGTTTGCGTGGCATATTCATTATAATATCTAGTAAATATAACTAGCTGAAAAGATTGTTTAGTTTGTTTAACACTGCAATCTCTGTAAGTAATAGTCGGATTTCTTATTGTAAAAAATCTCAGAATATTTTAGCGACATTTATAAGACATTATGAAGGCATGAAGAATATTAATTGATCAAAAAACTACATCAATCGATTGTCAAATACCTAATTAAGGTTAGCAGTCAAAAGGAGATTGAAACATTACAATACTTAATCGAATTAATAACTGCTAGCGAAGCCTCACTAAAATGTTACTTAGAAGAAAGCATTTATGAAATTATTTTACTAACCAAATACACGTTTATTCCCAATGTTCTTACTATCTTACGAGTAATTGAAAAAGTTATTGCTTGCGATGCGTGCGCGTACATATAAATAGCGATGCTTCGGAGTTTGTACACTGTTAACGCAATGGCTGAGCGATTGTCTGCTGCTCTGCGGGACATTTAAGAAAGAAAAATACTTAATTTGGCACACATTGACACACACAGTGCAAAAACCATATGTTAAACAGCAAATCAAAACAAAGAAAAATAACATTGTGTGTCGCGCGGCTGCGCAAAATAGATACAATACATGGGTTCGATTCCCTCACGGAGTAAATGTTTGTATGACCTACATAAAGTTACAGGTTTCCCATACCGGCTAGAAGGCCTGGTTTACACTAAGTAGGACAAATATGATAAAACAAAGCAAAGAGCTCAAATAATGAGGGTTTTTTGCATATGAAAAATCCGCTAGATGGCAATACGTAGGCGTCAGGTCCAACCGCAGCACGATTGGTGAATTTTTGACATATTAGCCAATGTCATGCCGTTTTACCGACAAATATTTCAAAATCCACCAATCACGCCGCAGCCGGACCCGACGCCTATGTGCTGCCAAAAAAGCCTCATTGAACTTAGAATAATCGGTACTTGATCGGATTTGAGACTATGCCGTCTTATGTCTTATAGAGGCGTCTTTACTATATTTTGACTACACTATCGCATTGGGTTAATCAGTAATGCTAGCTGTATGTATGTCAAATAAATAATAAAACTAATTGGCGCTTTAACCATCACAACAGTATTCTAAAAGAATAAAGTGAACCTTATTTACCTTAGCCTAGTTTACCTAAACGTAGAAAGATATCGCCATATCAAAATGTGGCAATTTTTGATGTTTGTATGTTGTATGTATTCTCGGCACAAGTGTGCGGCAACAGCGAATATATATCATGACGTCATATGTTTGCTAGCGCGTACGCACTGCGCGTTGACATTGCGTTTACGTACTACATTTTTATGCGTTAACCTCCTACATTGTTATGTGTTAACCTAGGAGGTTTATTTTTCACTAGCTTTTGCCTGCGACTTCGCTCGCATGAGACAAAAAGTAGCCTATGTTACTCTCCATCCCTTCAACTATCTCCACTTAAAAAATCACGTCAATTCGTCGCTCCTTTTTGCCGTGAAAGAAAGACAAACATACAGACAGACAGACACACTTTCCCATTTATAATATTAGTAAGGATTGTTACCTGTGCTATCACCTACAAGTACATAATATTGTTCAGGATCGAGATCCAGCCACGTCATGTCTACTGGTCGGAGAGCGGCAACCTTGTCTGCCTTGCAACCGACGATTCCTACTACGTGTTGAAATACAACGCGGCAGTCGTGACGCGCGCCCGGGAGACCAACTCGAATATCACTGAGGACGGCATTGAGGATGCTTTTGAGGTAAGAATAAGAGTATTTTATTATTTAGCTAGCTGACCCGCGGTGTTCCTGTTCTCGAAGGATTTTGTGGTGAAGACTATCCTATGTCCATTGGCGAGCGATGGGTAGCTTGGCGAGCGATGGGTAGCTCGCCGCCCGGCTAGGACCAGGACCGCGTAGACGGCGCGTTTTGTTCCACGCGCGCCTCAAAGAGAAGGAGTCAGCACAGGAAGGGGCCCAACAGGGTACCACGCCTGCCGGGGTTGCGAAATGTTTATAATAGTTACCGTGACCCTGGAACATAAAGGGCAATCGAAGGAACATGAGTGGGTTTTAGTCAGTAAGGCCGGTTACAGTGCTCCACCGATCGTCAGTACGTACGGTCCGTCCTGACGATACGCTTGAACCGACCGTCAGTTTCTATCATTCAGTGCTCTCCTGACCAACAAACTGACCGAAATAATTTTTCGTCGACGATGATACGCACAGTCCACCGGTCGGTGCAGCACTGAACGCGTTCATATGTTTCCATAGCGCGTCGGTCGACCGACGGCACGCATGCGGACGCGCTCGACCGACGGTCCTCGTACGCAGTGCGTAGCAATATACGCGTGCGTACGGTCGGTCGAGCACTGTGACGACTTGTGAATTTTCATACAAATGAGAAGCGCGACCGATGTACGCACCGACGGTCGGTCGAGCACTGTAACCGGCCTAAGGCCGGTTACAGTGCTCCACCGATCGTCAGTACGTACGGTCCGTCCTGACGATACGCTTGAACCGACCGTCAGTTTCTATCATTCAGTGCTCTCCTGACCAACAAACTGACCGAAATAATTTTTCGTCGACGATGATACGCACATCCGTGCGGTCGGTCCACCGGTCGGTGCAGCACTGAACGCGTTCATATGTTTCCATAGCGCGTCGGTCGACCGACGGCACGCATGCGGACGCGCTCGACCGACGGTCCTCGTACGCAGTGCGTAGCAATATACGCGTGCGTACGGTCGGTCGAGCACTGTGACGACTTGTGAATTTTCATACAAATGAGAAGCGCGACCGATGTACGCACCGACGGTCGGTCGAGCACTAAAACCGGCCTAAGAGTCTGACACGCCCTCCCGCCGCACCCAGGACGGGAGCAGTCATTGGATGATTTCCCACTCACCAAAAAAAAAAAAACCTATGTCCTTAGTCAGGCTAAGGACTATCTCTGTTCCAAACTTCATTTGAATCGGTTTTGCCGTGAAAGACGGACAAACAGACACATTATATTATGTATGGATTTTACAAAATGCAGCTAAATCAGTAACATAGTCGTTTGGAGTTTACCCAGAAGTGATTTAAGTGTTAAAAGCGCTCTAGGCAAGCACCCATCGCGTCTCAATACCATACTTATTCATAGCTTAATCATGGCTTAGGAATAATCAGCTTTTGTGCTTTACTAAATAGATAAGATAAAAACTAAGTTACTTGTTCGGTAGTGCACAAACAAGGCAGAGCGGCAGCACTTCTATCTTGGAGCCAGAAATATTTTCTTATAAATTATTGTTGACTGCCCGTTGGTCTCGGTTCTGGTTCGATTCCTGAGCCAGCCAAAATATTACTGGGTATTTCCATTTCTAATGAGAATATGGTGTTGTGATTCCCCATGCTCTGTAGATTACATAAAGTTATTGGTACCGGCTGTCATTCGTAGATTGCTGCCAGTCTTTACGAGTATTGCAATATGGCCTAGAAGGGGTTTAGTAAGTGGGTTGTGGATGTCTGATAGGGTGTACCTCCATGTAACTGAAGACGAGACGAGAAGGTTAGGCTAGCAGCTGGCTAAAAAACGTTGATTAGATATTACCCTATTACCCTAGTGCAATAAGTTATATTAGGATTTTCTCTGCCTCGTTTTGCTTGAGGCAAATCTGCGAACGACGAAGTGTGTGTACATGACGCCTTTGGACCCGTCTTGCTAGCGCTAGTCCATCAGACTATTGAGAGTATGGGACCATCCTACTAATATTATAAATGTGAAAATTTGTGTGTGTGTGGATATTTGTTACTCTTTCACGCAAAAACTACTGAACGGATTTTCATTAAACTTTTCGTTAATATAGCATAAACATCATTAAGATATATAATATCACACTATGATCTACGGAAGCGGAGCAATGATAAAAACATACAACATAATGCGGGTGACACCTCGGGGGATAGTGAGTCATCTATAATATTCCCTGCAATGATGTTATAAGTAAAAAAGTGTAGATAGGTTATATGCAGTCAAAAAGTGGCACATTAAAAGTTTGCCAATTGGCAAACATGATACTGAGTATCGCGTTGACATTTGACGTTTATCTCTTTTTCACTCGCACTTCTTCAATCATGTCATCCTACTTTGAAGTGTAACGTATGTGTGCGTTAGTGTGCCGTTTTTGAAGATAGAATTTCGTTTCATCTACACTTTTTTACTTATAACATCATTGATTACCTGCATATTTGTTAAATGTTTACAGAAATTGTTTGTTTTTCTTGATTTATTTGTGAAGCAAATTCGCTCTTTGCAATTTGAAACACAGCTGGATAAATTACTGTAATAAGTAAATAGTTTTTCCACCTCTCTATGATTGCCTCCCTGACCATAATTAAATTGTATTCAAATACATGCCATGACACAATTTATTTCCCTAATCAATTGAAAGCATGTAAAATAGTTGAACAGTAATGTTCAACGTTGAGTTACACTTGCGATAACGGCTCGCAGTTGTGATAAGCTACGAAGTGTTACGAAACTCGTTTATCTATTTCCTCTTTTACTTCGCTTTATAGAAATAACTGAATGGTTTATTAAACTTACTAAGTATTTTTTTGGTGAGTGGGAAATCATCAAATGACTTCTCCCGTCTTGGGCGGGAGGGCGTGTCAGACTTTTACTGACTGAAACCCACTCATGTTTCTTCGGTTGTCCTTTATGTTCCGGGGCCACGGTAACTATTGTAACTATTCCGCAACCCCGGAACTTATTAAGTGTTAGCTGTTCTCTGCGGTTTCACCTACTTTGTTATGTTTTTCATGATTGCTCCGCTTCCTTAGCTCGTTGCGTGATGTTATGAAATGAAAAAAAAAAATGATAAAGCGTTTATTTTTGTTTATAAATACACATTACCTTACATTATTACCTCCGCCAAACTGTAAAACAGTTTGTTGGCAGATGTAGCTCCCGTATTACAATTGTTGAACTATTTATAAACACGTGTGTGGGTACTTTCCCTTAAAAGAAAAAAAAATAATTTAAACAAAATAATAAAAACAAAATGATAATAAAAGAGTTACCAATGACACATAGTATGTAGCATACGTGTTATTCTGATGTAAGCTTTTGTTAAAATCCGTTTAGATTTTTTTGAGTTGAAGTGAAGAGTAACAAATATCCATACAAACTCACATTTATAATATTGGTACGATTAGTTGTTTCCTAAGTTTAACTAAATGTTTGGTTACTACTCCGTTCCCTTGGGTCACAGTGTGATGTTATATACTATGCCACTCACAAAGTCCCAAATAATGTGGCTTTTCTATTGCTATAACGTGATGTTTTGCATAAAATGATGTGTTATAAGCTTTCATCAAAATCAAGTTCAAACGAACATTGAACATCACGCTTGCTAAGGGTAGTTTGGCGATATCAAACTTATATTATTTAGTCTAGGTTACTTCACTAAAGTACTTTACTACTACACTACCATGACCAATCTTCAATAATATCATTATTGTTCTACCAGGTTGTCGGCGCCGTCAACGAGATTGTAAAAACTGGACTGTGGGTCGGCGACTGCTTCATCTACACAAACTCCGTGAACAGAATAAACTACTACGTAGGCGGCGAGATCGTCACGATATCGCATCTGGACCACACCATGTACATCCTAGGATACGTCGCCAAGGAGAACAGGTATTGTCCTGATCATCATCTCACTTTGACCCTTGATTCTTGTTGATTTGACAGACAGGAAAGTGGTTTTCACAGCTAAGGCTAAATCAGGACACTATGAAAAAGCTCGTTGGAGAAGTATTACTATTACCATTTCTATTCCGGTTTGGAGAGTATTGATATCTGTGTTATAACATCAGGCATTGAGTATAAATATAAGACATAATATAAATCACTCTTGGCTCTGAGATAACATCGCATTGTAAGGTCTCATGTGTTACACATGTCTATAGGTGGTCGTTACTTAAACATCATTTAGAGGGCAATCTTGTTTGTTTTTAATAATTAAAAAAAAAATACTTCTCCTCAGTGTGAAGTTGAACAGGTCAGGTCGCAATGTATTGCGGTATTTTATTATGTGTTACTTATTACTCTCCACTCACTTCTCACAAGTGTCTCACAATGCCGTTTTCACAGACTGTACCTGAACGACAAGGAGTTGAACATCGTGTCGTATTCCCTGCTTCTGTCGGTACTCGAATACCAGACGGCGGTAATGCGAGCTGACTTCGAGACCGCTGACCGCGTCCTGCCCACCATACCACAGGAGCATCGCACCAGGGTTGCACACTTCTTAGAGAAACAAGTAAGTTGAAGTAATGAGTTGGAGATTGTTGATGAGAAACATTAACTGTTGTCGTGGAGTGTGCTGGATTTTTACTGGGTTGGCAGATACACTAGACAAATGTAGTAAAATTTTGCATCAAACTAAATTTTTAACAAAAATTTCACCATAATATGGTGAAATTTTTGTTAAAAATTTATAATACCGATGCATCACAAACTCAACACCATCCTACTCACAGGGCTTCAAACAACAAGCTCTAGCGGTCTCCACGGAACCGGAACACCAGTTCGAGCTGGCCCTCGCTCTAGGCGAGCTCCGAAGAGCGAAGCAGCTGGCTGAGGAAGCGGCCCTGGCCGAGGGTGCTCCGTCACGGTCCTCGTCAGCGCGCTGGTCAAGGCTGGGGGCTGCGGCCTCCGCTGCCGCTGACACAGACCTTACGAAGGCCTGCTACCAGGCTGCTAAGGATTACAGTGCTTTGCTGTTGTTTGCGTCTAGTACTGGTAAGGATTTAAGGGATAATTAGAAGTAACTTTGCACTTTAGCTAGGCACTATACCTGTCACTGTTACACAACCGTCAAATGTTAAGTGCACGATAGAGGCGGAAC
This sequence comes from Athetis lepigone, assembly GCA_033675125.1. Taxonomy (NCBI): domain Eukaryota; kingdom Metazoa; phylum Arthropoda; class Insecta; order Lepidoptera; family Noctuidae; genus Athetis; species Athetis lepigone. Next base: position 3,920,933 of record CM066219.1, read on the forward strand.
ATAGATAAGCCAACAAGACTTCTACTTATCTCGCCATAAATAATTAATTGTTCCATACTTAAGTTTACATACAAACTATGATCAGAAATTCACAATTATCTCCACATCTGCAGGTGATAAAGATCTCCTCCGGAACGTAGCCCTCATGTCCTCTGAAGAGGGAGCGGAGAACATTTCCTTCGTCGCCTACTTCATGCTGAACGACCTCGAGGCATGCCTCAACCTGCTCATACAACGAGGCAAGCTGCCCGAAGCCGCCTTCTTTGCCAGGTAAGATTGGGTCCTGGGGATTATGAGAGTGCCACTAGTTTGAGGAAAGACGAAAGGTTTCCATCATCAACAATAGTAATAAAAGAATAAAAAGAAACATTTGACACATAAATACTTGTTACATAACCAGTTGATCATAAGCACAAATTATTAATTATTAACCTTTCGACGACCAAGCGACAGCCGGTTGTCGGGCTGCTATAACACAAGAGTTTGGGTGTTGGAAAATTGTCTATTTATGGTATGAAAAAATGATTTTGTTGCTTGTCCTTAGATCATACATTCCATCGAAGATGTCGGAGGTGGTAAAGCTGTGGCGCGAGTCCACATCGGCCACTAACAAGAAACTCGGCCAGTCGCTCGCAGACCCTCTGCAGTACGAGAATCTGTTCCCGGAGTTCACAGTAAGATCTACTTTTGAGTTTCGAAACTGACATTTGTAAAATCACTACATAGTGTAAAACAAAGTCGCTATCCTCTGTCTGTCCCTATGTATGCTTAGATCTTTAAAACTACGGATTTTGATGCGGTTTTTTTAATAGATAGAGTGATTCTTAAGGAAGGTTTATTTGTATAATACATGCATAATATAGTAGAAAAAAGCCGGGATTTTTAAAGATTTGTAACACCCGTGCGAAGCGGGGGCGGGTCGCTAGTACAAAATAAATGGTTATTTACAAAGATTTTGCGGTATAAAAGCACAATGGATGGTTAAAATATATTTTAGATATCGGTCACTATGTTTTAGTTCTTTGACCAAATGTTATCAAGAAAATAGTACATTACGTGTCATAGTCGCGCCAATCAGACGCAGTTCTTTATAGATAGGACGCATTTCTACGTTTAAGCTGTAAAATCAGTAAACTATCCTTTTCGTAAAACTCCATTTGTAGTTAATTACTATAGTCTACTACGATGCTTTTAGCGTTTTTTTTTGTGGTTCAACATATAAATAATGGGACTCCACCAATCTGTCAGCATATTTATTTTATGAACTGTCAGAACCTGATTTCCTCACGGAGTTTAAATGATGCGAAATATTTTTTATTTAAATGACAACCAGATTTGCACATCTAACAAAGTATATGAATTTGTGTTTAACATGAGTAAGAATTATTTTTCTTGAAATATTTGTACGTAAACGTAAATAGATTTATGTACGCAAATAGATAGTAAATATTATTTTACGCCATAGAGGAAGTAAGTAAATCCGGTTTACATATTTACTGTCTCAGTAAGTTTGTCGATAAAATTATCGACACTCGACACTTTACAACCGTCATTAACCCATTACCGCCCTCTGTACCTGCACAGGTACAACTACTTAATCGATAAATTATGTACTTTATTTGTGGTAAGTGTTGAAGGTAGTTAGAAATTACAAATCTAGATGACACTAGTTACCGCATAATAAATAAAAATAGGCAGTGGCGCGAAAACAAATGTCACTTATTTTGTAATAAAATACGGAGTCCAGACACGACATACAAGGTAAGATTATTTTGTTGGTTTTTATCAAAAAATAGTGAAATATTTCAATTTCTTTTTTTATTTTTATGGAGACTATTTATTTGTGTTGGTAATAATAACATAAGAATGAAAGTTTATTACAAAACTTGTAAAGTAGGGTTTGTTTTATTTGTTGTACACAGGCGGGTACAGCGGGCTGATTCGTACTAAAATTTCGTTTTGTTTACAGTATTACTTATAAGTTGAAATGGCCAATAGGAACGTATTTACCAGCTATAAGAGACTGGAGGAAGCCTTGGAATCAATTTTGGCTGATGAAAGCAATGATGAAGAGTACGATATGGTATTAGTGCCACCAGATCCGGCTGTGGTGAATGATGAGGAAGAAGGTAATGAAGATAATTTGGCGGCTTCAAGTTTCCCTAAGGACGTTCTAGGGACTATTGAGGTAGGTCGGCGTCGTCCTGACTACGATGTTTCGGAATGGAGCGACAGTGATGATGAGCCGCTAAGACCTATGCCTGCAAAACGTGCCAAAAAATGTGATGTAGATTTACCTGTATGGAGGAAAACTCAGCCAACCTATAGTTCTACTTATGAAATTACCGATATCGTACAAAAGAGACAAAAATACGTTGTTGAAAGCTTAGCAGACTGCAATCCCGTAATGTTGTTTGAAAAAATATTTGATCATGATGTAATGGATTTGATAACAACTAACAGTGTCTTGTACGCTAATCAAAATAATAGGCATGGTTTTGAACTTGATAGTGCAAGTTTGAAAAATTTTTTTGGTGTACTGATACTGACCGGTTACCATGAATTGCCATCTGAACGTGCTTACTGGAGTTTGGATGAAGACCTTGGTGTTCCATTGATTGCTAATTGTATGTGACGCAATAGGTTTTTGGAGATAAAAAGAAATCTTCATTTTGTGGATAACGGTCAACGTCCAACGAAAACTAAGAGCCGTCCGTCATCCTCAGCGGCACTAGGGGGTCGGAACAATAATGGTCATAATTCTGAACGGATGGAAAACCCACTGCGATGTGTTATCTGTCACCAAAGAATTCTCTGGCGTTGCGAAATATGTTTGAAAACGCTATGTGTTGAACGACCTTGTTTCAAACAATTTCACTCCTAAAGCGCCCACTGTACACGGCTGAGTACACCCCTAAAACTTGATATGTACTAATTTTTTTTTCATTTTATCTTCTTATATAACATATTTTATCCCTTATGGACTAATAAATAGAAAAACAATAGAAAAATATACTGCAGTTTCATTTTGGGCGTTAATGGGTTAATAAATGTAAGTTTGTGCTGACAAATATGTTAGTCCAAAATAATGTGTAATTTGTAGTACCTAATTATTACTTAGTTTTAGTTACATTTTATATTTTCCGACCTTAAAACAATCTCCTGCCCTTATCCCATTTTACTTGGGGTCGGCGCAACATGTTTTTTTTCTTCCATACCAACCTGTCAGCCGTCACGCTATCGCTTACTCCTTTCTTATTCATATCATTCTTCACACAATCCATCCATTTTTTCTTCAGTCTTCTTCGCCGTTTCCAACCTACATATTGTTTTGTCCTAACTATATGCCTTAACCTTTCGACGGCCAAGCGACAGCCTGCTGTCGCGCTGCCATTGTCTTTCTATTGTGTCTCGCATCACGTGTATTCGAAGGTTTTTTAAACCTTTGAACATACGTTCTTTTAAACTTTAAAAGAACACACTAGAATAAACAAACACCTTGTTACAGCAATCGTTGGAACTAGAGTCATTCCAACGCGAGTACGGCTACGAACAGAGCTGTAACCTCGCCAACTTGCCTGAAAATTCCTCAATCTGCAATATTGATCGTGACCTGGTCGCGGAGAAGGCGGAGGCGGAGAAACGAGGCTTCAAGCCAGTCCAGGTGGCCACCATAGTGCAGTCGGCGCAGGTCGCGTCTACTGCACACGCGCCGGCCACTGACCTACCTGAGCCTCGTGTACCTGGCGAAGATAGGTAATTAAATTATTTAAACTATGCAGAAAAGACTTAGAACTTAAGATATGTTTTTTGGCAGCTAGTTTGACGGCATGATACGAAATTCTCAATATACAATGGACTAAAAATGTTCTGCTTTTTAGGGCTTAAATTGTATTTTAATTTAATGAAGTCGGTTAAAAAGTACTATACAATAGAATTCTGTTCCACTCTTCATATTCCATATTTACCTTAGAGTAGATACAAAATCATGGCAATAAAAACTTATTTCTAATGGTACGACTTCACTTGGCCGTATGTGCTATTTCCGTGCTTGATGCAACGTAATATGTACCTTATCTAATAAGTCTAAAGTGTAGTTTGTATTACCCAAATAGCGCAAACATTTTGCCACATACGCCAAGTGTACAACTAAATACTAGTAAAAACAGTGTCATAGTCATTAAAACTATTATAACACTTGCTTATTACGTCAAATACCCATTTATATTGTTGTTAACTACGTAAAATAAACCTAACTAACACAAACTGTTTATATTCCAGCCCCGCGCAAGTACAGCCTGACAGCACGACGTCAGATGTTCCGCCTAAGAAGAGGAACGACTCGCTCGACATCATGGATGAGCTGGAGCGCGAGATCGATGACATCATCCTCGACGGAACGACCGACGTGGTATGTATGGTAGCCTCACAGGAACTGTCAAATAAGGTTAAATTAAAAAAGTAATCAAAATTCTTGGCATTTATTTTACTTAGACCACTTACAGGCACTTATGAAGTTCACAGAGCATAGTTCGCGTCACGTAAGCTTGCCCCTCTGAAGTTCGTCGCAATTGGCTGCTCAGTAGTTGATTTTACAACCAAACGTGGACCGCGCATGCGCGGTCTCGCGAAAGATGGCGCCTGTAATGGCGTCTCTGTCACTCGCATACGTTCGATGTTTATATCTGTCCTGCTTGCTCAATGCGAAAGTACTGTTGTTCCTAAAACTGTTAAACTTTGTTTTTGTTTTTAATTATTTTATTTCCCAACCACAACATAAATCAAACTAATAACTGCTATTATAATTAAATATTAACACTGTTGTTTCTTATGACATAATAATAAAACTTGAAGTGGGTGTTATTTAACATAATGGGTTTCAGTAACTACTTACGGCTGGTAATCGTGTAACTAGTTTCGTGGACAAAAATATTTAACCATTATTTTACGTACGCAGTTACGCTGACACTCACATAGACATAGCGACATAGCGTAACGACTTTTGGTCGTAATCAGTTCTACGCAATTTCTTGGATATGAGTAACTGGTTTCAAAACGGATTATTTTTGTAACTAGTTATTTCTGTATACGTTGTAATACTGCAATAATGCAGAAAGTTCGGAAACATTTTATGTGTGGCCGGGCAATACCGGAAATTGCAGCAACACAATTGCAGTAAAATATTACCAGTTCAGAAGCACCTTTACAATCGCAATGTTTACAACTTAATTCAATTCTGTATAAAACAAAAAAAAAACTACGAACGTTTTTTACGTGATTGTACCTGCGCAGGGTCGTCACAAAAGCCTAACTTCAGAGGGGCAAGCTTACGTGACGCGAACTATACCGTCGGTTCAGAAAGGTGACGCTAGTTATTTTTTCCAAATAATTAATTCTCTATTTAAAAGAACAAGCAAGCTCCACGGGCACTGTTACAAAATTTTGGTGACATTATTTTTGGTGATTCTTTATGTGAAAACAATGTAGCTAAACAGCAAAATAAATAGTTAAAAGTCATGGCGGTTAAGAGATGACCAACTAAACTGGCAGGGTTAAAACGGATGTAGGGATGCAGTGGTGAATCGAGATGACACTTTAACAATGAAGTCACCTCCCTTTATCCATTCGCTTAGATCATTCAAATTATTCAACGGATTTGAATTCAGTTATAGACAATAGGTAGAGTGATTTAAGAGAAAGGTTAATACTAGGTGTATTTTTGGTCCTGCACAACCCACTAGGAGATGATTCTACCCATGAAAACCTGCGGGTTGCGGAATGTTTATAATAGTTACCGTGACCCTGGAACATAAAGGGCAATCGAAGGAACATGAGTGGGTTTTAGTCAGTAAGAGTCTGACACGCCCTCTCGCCGCACCCAGGACGGGAGCAGTCATTGGATGATTTCCCACTCACCAAAAAAAAACCCCATGAAAACAAACACCTTTTATTATGGAAGCAACAGTTTCATACATTATGGTCAGGAGGGCATTGAACTTTTGTTAGAACAGCTGATATTTTCCTAAAAGTTGAGCAAGACCAAACATACATCTAATATGTATAATAGAGAAAGGCAGACATTTTCAAAGATGTGTAACATCTGTGTGAAGCTAGCTCGGGGTGCTAGTTAAAAATAAAATAAAATCTATTTTATTTGTATTATTAACTATTCTACTACCTACTTAATTTGCATTTCTATTAAATAATTAAACTTGATTTTTGTTCCGCAATATTAGCATTCCGCCCTTAAGAGTTGGAATTTCCAAAAATCCCTTAGGCTGAGGCTACACTAGCCTGCGACGCGAGCTGCGGCACATGAGCGATTGAAACAAATACATGGATACTCACCGTGTATGGCTACACCGTTCATAAAATATTACTAGCGATTTTTTAATTTCTTTATGCGACAGGAGCTACAATACTGTAACTACGGCACCGGCTACATCGACGTATCAGCGAAATTGAATCGAATATACGCCAGATTTTCGCTTATAATGTAGCCATTCCACGTTTATCTCATTTCGCTCTTCCAGTCGCATCGCAAATCGCTGCCTACTGTAGCCTCAGCCTTAGAGTATGTTCTTTGTGAAGAATAATTATCATTCCACATACTCATTCTTCACATAGTATATACTTTCCAAGTTTCATGTCTAGGACCAGTGGTTTGCTGAGTGCGTTGCGTTGATTATCGTCGAACAATATTATACAAATCAATTATTACATTAGACAACACAACACTATCGTAGTAGAGAGAAGCCTAGAATTGGAAAGATTTTTCCCATTAGTGCGAAAATGGTTGAAGTGGCTTGTTGAACAATAAGTTCTTATAATAAATGTAATAAATGTATTTATTTCAAAAAAGGGAGATTGTAGTACATGAGGCATTGCAGACTTAAACATATAGGTTTGTACCAATTCAAATACAATCAGGTGGGTGAAGTTCTGCTGTCCTAGCTAGGTTATAGAATAACCTGTATTAAGGAACAGCAGTCCCTGTCCCTTACAAGAAGTCACAAAAATAGTACAATACTTTCATTATAATTTGCATACTACAATTTTGTAATTAAAAACATGCATGTGAGTAGTGCGTGTATCTGAGCGTGAGTGGTGTCTGTCAGTGAGGGTGTTAATGAGTGTATGTAATAGTGTGTGTATATGTGTGTTAGAGTGGAAGAAATGAGTGTTTGTTTTGAATGAAGTCGTGTTTGGAATAATTTGATCTGACACTGTCACTTATTAAGGTAATCCTCTGTTTCATCATAGCTTTTATTTTGAAGAAATGACCTTAGGGTCTTTTTACACTTAAAGTAAGATAGTCCGTAGATGAAGCAGACTTTATTTAATTTGTTATATAGGGACGGGCCTAGATAGCTACAGAATCTACTTGCAAATGATGTGCGTACTTGAGGAAGAGTGCAAATTAAGTCCTTCCTACGCTTTCTTACCATTGTAAATGGGGTTTTACGGTGCTGTAGCAGAACTGATTGAAGGATGAAGTTTTGTCGAATGTTAAGGACGTTACAACTACTGTACAATGTATCAGTAGGGAACATGATAGGTCTTGAAGTAGCTACCTTCAGTACTGCTCTGTGAGCAATCTCGAGTGGTTTTAATATAGTTTTCGCAGCGCCACCCCAGCATGTGATACAATAGGTAACAATAGATAGGCACAGGGAGAAATAAACAACACGTATAATATTAGGATTTGCGATATTTCGAAGGTTTTTAAAAATATAAATTAACTTGCGGACTCTACTTGTAAGGTGGTTAATTTGAGTTTTGAAATTAAGATTCTTATCTATATATACTCCTAAGTATTTAATATGGTCGACAACTTTTAGAGAAGGACAGAGGCAGGAGGAATTTCCTGGTAGGCAACTATATTTGTGTGCTTTTATAGATATAGGAGATCTTGGTTGGGTGGTGGGACTAATCGAAAAAGTAACAATGTTAGTTTTGGTAGTGTTTAGTGTTAGTGAATGTGAATAGAGCCAACCCAGGGTCCTGTCAAAACCAGACTGCGTGAGCTGCTCAAGCTCCGACCAGGTATCAGCGACAAAGGTTATAGCGGTGTCATCTGCAAAAGTTACTATCTTCGCATTTGTAATGTTAAGGTTGCATAGGTCGTTTATAAAAACTAAAAAAAAGCGTAGGGCCCAATATACTACCTTGAGGTACTCCATAATAGATGGGAAGCTCTTCGCTTTTATAGGTATCTATGCAAACCATTTGTGCGCGATCCGAGAGATAGCTTTGAAAAAGATCTAGTTGCAGGCCTCTGACTCCAATCCTTTCCAGCTTTTCCAAGAGCAGAGAAATTGGGACGGTGTCAAAGGCTTTCGCAAGATCAATAAACATAGTTAACACCCTTTTGTTTTTGTCAAGGTTATGAACTATATTATTGAGCAGATTATGTACTGCGTCTGTGGTAGATTTACCTTTGCGAAAACCAAATTGCTGCGTAGATATGAGTTCATAACGTTCTAGGTAATTAACCAGTCTTTTATTGATTAGGCGTTCCAGAACCTTTGACACGGCACTCAGGACAGCTATCGGACGATAGTTACTGGGCTCTTTTCCATCCCCTCCCTTAAAAACTGGGTGAATCATTGCTTTCTTAAGGGATGTAGGAAATATACCAGTATCGAAGCACAGGTTAAAGATGTGACTAAGAATGGGAGCCAGGGTATTTGCGTACTTTTTTAGGAAGCAAGGCGTGATGCCATCCCAACCAGCTGCAGCATTCGACCGTAACGATTTAATTATAGAAGTGATTTCTTCTGAATCTACACGTTCAAGAACAAAAGATGAAGCCGCTGGGGGATTGTGTAGACCTTGTGGCAGAGAGAGTGCTTGATTGCCTCTATCTTTTAAAATGTCGTTTGCAAGAGTTTCGCCGATGTTAACAAAATATGAGTTGACGCTATTACACGAAAGTGGAGGTGAGGGTGACAATGAGAGTAATTGTGTAGCTTTGGTTTTTGTTTGAGCGGTATTTGTTACACGTTTGATGGTATCCCATAAAGTTTTTGGGTTGTTACCTGCCTTAGCTAGTTCTTGAATATCATACAGTCTTTTTGCTTTTTTTAGAATACTAGTACAGAAATTTCTGTATCTCCTATAGGTTGTTTTGTGAATATCATTCTCTGGATCTTTTTTTACCTTCTTGTGTAACGCATCTCTATTCCTAATGCACCGCAATAAGCCAGGTGTAATCCAGGGCTTTAAGATTCTCTTTTTAGCAGGAACTTTTTTGGTTATCGTATTTTCCGAGATGGCAGAACTAATAACATTTATGAATTTGTCAGTAGCAACATTGGCATCTTTTTCGACGTAAAGAGACTTAAGATCCAATTGCTTTACACTTTCATCAAGCCCCTCATGGTCTATCTTCGTAACTGTATTGCAAGCTGTACGTGTTAAGTCATGGTTTTGGATGCAGACTAAGGTGGAGAAATGATCGGTAATTGTGGAACTGTAGAAGTTCAAACAATTATGTAGTTTTTTTTTGTTTTGTAATGCTATAAAAGACATGGAGGACGTTAATAGGTAAAGGCCAATGCACCAACGTTAGACCTTGCTCAGTTGACTTAATTTGCTAGAGAAAATGTGATTTTTCGCATCACACTTTTTTGTTATAGAATAATTATGCATCTTCCAAGTGCAATGTCAATCAGACGTTAGGTTGTTGACATTTATTGTTTACTACGTTTTTATGATATTAAAGTATAGTAAACTCTATTCCATGATAATAAGGTATTTATTTGCGCTAGACTAACGAAAGTGTTTGGACTGCTGGTCAAAGACGAATAACAAATACAAAAAAACTCTATAATGAGCTATTAGCTAGAAGTATTGATCGACTTATGTTGTGTCATACGATTTACATTTCGGGTTTTTTGACCTCAGTATTTGTTCTTATGCCACTAAGGTTCTTTATTCTTTGACATTTACAATATCAAATTCAATTAGAGCCTTGTAGAGCGGGCTAGGTGTTGGTATAATATACCTTCTTAATTTCATGTTATTGTGAAGTTCAGCAATTACGCAAGTTACTAACTGGTACATTTTATTGTAAGACTTGCTTTACTTCGGTGGAGTCTCGTCTTAATACTTTGTGTGCTCTTGAATGTACAATTCATACTTTTTCTTATCCTCCTTGTATCATTATCCCTCCCCCTTTTTGTGCGTGGGAAATCATCGAGATGACTCATTGGTGCTGATTCTCTTGTTAACAAACTAACGTAAATTTAAGTTAAGTGCATCTTTCTCTTTCCATTTAATTAAGAAAAGGACAGAAGATACATTTTAGTTTAATCCTGTCAAATTAAACAGCGCCTGAAGTAAATCGACGTGTTTTAGTCGCCATGTTTTTAATCGCGTCTAAATTATCTATGGAGTGTCTAAATTTGACAGAACTTAACTAATATTTTATCTTATGTCCTTTTTTTTTAAGAAATGGAAAGAGAAAGATGCATTTAACATAAATTTAGTTAAGTTTGTGAACAAGAGAATCAGCACCAGTGTCAGACTTCTACTGACTAAAACCCACCCATGTTCCTTCTTTACCCCTATGTGTCCGGGAACGCGGTATCTTTTTCGAACAATGCAGTCTACTTGCCACTTTGATTACATAACAAAGTATTAACATACATTTTTTGTTTCAGAATCTGTCGGATGAAGACGCAGATTTCATGGATTAAGTTTTAAGTGTATTTAATTAAATTGTTTTATTTTATATTACAGTACAGATCATAAAATTAATGTACTACATAAAGTGCTAATTCCTTGTAAGATTAAAGTATTATACAGATTTGCTTTTTGTGTTTTTTTGGTGCCTCCTTTTTAGACGTCAGGTCCTCTAAGGTAAATATAAATAATTTGTTTAGTAACTTAGTCATATTATGGCTTAGCCATGTTTCCTGTCTCTTTTAGGGTTTCGTAGTCAACTAGGAACCCTTATGCTGTTTACACATTATGCCGTAGCTGCAGCGGCACTGACGCCGCCGCCAATATGTATATCAATCACGCCGACCAAATGGTAAAATAAAAATTGAAAAAAAAAAAGGCTTTATTAGGATATATATGTAAAAAACCTATACCTATGCAAAATGGGAAGAGATTTTGTTTAAATTTCAACCCTAACGTGTGATATATTGTTAGATAGGTATTTAAAAATGAATATGGGTTTACCAAATATTTTTTTGATAATGTCAATAATTTCGGAAATAATCGCTCGCAAAGTAAAAAACAATGTGTCAATGTCGCTCTAACTTTTGACCCATAAGTTTTAATTAATTTAATTTAAATGTCTAACACTATTTACGATCGCTATTCACACGGGGAAATTAACATCTTTTGTGATGATGATAATGTTTCGTGGGCACCACCGCTTCCAGACATCTGTAGCCAGTGATCTCGCACATGCGTTGCCCTTCCATCCAGGGACGAAGGTTGTTTGAAAGATGTTCCATGAGCCTGTAATGAGGACTATCGTTTTTTGCTCGCTAGTTGGCGCCACTGTTGACTAAGGTCTAAAGGTATAGCTGTCAAAGGTGATAAGATCGGTGCCGGAACAGAGTTTTGAATTTTAGATCTCATTAATTAATTATATTATAAACAATATATCTCATTTATTAATTATAAATAACTGTCATCTTATTATCGATATTTTCAACACAGGCGCCCGTTTTCTTTTTTTCTTGATGTCGCTTTTCTTTAAGATCATTTTCAAACAGGTAAATTAAAGAAATTATAATTTATGTTACAAAACCAGTAAAACCAATGAAAATTGTTTTTTTGGACCTCATGCGACACAAGCGCCTCTATTGGCAAAATCACACGCGATAGCCCTCGTTTCATCAACACCAATAATATCCTTCAAACCAGAACTTTAAAAACCTACAGCTTGTGGAAGTAAACAGGTGTGACGATAATAAAGAAAAGGAAGGAAGGAAGAAAGAAAAATAAGTATTTATTTGGTACACAAGACACACACAGTGACAAAGAAAAAGACAAACAATAAATAAAAACATTAAACAATAATAAAAAAAAAAAACACTGCGTCAATTATTTACTTTGTGACTGCGTGTCCGCGGCTACACCAATTTGGCCCCAATTCAGCAAAAATGCCTGACAAGTACGTTGCCTGACGATGGTTTTCAACTCAACCTAAACCACGAACGAACGGTGGTTTATTTAGTCAGTTATTATTTTTTTCAAGCTTTTTAGTGTTTATTTAGGACACTAAAAAGCAATAGAACAAGTTTCTTCTTTCCCTACTAAAACCCTTTCTCAATCCTGCAGAATATCAGCTACTGATAGGTATAGGTATTTTGTTTCATGCTGCGCTGCACTCTCATTTGATGCAACCTTGAGACGCAAACGCACGGTGTGCGTCTCAAGGTTGCATCAAATGAAATATATAGAAAAAACTAAAAAAAAACCGCACTTTTTTTGCGTGTTGTGCTATGTAGTAGTGAACCAGATAAATGGTTTATCTACCTATCTATCTGTCTATCAAACGGCGAAAGTATATGTGCCAAACGGAAAAATATTCCGCTGGTGGCCAGTGCGTACATTTCTTATCTTTTATTTTTTAACTGGTATGTCGGGTGTTTGTTAGTCTTTCACTTAAAAAATATTGAACGGATTGTAATGAAAATATATGATTAATAATGCTTATAACGTCAGAATAAAACAGGTTACATAACTTCATACCATAATCTCCGAGAGCGGTGCAGTAAGTATTATTGTTTACTAGCTTTTGCCCGCGACTTCGTCCGCGTGGAATAATAGTTCCCGTTCCCGGGGGATTTTCGGTATGCTCCTTAACTATCCTATGTCCTTTCTCGGGTCCCAGACTATATCAGTACTAATTTTCATTCAAATCGGTTCAGTAGTTTAGCCGTGATGGAGAGACAGACAGAGTTGCTTTCGCATTTATAATATTAGTATGCAATCTGCATTTTTTACGACAAATAATATTAGTGAACATTTTCCGAAAATTTTGGGTATAATGCAAAATGTGTGTCAGATCCGATCAGAGGGTCCGTATTACCGCAGGTCTACTGAAGTCAATTATCAAATTACTTTAATTAATACTTTTTTTAATACCAATAATCTGAAGCAGTGTGTCGGGGTGTCATTGCAATGAACAGATACGGTCGGCAAAAGATTACCTCACAGCGCAGCCGGAGTGCCGCCAGTAATGCTGCGTTTCCTGTTTAACACACTTAAATCTGCCAGACGGGCTTATTAGACAACTACGTCCAATCTTGTAGAGGAACGGAGCCCACTAAAATGCAAGAAATGTTGGTCTCGAAGTTAAAAATACATATCTTGGTACAACTCACACATGACCAATTGATTCCGAACTAAGCAGAACCTGTAATATACTTAGTAACCAGACAACGGATGTGGTATACTAATATAATTTATAAAAACATACATAATATCTAAATATACTAGGTACCTCCCTTAAAATGCAGTTAAGGGTATGAAAAATAGATGTAGCCGATTCTCAGACCTACTGAATAAGCATATAAAATTTGGAAAAAATCGGTAAAGCTTTTTCGAAGGAGTAAGGTAACATTGTGACACGAGAATTTTGTATATAATAAGATAACTCAAAGGTGACGTGATCTATCAACGCACAGCCCAAACCACTGGACGGATCGGGCTGAAATTTGGCATACAGGTAGATGTTATGACGTAGAGGCAACCGCTAAGAAAGAATTTTGATAAATTCCAACCCTGAAGGGATAAATGGGGGCCATGGAAGTTTCAACATCTACGCAAGCGAAGCCGCGTGCGGAAGTTAGTTATTAATATTTTCTTACTCCTCCACTGTTCTTTTCCAATTCATTTCATTGCGAGATCCAAGACAGTTGAATCGTTTTTCCGGGACACGTCGAGCTTCATTGCTCGGCTCTTTTCTGGTGGACTCCACTGTTGATTCTGACTTTCAGGAGTTGCAGTGGTTGGGTCTTGGGTATAGTGAGGCGGGATAGTCCCACAATAAAAAAATACAAACAGGCGCAGAACATAAACTATCATGCATTACAAAGATTCCATAATATTCTTGCCTCGACCTCCGCAGCGAAGACTGATTGGTAAGCGACTGTCCTCAAGTCGGCTGCCTCTGAATTTTATTTGATTGAAGAAGAGAGAATCAAGAAGAAAGTCACCGACACCCAGCGCGCCCGTTGAAGGTACGGGAAAAGGCTACATCTTCCTCTTTGTTTCATTTTAACTCTCTGAAAGAGTTTACCGCGTTTGAGGATTTGTCGCTTCCGTCGCGTCGTACGATCTGACTATAGCCACAGATTAATAAATAGTTACTACGTAACAGATACTTCACTCCAATACAAAAACCAAAATACCTACGCTATAATAGCCTACAAAATCATAATAATAATACCAGTTGTTTGCAGCAAGGAGAAATGTACCATAACTACGCACAAAGAGAGTTGAGATTCTTTTGCCCGCCGCGCGACTAACGTGTGTGCGTGTCGTCCAGCAAATCTGCTAGGGTTATACGTATGATGACAATGGTAATAAAACGAATGTTTTAGAAAAACAACTATTATTTTATTTGTTGATCAAATATTTTTTAGTTTGATAAATTGACTGATGCATATTTTTCGTTCCTTGAATTCCTGACTAATATATTTTAGTGTCGAAAATATCCAAAACCGCGTGAATAATTTTAATAAATAATCAAAAGGGAAACAAGAGAATTGGGAAACAGGGGAATTGCACAATAATCAGGCAATAATTACGTGGTTTTGGCATTTTGATAGTCAGCGCTGTACCCGTGACGCGCGAGCACTCAGCCGGGCGCGCGACAGCCCCGGTGTTCGTTGTATCGTCGACGATACGCGAAGCGGTAGGCATAAAACGCGTGGCCTTGAGCGAGTGACGGACGCCTGCTATAGCTACCTTGCTGCTAAAGTAAAGGGTATATTCCTGTATATAAGCTATAACACCGGTCATTCGGGGTCTCAAGGTAGTCTACCCTCAATGGTAAGTAAAACGCAAAAGTTTCCCTAATCTCTCTGAAATTGGTTCCAGTATGCTGCTCTTTTCTTCAGCAGTTACTTTGTATCACAAATGAGTTTATTCTATCTTCTTAGTAGTTGGCTGGTCAGTGGTGGATGACAACTGTTGCATAAATAAATATTGAAGTGACTCTGACAGTGACTGTTATAGTGATTGTGAAAATGGCTGCTATACCATCTACGAGTTCAGGTAAAATAAATATTGACTTTAGTATAATAAAACTGGCTAAATTCCGACAAAAACACCCTCAAGTTTGAGAACTACATTTTTACCCAAGGGAGATTAAATGACTTTGTGATTGACCTCAGGAATAAAACCCTAAATTGCCTATAGCAGCTTAATCCGGTTAGATGTTCAGGCAAGGCAAGAGAGTTTTTAAAATCGTACAGTTCTATGAACTCAGTGTGTAAAGTGAACTAATTTAGTCGTTACGATGGAGGCTGGGTAAGAGCCCACGTTCAATCCCATCCCGTCTCGATCGTTATGAAAAACTTAGTCGACTGGTCATATTATTACCCTGATGTCAAAGTATAATAATATTTTCTCACAATGATGTGATAAGGCCTCTCACAGTAATTAATACCAATACCATTCAATAAAAATTCCATTATTAATTTTATAAACTGGGCTAGGTGGCTAGTTACCAAATATAAACAAGTTGGATACCTAATGGAAAATCAGCTTATATAATTATGCCGTATTTATATAAAATTCTTGGGTTTTATTGGAATGCATTACGAATTAAAACAAAGGTTAGGGCGCTGCTGTTGATTGTAGATAAACGTTTTAATGGTTATATGTTATAGTTAACATTAGATCATAAATGAGGAGAAAAACGTTTCAATACAATAATAAAAAAAAAAACATTTATATTAGCAGTGAGCATCCCATTGTAATGAGATCAGAGTCGTATATCGGATTGGTTCAGTATTTCGAAAATGCTAAAAAACCGTAGGTACTTACATATAAAAGTATACTTTTTATATTACCTGCTTATCAATAAAACAAGGCTAATTTGGTTTTATTTTGCCTGCCTGAAAACAAACGCATTAATTTTTTACTCGACTTTAGAAAATAACTTTATCAATAACCCGCTAGGAGTTGATTGTAGGTACCTATGCACAACCTGCTAGGAGTGATTGTAAAAGAACTTTTATTATGGAACCAACTCTAAATTCGTGAATAAAATATCAGCTGTTTCTAACAGAATCATCTCCTAGCCACCAACCAAAAATACATCTAGTAGGTACATATTTTGTCGCCATGATTTTAATCGCGTCTAAATTATCAATTGAGTATTTTAATTTGACAGGACTTAACTTATATTTTATCTTCTGTCCTTTTCCTAATGAAATGGAAAGAGAAAGGATGCACTTAACTTAAATTTAGGTTAGTTTGTGAATAAGTGAATCGGCTCCATTGTCTTTCTATTTTATCTCGAAACACGTGTGTTTGAAGGTTTAAATTGTTGTTTTGTTGGTAATTAATAAAGCTCGGCATCAAAACTTTACAGGAAACGCTCGATTTTTTGACATCAATGTACAGTCAGCACCAAAAGTCGATGAACAGAATCAACATAACAAAACACCTGTTCACAATAAATACATATTTACTAATATATTTACACATACACATTATATCTATACATATTTACTGTATATAATTCCTAGTTGCGACTATAACTTATGGCATTTTATTGTGGACAGGTGTTTTGTTATGTTGATTCTGTTCATGGACTTTTGGTGCTGACTGTACAGTAATGATCGAAATCATTTTTTTTATTGTTACATTACAGCCGAATGCTGGGCAGTAATCGGCGAGAAGAAAACGCCGGTGAGTATAATTTGCAAATAATATCATTAGCTAGTACCTTTTGGGGAAACGAAAGGTCTTTCTGTAAAGTATCTACTTCAAATGATATGATTCCTGCCGGCGCGGCGGCGGCGTCTGTGTTTCCAAATTCATATAACCCGGAGTATTTAAAAAACGAGTGCATATATAGGCATCTACTGGGTAAGCTCGTTCCATCGTAGGCTCCGTCTATGCCCTCGGGCTAGTCTGGGACCGAGAGCAAGCCCATAATAATAAAAATAAAAAAATCTATTTTTCAAGATTATGGTTTAAGATCTATTTCTCAAAAAGAAATTACATTCACTTATATGAGAAAAAAGTTATTTCTAATTAGGCGACGTGACGCAAATCCATACTTACTAATCCATACTTATTTTAATATCATACATGCGAAAGTAACTCTGTCTGTCTGTTACGCTTTCCCGCTTAAACTACCGAACCGATTTGAAAGAAATTTGGTACAGATATAGTCTAGGACCTGAGAAAGGACATAGGATAGTTTTCATCCCGGAAATCCCGCGGGAACGAGAACTATTCTACGCGGACGTAGTCGCGGGCAGAAGCTAGTACTTAATAAAAACGGTTAAATACTGGATGGCGATTAAGTTATCACATTAAATTAAACAGCAGAATTTGGAATGTGTATTACTGGTATTACGTTCCAAGCACTTAAGAGATTGATAACAAATATTGTGCGAAATAGGCTGTTTTTTATTTTTAGCTCCGCGCAGTTTATTATATAAACTGCGCGGAGCTAAAAAAAAAATTGACAGAAAAAAAAATACAAAACGCGCGAAGCGAAATGCACTCTGCTTTCATAATTTATTGTGTGTTTACGCAATTACGAATTCAATGAATTTATTAAAGTATCGCCTTTCGCCTTTACAAAAATAGAGCGTCTTTCTCAACAAATAAAGAGTAATCGTTCCTACTAGGTATGTATTGTAATTCAGCCGCACTTACTTATTTTTTCATAGTGAGTGATAAAAACAGTGTTAACCTCGGAAATATTGCTATTTTAACCTCGTGTGACTTCCTTTTTTATTTATAACTAGTCCACAAATACCAGAATACTCAAACGTCACTAAATTTTAAAACGGTCTCAAATCTATAGCTGTCTTTGTCACTCTAAAGAGATAAAGTAAGGACAGCAAACAGATTTGAGAGATTAAGTGGCGTTGGAGTATTCGGGGGAATGTCTACTAGTCTGTCTCTCGGGGGAAAGTCTACTAGTCTGTCTCTCGGGGGAAAGTCTACTAGTCTGTCTCTCGGGGGAAAGTCTACTAGTCTGTCTCTCGGGGGAAAGTCTACTACTCTACTAGTCTGTTTCTCGGGGGAAAGTCTACTACTCTACTATCAAGTGGAGTTTGAAGATACGCCCGGTACAGTCAACTGTGGCAACCGGACCACATTTTTTTCGATTTTATCAAATAACTGAAGATACTGATAGATTTCTGTATATCATTTGATTTGTTTGTGATCATAATGAATGAAAAATTCATAGTAACTATCTATTTTGTAAAAATACCTTGAAATTGGCGTTCTAGACAAAGAAATGTAACAGAGGTCAAATTGACACCACATTGGCATCTTGACCTAACAATTATTTTTCATCGATAATTGCCTATTATTTTCTATTTTAAGTCAATTTGACCATATTAATTAAACCGATAATTTCGTAAAGATCACCTATGGGCGGGCAAGTTGCCCCGATGTCAAGTTGCCTCAGCTGACCGTGATCCGTGATTATTCGGCTAAGTAGGCGTCTCGGCCGCTAATTTTTATTCACTCCGGTCAAAACGCCTGGTAAGCAGCCATTACGTCAACGTGGTTACTCAAATGTTCTCAAAAGGAAATAATAATATGTGTTTATGTCAATGAGCTACAGTGTTTACTTTATTTTGGCCTTTCCACAAACAAACCAAAACAGTCAAGTTACCGGAGATCCCTAGTCGGTGGTCACGGGAAAAAGAGATCTTTGGCATTTTCCCGATCGGTGATACATTCTATTATTTTGCTTTAAATCTTACCTTATATTCGTAAGTCATGAGGATATTGTAAGGAGGAATGTAAGCTATTGTCTTATTGAGTGAGTTTTTTCTCATTAAAATACGATTTAAACCTTCGAACACACGTGATTCGAGACACAATAGAAAGACATTAGCAGCCCGACAGCCGGCTGTCGCTTGGTCGTCGAAAAGTTAAACTCTGATTTTCTGCGAGGACTTCGGTGGTGGGCCAAGAATTTTCGCTCTCCTGTGGCATATTATACTCGTAAAACAAATTTAAAGGTAATGCAGTGCTCACTTACCATATTAGTTGCTTGAAATGTCAAAGTTAACCATGTAAACAATGTACGTACAAAGGAAAACTTAGTATATAAGATTATATTTCACCGGAGGCGTAGCCCGCGTTGATGTCAAACTCTCTTACACTATTTTACCCCCCTTTCAGCGACCAACCGACAGTCTGCCAGCTGTCAGGCTGCTATTTTCTTTTTATTGTGTCTCAAATCGCGTGTGTGTGTTTGAAGGATTACAGGCGCTCCACCCACTGCACCGCGCCCCGTCGCGTTTCGCGGGATAGCATATTTTACCATTGTATGCAAGTATCTCAATTTAGCTCTCGCACTTTACCGACGCGGAAATGCGCAGGAAGGCGCTATGGTAAAATCTGCCATCCCACGCTACGCGACGGGGCGCGGTGCCTGTGGATGGAGCGCCTTAGGGGGCGAATTTCCAAAAATCCTTTTTAGTGACTACCTACTTTTCACAAAGAACACACTCTTCAAGTACTATCTCACTATGCCCAGCGGGTTTCGTTGATAATTCAACAATCAGTTTATCATTTTATTTACAAGGTGGAAAGTTTCAATGGGCACTGGAGGAAAACTTCTTGAACGTGGAAGAAAAAAATCGTTTGTTTTAAAAAGAAACAAAAATGCATGCAGCTGCAAAGATTCTCAAAAGTGCTTCTCAATCAGGAATCGAACTGACTAAGAATGGAAAGAACAACATATTTTATCTGTACTTTTATGCTGTCTGTCGATAGAACCAAATCATTCAAATAAACTTGGTAAATTAAATAGATGAATTTAACCGTTGATTTTGGCTGAATTTTCGTTCAACTGAAGTAATATTCTTTTTAATTAAAACTTCAAATACCCGTGTTTTGAGACAAAATAGAGAGACAACAGCAGCTACCAAGTTATTTGAGAGGTTAAGCATGTTTATTAAAGATATTTGGTTCTCTTGAATTACCCAAACGTCTAATAGAATAGATTCATATACAGTGTTACTTTTTCGTACTTTAGTCAGTTCGATTCCCGAGTGAGCCAAGGGTATTTTCGTATATCTTTGAATGCAGTCTTAATACTTTTCAAAAATAAATGAATGTTTCCTTTGAGTAAAAGAATCTATCTCAGAGATTTTTTCAAGGGGAAGAATGTAGTTTTACGGGCCCTAGTCTCAAAGGCCCATGGAACCTTTCCGACCTCTATATATGTACCAAATGTAACCTTCCAATGCACGTCGACGACACTTTGATTGCCGGTTTCCTCTCGCGCTATCGCTAAAAACCCTCCAACAAAAAAAGAAAACTCAAAACTGCTTTTTTTCCCCGACTCGTTCGGATCGTTATGATTTTGACTGAATGTATGTAATGCATTCAGAATATGTGCAGTTATCTTGTTCTCTCAAATTTCGAAAAAACCACGATACTATCTTTACACTCGTATTTCTATGTTGATGCAATTGTTTTTAAATAACAAGTCAAAAGAAGGATTATGATTTTAGCAGCCTAATAACAATAATTATGTTTATTTGTTACCGCAGACCGCTATTCTAAAAAAAAAAGTTAAAAACTCGCTCTTTTGTTGTAAATGGATCGTAGTTTGATTTGTTTTTAAACTTAGGTTACGATTGTAAAATACACATAAAACTCGCACTCAAGTAATAGTACATTATGATACAAGTGCGTTGTAATGACAATAGCGCTCGAGTATCATACGACGTTTTTCAACACACTTGTGAGTAAAATAAACACATTTTTTTAAAATAACTGCGCTTTTTTATCAATCTTACACTGCATGAAACTATTGTATGCTGCCAAGTTATTTATCCTTTGACTTTGTCGGCAACAAATTACTACTCACTTTTGCGCCTCCATTATTATTTCCGGCGGAGTTAATTATACAGTTTCTTCCTCACTCGGCATATATTTAAATACTTAGATAAACAATAAAAATGTAGAATGCCCCGCAACGCGTAACTTTTTTTTTTCGCGCTCTGTGGCTCTGCCAATACCCGGGCATGACCACAGATAATATACTAAACTCTCAATATAGACAAAATTCAAAACTAAATGTATTCTAGCTTTAAAAAATCAGGTTTGTGTGAATTTTTAATCATTTGTTTTTGTTACATATAGTTATTTATTATTGTTTTATTTAAATTTCTTTGTTATTTTAATATTTAAGTAACCAGTAAGTAATAGGCTGTTTGGCAGCGTCATAGAGTCGTGTTAAAAAAAGGTCGTAGCGTCGTAGCAAATGTATGTACAAAAAAAAGTGTACGACTTTAAGAATGCGTACTGGACATACCTTTACTTTGCAATTTGAATAAATTAGAATTGGTCGTGATAAGATTACCGCACTAGTGCGATAATGTAAAGTGACACGCACGCGTGCGTAATATACTCAATAACGGGTCTAAATTCAGGGTAAAAGACCCACTTTAAGAGCAAGTGTGTTGAAAACAAATTAGAGCCATACTAAACAAGGATAGGTAAGTAGCGAAAATTGTTCGGAAAACTGATTGGTAACGTATAGGCAGTGTTTTTTTATCTGACTAGTAGTTGAGCACGCGCCGGTCGCGGGCTGCAGTTACTTGTGATCGCGCGCGCACCCCGCATGCTCTTTCTGCTGCGTTCATTTAAATTTTATTTCGATATTCGTTACGGGTAAGTGAAATTTTAATTCGAGGTTCTTTTTTATTTTGCGTTTAAATTATTTTTTGAATTGTTTTGTTATGCTGTGCGATTATTTTTTGTTTTTTGTTTATTGTGTTTGGTAGTTATTTTTTTATTTTCTATTAATAGTTTGAAACTTTTTTTTGATGGAATATACGTAGGATAGTGAAGGTTAGGGTAGTGAAGAAAGTATAGAACCACGATCTTAAATTTTTTTTTATAATTATTTTTTTTATGATTTCAACACTCTGATCACATTATATTATGTTGCTACTTTTAAAATGTTGTAAGACTTTGTTGCAGGAATATAATCTTGTAAAATTAAAACCTTTGAACACACGTGATTCGAGACACAATAAAAAGACAATAGCAGCGCGACAGCCGGCTGTCGCTTGGTCGATGAAAGGTTATGTAAGCATGTAGTAACATTATTATACATGCATAGTTGATTTAACACAGTTTGTAGCGCAAGTGTCAGCGAAGTAATTAAAAAGCATTTAGGTTCGTTATGCTTCACTGATTACTAATTTAATGAGATTTTACCACAACACAAATACTTAGAACTTGTTACCGAATAGAGAAGTAATTTATCGAATTGTGATCAGAAATAGTTTTTTAGACTTTCGAACACACGTGATTCGAGACACAATAGAAATACAATAGCAGCGCTGCATCGACAGCCGGTTGTCGCTTGGTCGTCGAAAAGTTAACAAAACTAAGTCAATTTATCGAAACATTAACTTAAAGGTAGTTTACGACTAAATTACCTTTGTGCCTGTTTTTTTTTTGCAGATTTTTTTAAAAAGTTAGCAACTCATTTAAATTTGATTCGCATTTTTCACAATAACTAATTTGAAGAATTTTTCCCAAAAAATTTGTGTGTAATTTTGAATATTTTAAACTTGAATAGGTATAAAAATGGGGTCTGGATTTTTTGGCTAGTCTTAAAAAAAAGGAGCAAGGCGACTTTTAGTTTATAAAAAAACCTATAAAGGAAACGGAAGTTGGTAAAAATATTTAAAAATACATCAAGTACTCGGCAGTTGTTATTGAAAGCAGTTTGTCCTTTATAAAGTACTAGCTTTTGCCCGCGGCTTCGCTCGAGTTAGAAAGAGACAAAAAGTAGCCTATGTTACTCTCCATCCCTTCAACTATCTCCACTTAAAAAATCACGTCAATCCGTCGCTCCGTTTTGCCGTGAAAGAAAGACAAACATACAGACAGACAGACACACTTTCCCATTTATAATATTAGTATAGATGTAACTATATGTAACTATATTTCTAGTATAAGAACTTTTATATAACGCGATTTCAGCCTACACTGAAAATATATTAGGTATTGTGTTTTATCAATAAGTATTTTTCATAACCTTCAATACGCTTTATTGTATTCTACTAGCTTCTGCCCGCGGCTTCGCTCGCGTTAGAAAGAGACAAAAAGTAGCCTATGTTACTCTCCATCCCTTCAACTATCTCCACTTAAAAAATCACGTCAATCCGTCGCTCCGTTTTGCCGTGAAAGAAAGACAAACAGACAGACAGACAGACAGACAGACAGACAGACAGACAGACACTTTCCCATTTATAATATTAGTATGGATAAGACAAACTATTAAGGAAAACATTTGAATTTACTAGTTTTAAGATACTGGTTAGCACTGCTTGTCCGGCAGTAATAAATAGTTAGTTACTAACCCTTAGTAGATAAGTTATTACTAACCATTGGACCTTTGTTGTCATGAAATAAATTAAATTATTATTATTATTCCAAGTAACGCGAATATTTTAGTAAAGTGCCACCAAAACATGCATCTGTAGCTGTTAACCACATTTGTTTCAATATTTGTATTTTAAATTCTTTATCGAATTCTGCACAGCTTATTTACAACTGAAGAGATGCGTAATACATTGTGTTAAAGTATTTCATATTCATTCTAATATTCTTTATTAGCTTCTGCCCGCGGCTTAGCTCGCGTTAAAAAGAGACTAAAAGAAGCCTATGTTATGCCTATGTTACTCCCCATCCCTTCAACTATCTCCACTTAAAAAATCACGTCAATTTGTCGCTCCGTTTTGCCGTGAAAGAAAGACAAACATACAGACAGACAGACACACTTTCCCATTTACAATATGGAAGTATGGATTGTTCACAAATCAGAAAAATTAACCAGAAAAGTAGCAATAAAAATATGTACAAATTCGAGCTTAACGCATAAGTGTGTTTAATTTTTATACTATTTCATGTAAGTATTTAATACTAGAGGGAAAAAAAATATTGATGTAACAAAAGTAGTACTTGCTTCATATTTTGTAGAAGGTCCTAACGATATGAAAAACCTTTCAACGACCAAGCGTCAGCCGGCTGTCGCGCTGCTATTGTTTTTCTATTGTGTCTGGAATCACGTGTGTTTGAAGGTTTAAATATCCTCCGCGTTTTTACCCTTGTCTTTACTTTTTTTTTTGAGGGGTGGGAAATCATCAAATGATTGCTCTCGTCCTGGGTGCGGCGGGAGGGCGTTTCAGACTTTTACTGACTTAAACCCACTCATGTTCCTTCGGTTGCCCTTTATGTTCCGGGGTCACGGTAACTATTATAACATTCCGCAACCCACCCTTGTCTTTACTTAGGCCACTATCGCACTGGCGTATTTTGAGCGTTATCGTTTTTCAAACGTCTGATATTGTCCTATTGTCGCGTTACATCGAAATCAGCTTACAGTGCAGCTCTGCAGGGCTTTTAGTTAAATTATTGTGTATGTTTGATTTATGTCTAAATCTTTAATAGAATGAAGCTAATAAGATTTCTCTACTCTTTCATTCAACGATCGAGGCATTTTTATCCAAACTGTATCTTCCTTTTGCAATAATCTGTATGTGTCCAGTTGACGAAAACATAAAAGTGATTTTATTTCAGTTTTACTGAGTAGACACATGCAAAAATCTTAGTTTGTCGAGATGACGAAATAATAAGGGATACTAATTTTGAGTTTCACTAACTGGTCACACGTGAGTCCAGTCTCTCGTGTCCAGTTGGTGAATAATCCCATAGCGTGACGTTTATACCATACTAGCTTCTGCCCGCGGCTTCGCTCGCGTTAGAAAGAGACAAAAAGTAGCCTATGTTACTCTCCATCCCTTCAACTATCTCCACTTAAAAAATCACGTCAATCCGTCGCTCCGTTTTGCCGTGAAAGAAAGACAAACAGACAGACAGACACACTTTCCCATTTATAATATTAGTATGGATATTCTACAACCAATTGTATTATCCTGTAACAAATCCGTTGTTGTTATTGTTATTATGATAAAGTTGCAATTTAGCTTTGCTGTGGCGGTTAGCAGATTAGTTTTTATGTCGTGGCCAGAATTTGATACCTTCATGCAATGTTCTAACCTAACTACTTTATGGACTGAACACAAATACTTCATGACATGATGGAGCATTGGTTTTAACATTGCATTTTACAACATTGACAGTCGTGTTAGTTACACATTTTATAACTCAAGAACGGCAGAACCTATTTGGTTGAAAATTGGTGGGACCTCCCCACCAATTTTCAGGCCAATTTTTCCGAATAGGTTCAGCCATAGCTTAGGACCAGGGTACGGACATATAATACTATATATCTTCTTTTTTTAGTAACCAAAAATTTGATATAACGCGGGTGAAACCGCGGGGGACTAGTTTATAATATTTATAGGATTAGTGGGAATGATGTATTTCTTAATAACAAAACAACAATAAGATCTTTAAATCATCACAGTTTATGATTGTATACGTGTAACATTTAGGTACTTAATATGTTGAGCGTGTTTACTCTGCACTTTCTTCCTTCCTGTAAACCTTAGGCTTAGAATAATCCCCGTGACCTCTATAAAACATACTTACTCAAGGTACGTTTCCGCCTAATTTCAAAACGAGGAAAATAAAAGGAATATACCTAATTTAAATCATGCCTTATTTTTTGAGCATTGCTTTTATTTAACGCTAAGACGAAATTGCATAAGTCAATTTACTATTTTATTTTCCAAAGTGCCTTCGTGGTCTAATGGAAATTTAAACAATTTGACTTTGGGTATGATACGAGCTGTTAAAAAGGGATCCTCCCGTTGTATAGTAATAAAAAAAAGTTCCCCCCTAGTGACATTTTCTTTTTCCTAATATTATATTATCTTGGTATTATTTGTTACTAGCTTTTGCCCGCGACTTTGTCGGCGTGGAATAATAGGGATGAAAACTATCCTATGTCCTTTCTCGGGTCCCAGACTATATCTGTACCAAATTTCATTTATGTTGTTCAAGCGTGAAGAAGAGACAGACAGACAGACAGACAGAGTTACTTTCGCATTTATAATATAAATATGGATTGGTGTTAAATAATTGGCTTTCAATCTTAAAGATGAAATGATAAACAAAAGGATTTTTCCACCCATTTTGTTGTTGATTTTATAGAGAGATAATTTAAATCGAGGTGAGGAAGGTCAGGGCCAGCACTTTTGACTGAACATATAGTTGTATATTAATCAGAACAATAAGTAACTTTACCTAAGTGGTGGTTGGTAACGGAACGTACCTATGTGACTCTAATAATAAATAATAAATATCCTGGAACAACTCACACACGGTCACCTGATCCCAAACTAAGCAGAGCTTGTACTGTGGTAACCAGACAACTGATATACATACTTATATAATTTATAAATACATACATATTATAGATAAATCACACCCAGACACAGAGCAAACATTCGTGCTCATCACACAAAGTTTGTCCTGGTTGGGAATCGAACCCACGACCTCCGGATTAGCAGTCAGGGTCACTTACCACTAGACTAACAGGCCCGTCATATTTCGTACTAGCTTTTCCCCGCGGTTTCATCCGCATCTTCCTACTACACCGCATCTTACTACTTTGCTCCCATATGTCGTAACGTGGTGATAAATGCGCTATTTAGAGATTAACTCCTACAAACAAACAAAAAACTTTACCTTTTTATAATATACTTAAGTGTAGATAATATTTGATTATTTATCATTCAGGCGGGCTGTCAACACAGATGTTATATGTAAAAAAGTGTAGATAGGTTATATGCAATCAAAAAGTGGCACATTAAAAGTTTGCCAATTGACAAACATGATACTGAGTATCGCGTTGACATTTGACGTTTATCTGTTTTTCACTCGCACTACTTCAATCATGTCATCCTACTTTGACGTGTAATGTATGTGTGCATTATTAGTGTGCCATTTTTGAAGATGGAATTTCGTTTGGGTAACCTATCTACACTTTTTTACTTATAACATCATTGGCTGTCAAATATTAATTCTAATTACAAAGCTAGATATGTCCTATATCGAGGGTTTACTGCGAAAACCGACTAAGTGCGGTCAAGTCAGTTTTGAGTTATTGCGTTTTATAAGTTTATACCTAATTAAAATGCTATATTTTCAGCAGATCCGTTACAGCTTAGTAACCATTAGATGAAATACATAATACATATTAAATTTTTATATAGTCTAAGTAAATATGTGTGATAAAAATCTGGAAATAAGGAAATTTATGACTGAGGTCGCACACTTAGTCGGTTTTACATGAATATTGAAAAATGTGCTTGAAGCTAGATTAATGATGTTTTATATGATTTATATTGAAAGTTAGGTAGTTTTGATAATTTACTGCATGTTTTGTAAAATTGATAACGATAAACAAGGGAACTCATTGTATAGTCTATCAAAGAAAAAAAGTTAGTTGGTTTTACCTGTAAATGTTTATTGACTTTCAAAAAAGTGAAAAGGGTAACTTGCACAATTATCTTAATTAATTACGTTTAATTTTATTTTTATTATTAATTATGGGCTTGATCTTTGTCCTAGACTAGCCCGAGGGCATAGACGGGGCCAACAATAGAGCGAGCTTACCCAAAAGATGTCTATGCACTCGTCTCTTGAATACATCCAGGTTATATGCATTTGGAAACACAGATGCAGGGAATTTCACTCTTTTGCGGTATAATAACCGACTATGAGAAACGCTGCGTGCGGATACGAGGAATATCGACCAAGAAAGGGTGGTATCCCGCCGTACGTCTGGATGTCCGGTGGTAAAACGGAGGTGGGGAATGAGCTCGTGTAGCTCAGGAGCACTCTCACCGAAGTGCAATCTGTAAAATACCGCCAAACAGGCAACTTTACGCCGATGTGCTAGAGGTTGTAGTTGGGCCACCAGCTTTTTGTCGCCAATCAACCTCCTGGCTCTGCGATCTACCGAATCCAATGCGGCCAATTGGTATTTGGCTGAGCCATCCCATAGGTGACTGCAATACTCTACACACGATCGGACTTAAGCGTTATAAAGTGTTAGAAGCTGTCCCGGCGTGAAGTGTCGCTTAACCTTGTTATGGATGCCCAGCTCTTTCGCCGCAGTCTGTGCTTTGGACTCGATGAAAGTGCCGAAGTTGAGGTCAGAACTCAACTCCATGCCAAAGAGTTCAAGGCAGACGGTTAGACTTACAAATGCACTTTGGAAAGTAGGAGCCAGGTCAAATGGGCTCCGTTTGGCGGAGAACAGATACGCTTGCGTTTTGGCGGCATTGAACTGCACTAGATTGTCATCGCCCCATTGGGTCACACGACTCAAGGTAAAGTTCACTCGCTCTACTACGGTCTCTCTCTGTGAACGTATATTGTGCCTACTGTCTTTTGCGCTGGCCAGATATCTCTCTACAACGGTACTGTCATCTACGTAACCAACTATGCTAGGATTTAGCATATCGTTTATGTGGAGCAGGAATAGTGTTGCAGAAGAGACAGACCTTTGAGGAACACTAATCAATGGCATAAAAAATCAATGGCCATAAGGTCCGAAGAGTAGCCGTCGACGACCACTCTAATCGACCGTCCCGTCAAGAGGTCCGATACCCTGCTACAAAAGTTAGCCAGGATGCCATAAGCAGGAAGCTTGCTAAGGTGTAACATATACTAGAAGATCCCCAGTAGAACGACCACGGCGAAAGCCATATTGCTGGTCATTGAGTAGATTGTTGTCTTCTAGATATGCCAACAATCTGTTATTTAGAACCCTTTCCATGAATTTACAGAGCATGGAGGTTACTGGGATCCTAGGTCGACAGTTACAGGGATCGGCACGGCTGCCCTTTTTGGTCACTGGCTGTACATTAGCAAGCTTCCAGGATTTTGGCACCGTTTTAGTTTGAAGAGAGAGGCGGTATAGAAGTGTCAATACAGGCGACAACTCAGGCGCACACTTTTTAGGTATTCACGCAGGTATTCCATCTGGACCGCTGGCTTTATACACGTCTTAATTCAGCGGAACCTTCCGTACCAATATCCTTTATTAAGGAAGCTCCGTTGAACAGCAATATCATTCATTGAGGAATCGCAATGAGGTATATGGGTAGAAATCAATTTTAATATCTTGTGATTGTGATAAATAAATAAATAAATCTTTAATATTCATCTTCACCGGTAATTTATCAGCAATCTAATTGTTAGTTTTTAAGTTTTCAAACCAACCCTGAAGCATTATTTAGGTCCTTCTTTAGCCTCACTCAACTGTGCTTCATAGAGGCGGTTTAATTTTTCCAGAGGTTGAAGATTAGCAGGTGGTAAATGAGTTTCAGTAGACCGCTTCTTATTTCGCGTAGAGTAGGCGTGATCCAGCGCACTTTATAAATCACTCTATCAATCAATCAAGGGAATCAAAATCTATAGGGTACTTCCCATTGATCAAGAATCATGAAAATTTGTAAGAAGCAAGGTCATGCAACACAAGCATAGGAAAAACTCCGAAAACTGTAAATTTGTAGTTAGTTCACATCCGTCGGTCCGTCCGCATGTCCGAATGTCAAGACCCTTTTTTCAGAAACGCGTCAAGATATCGAGCTGAAATTAATATCACATACTCAGGTTTGCTATTTCTCAAAGCAGTGAAAAAATCAAGTTTCTAAATCCATGCAATAAAAAGATACGGCGTTTTATATTGCCTATTTAAACATTTGCAAGGGAATCAAGACCAATAGGGAAAAGTATCATGAAAATGGCAACAAACAATGTCATGTATCACAAGTATAGATAAAACTCAAAAAACCGTAAATTTGTAGTTATTTCACAAGAAAAAAAAAACAAATTTACGGATCCCTCGTTGCGCGAGTCCGACTTGCACATGACTGTTTTTTTTTTATAGAGCACTATCACGTTTTCAAAAATCTTGCCACTGTGGGCATTGGTCACTAAGGAAGCTGACCCCCTCTGAGTCTGAGCGAACTGACTAAACTAAACCACTGAAAGTCACCTGTCACAACATGATAGGAGCGCGTATTACTCTTAGCAAACGCCATCTAAGATAATATTTTTGTATCGCTGAAACTGGCTAAAGGAGTTTAGTCGGTTTTGCATGTCACCGTTACCTTAGTAATTTTAATAATTTGGTACATGTAAAATGTCATTATAGTTTTTAATTCGGTTTTTGCTGTAAAGATATAACAGCGATATCAACAAAGTTCTTCCGCTAAAACCGTTTAAGCTCTTCTAGACTATATTTACTGAATGTATGTAAGAACATTTTGTGTAACTTATAGAAACGAAAAAAGAGATTATTAATCCTTAGAGTTTTTTGCATGTATACGTTTGTTGAGAAAATATTACTAAAGTCGTTTATGTTATTTTAGCAATCGAGTGTTGAGCGCTTTGTTGTATTTAACTGCTTTTTCCATGACGTATCTTCTAAACTGTTTGGAAAAACGCTTAGTCGGTTTTACCAGTATAAAAAGCTCAAAAAAATAAACATTTTCATATATTTAACTCATTTTTGGCAAAAATGTGGGTTAGCCGGTTTTCGCAGTATACCCTCGATATACTCATAAAACCTTTCATAAATTTATGTTTGAAAAGGTGTCATTGCTAAAAATATTATTTATCACCGCAAAACCTTTTTATTAAAAGTCCTACATTTCCTACCTACTTAGGTACCTAAATAA
This sequence comes from Athetis lepigone, assembly GCA_033675125.1. Taxonomy (NCBI): domain Eukaryota; kingdom Metazoa; phylum Arthropoda; class Insecta; order Lepidoptera; family Noctuidae; genus Athetis; species Athetis lepigone. The sequence goes on from CM066219.1 coordinate 3,951,814, forward strand.
AAATTCAAGAATGAATGAAAAAAAGGTAGGAACAGTAGGAAAATTCAAAATTTAGTACGTAATAAATAGGTTTTTAATAAAGTAAAAAATATCATAAAAGATGAAGTAGGTATGGTAATGTAAATATTTGACAAACGTTTAAAATATTTTTCGCAATTTTATTAAGTTGTTTAAATTTTACTAAACTAAATAGGTACGAAACTGAGGCTTTGTATAATTTTTGCATTATTTTGAAGTTTTTGTTCCATTCAAAGCTATCGCTGTGCTATCGCTGTCATCGCTGACATATGTGCTTTTCAGCTGAATAGAGCGGAATAAATGTCTGTAGTCCCTTATGCACTTATTTAATATCGACAGCTCCTTTTTTAATACTCTTGATCCATCTCACTCATTGTTTTTTTTGGGGAGTGGGAAATCTTCAAATGGCTGCTTCCGTCCTGGGTGCGGCGGGAGGGCGTGTGAGACTTTTACTGACTAAAACCTGCTCATGTTCCTTCGGTTGCCCTTTATGTTCCGGGGTCACGGTAACTATTATAAACATTCCGCAACATCCATCTCATAGTGCTAATTAACACAATGTACCCAAATAGGTTTTATTCCGTAAATATTATTGCCAGTCTCTTGTATAATACTCTATACTATAATATTGACGTGTAAAAGTGTTAACATATAACCTATTTACAAAATAAAGATCATTTTTTTTAAATCAATAAACTAATCTTCGTCGTAAATTATGTCGTGATGGCCTAGTGGTTACGGCACCCGCCTCTCATGCAAGTGGTTGTGGGTTCGAATCCGGGCAAGTACCAATGTGACTTTTTCAATTCATATGTACTTTCTAAAGATTATCTTAGACATCGCAGACATCGGTGAAGGAAAACATCGTGAGGAAACCTGGACTTGTAGTTAATATAATTCTGAAATCGCCAACCCGTCTTGAGCAAGCGTGGTGATCATTGCTCGTGCCTTCTCTGTATGAGAAGAGGCCTTTGCCCTGCAGCGGGACAGTTATAGGCTGTTATTATATTATAAACTAAATTTATGTTCAGTGCAACTTTCTTTCCATTTCGTTAAGAAAAGGACAAAAGGTAAATTATTAGTTTGGTCCTGTCAGTAAGATAAAAGTGCTGATTCTCTTGTTAACAAACAGAACTAAATTTACGTTTAGTGCATCTATCTCTTTCTGTTTCATTAAGAAAAGGATACTATATAGATAATTTAGACACGATAAAAAACATGGCCTCTGAAAATGCGTCGATTTAGTAGTAAGTATATCAACAAGTCTGCAACTTCAAACGATCTGTGCCGTGGATGTCAAAAAATCTCCACCTTTCTTCAGTTTTTCGGGTTCCTTACCCAAAGGGTAAAAACAGAATAAAATAAACAATATTAAAATGGTAATTTGCAACCGAACAGCTCAGCACTTTTGTGCGCGCATTTCCATAAATGCATATACCGCAACTATCGCAAGTTAGTGCGTGTTCGGATACACATCGCGTAACTCTAATCAAACCATCTTAGTGCTACAATTAACTTAGATTTACCATTTCTTGGTTCAGTAGTATTTAATATAATCTTTTAAACCTTATGTTTGCGTATCATTAAACCAGGGTTAATAATAAATAATTTAATTAATAATTCGTTAACCAATAACCAAACCATTTACCCATCTGATAAAACCAATTAAATCAACCAACCCAGAAATTAGTGCTAAACCAATCAAGCAATAACTTCTACACTTCTTTTGCCAATTAGTATAGAACACTTCGCGCGCATGGCCAACTCGCACTTGACTGGTTTCATTTGTTTATAACTTCTAAAATACTAAACTCGGTAAAGTTTTTTGGAAGCTACAAACTTGGTAGGTTTTAGTAGCTACAAATAACCTTTCGTCGACCAAGCGACAGCCGGCTGTCGCGTTGCTATTGTCTTTCTATTGTGTCTCGAATCACGTGTGTTCGAAGGTTTATACTACGGGTAACGCATAACAATATCCCACAAAAATCGAGGTGGCAATTTTCCGCAACTTCGCGCCATTATTATGATTACGATGACGGGTCTATTACGGGGAAAATCGAGTGTTAAAATCTTCACAAACCCTGACTAATGACTATGTAACTACTAAAAGGACGTGATCGGAATACATGATAATCATTATTCTGAGTTCGAAATTTTGATACGACTAATTTGAATCAATTAGAACAATTAGTCATAACATTTAGGTAGAAGGCTGTATGCATAACAAATGAATACATAATATGCGAAAGATAAAAATACTGAAGAGTTGTAAAAGTTTGGATATTGTTGTCACTTTTCTTCTAAACAGTACAAAACATTGAATTTCGTTTTAGTTACCTATCTACACCTTTTTACTTAAGTAGTAACTATTTAGTAATCTGTGTTTTCACTTAAAAAATATCATTGACTATTCGCGCCGTGCGTGGCTGCTCTTTGAGAACGCTGATGGCAATTCGCTGGTATAAATGATAAGGCCCTTTGTAGTAAGTATTGAACGTTGCGGTCCTTGGGCCCTGGGTGGGAATTAGGCTGAGGCTACACTAGCCTGCGACGCGAGCTGCGACACACGAGCGATTGAAACAAATACATGGATACTCACCGTGTATGGCTACACCGTTCATCAAATATTACTAGCGATCTTTGATTTCTTTATGCGACAGGAGCTACAATACTGTAATCACGGCACCGGCTACATCGACGTATCAGCGAAATTGAAGCGAATATACACCAGGTTTTCGCTTATAATGTAGCCATTCCACGTTTATCTCGTTTCGCTCTTCCAGTCGCATCGCAAATCGCTGCCTACTGTAGCCTCAGCCTTAGACCCACGACTCTCGACCGTCTAAATAATTTTTGTTCAACCTTTCAACGACCAATCTACAGCCGGCTGTCGGGCTGCTATTGTCTTTCTATTGTGTCTGCATCACGTGTGTTAGAAGGTTTAGGTAACGACTTTTGAATATTGCAATAAGTGGTTGTCAGAATAAAATAGGCGAGACGACAAAAAAAAAGTAATTAGTCCGTCAGTTAGATAATCAAAAAATTTGGGACAAGTATTTTTTCTTTTTTCTCGTAAACAGAAAATGACGACAATACAGTGCGTTGAAGTTTCGTGAAACGTCACGCCTTCGTATAATTTTTACTGAGAAGTGACGTCACAAGCCCCTTCTCCGGAACTTTGACGCTCTTTATCTTTGTATTTGATCAAGCAATAAATATGTGTCCAGTATTTTTGGACTGCCTAACAGACGGACTAAACAGAATGTCATTCTTTTGATGTAGTCAACATCCCTATTCTACTGGTTATACTTAAGAGCCAAAAAGTTTTGAGGAAAACGCATTCGACGATGCAATGTTACCTTGTTGCCACAGTACCTTGGTACGGCCGCGATACGATTATACCGGTTTTAACCAAACGTACCTGTTCTTTAATAAAGTAACTATTATCTTAACGCCATTTTATTTAACCTTCAAAATAAACTTATAAAGAAGTCTGTACAATTAGCTGCAGAGGCGTCGTTGACAAAACTCCTAAACGGCTGGACCGATTCTAAAGAGACTATTACTGGCCAATAGCGGATTTTAAAAGATGTAACTATGACTTGGTGAGTTCGGCATCAGAGAAAAGTCACCCCACGCCATGCTTCATGACATGTTTCACCAAAATTGGTTCAGTAGTTTTAAAGTTGTCAGGTCCTTTGTTAGCTGCAGTCGTAATCGTAAGCTCGGTGGCGCGATCTTTTTTTTTTTAATTCAGACTTATGATTGTGAGTGTTGTCTTTATTTAAATCAGTACTAATTAAATAACCAGTTACCAGGCAGAAAAAGAACATATAAAAACAATTCGAAAAACAAAATACCAATCTCTGCCGTCTACTTATTGCTTAAATGCTTACTGCATCAAACTTAATAACATTGTGAAAAATTTATAGCTGGCAAGCGGATATTATTTTTTGTGTAAAAATCACAGTTTTTACTTAAATTATCGTTATAATTATGTACTTACGGCTGCATAATCCTGCAAATATTTTTAAAAAAACTGATTTTTCTTAATAAATGCTAGTACTTTGATGATCTTTCATATCTTTTTCCTTTTGACAGCAATAAACACAACATTATACAAATGTTTTTTCATTTTCAATGATACTAAATTATCATTGAATAATTTTCAAGTTGCCTTGGAAACGGGATAGTCTGGTGGTGCACCATCAGCTCTCCAGCTATAATGAAATCATAATCGGTTGAGTATTTTAAAAGATCTAAACGAGTATAGGGCGGAAGCGACTTCTTATACTGTGTAAAGATAGGATTTCAAGTAGTTTATAAACAAAACTAGAAAAAAACTTAATCTATGTAGGTCGTAAAATTATCTTAGAAACATAGACACTGATTTCCGCGATCGAACCTACTTCCTCAAGTCCATCAGCCTGTCATAGTTATGAATCAACAATGTGTGTCAAAATCAATAGTAAATAAAATGTACCTAGATAAATTATAGAAACTGTGTCCGTTTATCAGTAGCCAAGAGTTTAGATTCCTAAAAATTTAGATTATCGCAAAGATAAGCTAACAAGATCGCTAAGATATCAAGATTAACTAGCATGGACTTCAGTGTTGACAAGATAGTTGTAAATGTTGACATCCGCGAATTGGTAGGTTCTAAGATAGGTAAACACCATTATTCTTAACTAAAGATCATCCTCATCTGCCTAGCCTTTTCACAATTCTGTTGGAGTCGGCTTCCAATCTAACCGGATTCAGCTGGTGCCGTATTGACTACCCCGAGCTTCTACAGACTTTTCTGCCGGCCATTTGTTTCCGACAAATACCCTGGGCACCGTCAGAGCCGCCGTCTCCATCTCTTCGCACCATCGCTATGTAGATCTGTTGCTCGAGCCGAATCCCCAGTATGTCGAACTCTAAGGATGCTGAACGCCCTTCTGCCTGCCGACCCTGAATGTGACGTGTTTGCTAATGAGTGGAAGAAAATTACTTTAGTCTTTTGATTAACTACACACATCAAAAGTGTCTAGGGATATTTCAATTAAACCTAAATTACTAAAATTCTATTAACTTTTTGTTAAAACATGTACACATTAAAATAAACCTTGTTTAATAGACTATTTAATCTGATAATAAACTTTTAGATAAAGTTAAATTTAAAAAAAAACTTAGAAGAAGAGGAAAAACTCAAACAAAATTTCAATCTTAACTTTATTTTTGAAACATCAAAACTTAAACAAAACAACAATTTTTTTTATAAAAATTCTTGAAAACTTAAAATTAATATTCCGTGGATCCACCTAAGACTCTCCTGACACATCTGCAGCGGTTCTGCATACTCAAAACAAGGGTGTCAATATCCTGTTGTGGAATACTGTCCCATAATTGCCGTTTCTGAAGCCATGAAGACCAGTCAGAGCGTTATATCCAGGCTTTGGTCATGTTATCGTGTCACGGAGGAAGTGGTGGAACGGCACCGAGGACCTCAACACATTACAACACATGTACAGGACCGATTCATAGTAAATGCTGCACGAAGTCAACTAAATGCAGCGGCGATGCAATTGGTTCAAAGGCTACAGAGAGAGTATAGTTTGCTGGTAAGCGGTCAAACTTTGAGAAGGCGACTGCATGAAGTCAATCTACGTGCTCGTAGGCCATTTTGGGTATCAGCACTAAGGAGAGGTAATCGAGGATGAAGATTACAATGGGCTATTGCACACGAAAACTGGAACCATTCTCAATGGTCACTTGTGCTTTTCACTGATGAATCTAGGTTTGGATTTCATCCTGATTCGCGAAGAGTACGCGTTTGGAGAAAACCTGGACGTTGGAATCGACTGCAGCACCCACAACAAGTTCATGCATATTAAGGTGGCACGATTATGGTTTGGGCAGGAATTCGTCTCGGCGGTAGAACGGACCTCGTTTGGTTGGATACAAGGCAATATGACTGCTCGAAAATACCGAGATGAGGTGCTAGAGCCTGTAATCTTGCCCCACAAACAGCAAATGGGACAAAATTTCCAGCTAATGCACGACAATGCCCGTCCACATACGGCGCGTATCGTTACAAGTTGGTTACAACAGCATGTTATCCAAGCTTTAGACCGGCCTGCACAATCCCCTGACTTAAATCCTATTGAGCATGCCTGGAATATGCTTCAGAGAAGAGCTCGTAGGAATTTCCCTGTTGATATTGTGCATCAAAACCAGCTTTTCTTGCATCTTAGCAGGATTTGGGACAGTACTCCACAACAGGATATTGACACCCTTGTTTTGAGTATGCAGAACCGCTCCAGATGTGTCAGGAGAGTCTTAGGTGGATCCACGAATTATTAATTTTAAGTTTTCAACAATTTTTATAAAAAAAAAAAATGTTTTCTTGTTTAGGTTTTGAAATTTCAAAAATAAAGTTAAATTGAAATTTTGTTGAGTTTTTCCTCTTCTTTTAAGTTTTTTTTTTAATTTTCTCTTTATCTAAAAGTTTATTATCAGATTAGATAGGCAATTAAACAAGGTTTATTTTAAAGTGTAGGTGTCTTAACAAAAAGTTAATAGAATTTTAGTTATTTAGGTTTAATTAAAATATCCCTAGACACTTTTGATGTGTGTATAAATAAACAAATAAAAAAATGGACATTGTAATTGGCCATTTTGGGATGAATATTTAGATACTATTGGACATGTGGAAGATTTAGACAGCGAAATAATTCATTCATTTCAGAATTCTTGAAATTGAAGTACGAAGCCTAAATCCGTTTTCCTTATCCTTAAGCAATTTCATAAAAAATTAAAATTAAGAAGCCGGTCAATAACAAATACGTCAAATCAATACACACGTTTTAAAAATACTGGTATAGCCGGGCACGCAGTCTACTATCATCCAGATAAATTAAGTTTTTTTTGCGCAGCACTTGAAGTTGTGCCTAAAATCAATATAATATAAAGAGTGGTTTTTGGTGTCTTTTTTTTAGTTTCAAACTTATTTTTTACTTTTGTTATAGATAGCTGTGTTGATGTGCGAGTTGTAGGAAAGGCATCAGTTTTTTTTTATAAATTCTAGAGATATACTAGTCGCCGACTAATCGGCCAATTTTGTAGTCGACTGTTGCAACTAGAGCTCTTCAGCTTTAAACGCAGTCACGCTTGTTTCAGAGCACTCCTGAATGTGAAGGTTTGGCCAACTAGTCGGCTTCTTTCCAGCCGGCTAGTCGGCCAATCATAGTCGGCACATCACTAATAGTTAAATACACTTTCGGTTTCTTTACACCCCGCATTGCAAATTCAACCAAACTCAATTATTTTACGATTCTCTCTCTCGTTCTGTTAAGGTTTAGGTAATATATTCCAAGATTTTCCATTACTATCTTGTCCTCGTTGTACATACATACTGACATACAGCTGCACTTTGCCTATATTATTAATCGAACGGTGATACGTATTATCCCTAGATACTTCGAACAAAAAACCATTGACATCATCCTAAGAATAGCCTTTAAAATTAAATGAACCGGAGTTACCACATCACGATAATAAAGCACTAAAATATCATTTTTAAAAATTATATGTCACATAAATAAAATACCCTTATCAATATTCAAGGGATAAGCATAATAATAAACACTGCGTTTGCTTAATCTAAGGTAGACTGCTAGCCAGACAAACTGGTTACTCATACATTGGGTAAACAAAAGGTCTACAGCCGAATTCCTGTCGGAAAATTTACAATCACAAATTTTTGCATTCGCGTTAAGACCAATTTATAACTGGTGTTGAGGATTGTGATGATGACATAATATTAAACATTCTGTACGTTGTTTAGATCCATGTGATCAAAACATCGTCTTCAAATAGTTTGAATGAATAGATTGTAAAGGTGAGTGTACATTTGCATTCCATTGACACTTCCATTGACGCAATTATTTATATTGGAGCAGAGTCCAATCATATCAAAGCGCGAAACTTACATAGAAAATACACACTTAACTCCACAACATAATGCACATATTTCTAACAAGATAAAAAAGTCGCGCTAATACTCGAGCATTTGACAGAATTCACACGTTAGAGCGCACTTAACGCTGAATCGTGTGCGCACGTTGTCCTGAACCTAAATGCCCAGCGTATACTGGTACCTACTCTACTATCACTATAAATGTTAAAGCGCGCGAACGCGCGTGAATTCTCTCGTAAAACTTCTGAAGAATTTGACGCATTGATGCGCTTCCTTTCTTCTGATATAAATTGACCCTAATTGCGAGTTCTAGTGCGTGCAGTATAATCTTCAATTATCACACAGTGTCACGGAGGTCTGTTGAGAAACTCCCATGGCTGTCGAGGTTAATATAGGAGCTATGCACAGAAACCATGTCGAGGTAAACTGTACGATCGGCGACTCTAGTGCGTTGTGTATTAACTGAATGTGTCCATAAAATAAGCAAAATGATGTTTGTTTTACTAGCTGGTGATTAATTTGTTAATGAGACACTATCACTTATCGAACACCTATCAATATGTGGGGTTAAGCGACCTTGTCGTGTTCCTGTATGAAGGATTTAATGTACAATTATATAACATATTTTTCTAAGCGACAGCGTTAGCTTTCGCGATGCCGTATATTATGGATTTTCCTGTAACGTTTGATGACATTGATGTATGATGTTACTTTGGGTCGGTGCAATATTTCTTTAATTCTATTTCTTTTTATGTCAATCTTCGAAAAATTTGTCTTTTACGACCTCCATCTTAATTTCCATCAATTATGCTAATATAAAAAATCTATACTGCCTAGCCTTTCCCCAATTAATTTAAGTTTGGCTTCCAGTCTCACTCAATGCAGTCAATACCTAGGTTAGACTCGACCAATTTCTAGATAACTGGATCTTTCTTGGAAAGACCAGACTTTGGTGCATCTGATTACCCGTATTGGCTGTTAATAGATGTATTTATTTGTTTATTTATTTGGTAAGGATCTCCAGCAAAGGGCTACACAGTTAGAATCTAACTGTCTTTGTGTCTATTTAGTAGCAAATTCTTTACTCAAGTTGTGATACATTTGGCCTACTTTTTTAACTTCGTGCTACATCTCCGTCAGTGTTCCTTATTGCATTAACTAATGGCACGTGCTGTAGGAGTAGAATCGTGGGCAGCATTAAGACCCGCATCTTTGGATTGACGACTATTGTTCATCAGCTCGTCTGGGCTTCTAACTAGACCTTAGGTCCGTAATCCACCTCAGCGGAATTGTGCGAAGATGTCTTGGAAATAACCAATATGCAAGCCCTAAAATGCAAGCAGATTGACAAGACATTTCCACTCGTCTCCGTTTTTGGATTCTGGCTCTAATGCCCGGTTCCTAACGCCGAGAGGAGAGCAAATAACCTATAGGATATTGTATAATATGCTGAAGCTAAGCGCTGAGCTGTCAAAATGACGCAAGCTGATTGGTTGTTTGAAACAACTCCTCTCCTCTTAAGTGGACTACAGCCCTTAGACCCGCATCTGATTTTTTAAGATTTCTTGTAAAATTAATGCCTACACAGGCTGACTTTTAGTACCCATCATTACTAACTCTGATAAAGAGTAAAAAACCAGCTGGTCTTAACAAAAAAATACGATATCAAAAGAGGAATATTAATGGTTTTTACTCGTGTTTCGTAAATCCAAAAATAGAATCTTAAAATAAAATTTAAATTAAAATAACTACAAAAAAACTAGAAACTAAAATATGCCAAAACCTATGTTTTCGTTAAAAAAACCAGTTTTCAAATGACACAACAATCTGCATTTTTTTTTCATTTTTGTGTTATACGTAACAATAGGCTTTATATCTGGACCGGTCGCGAATATGAATGGAAAATTTCTTTTTCTAGGTAGGTAAATAGGTAGTCAGATTACATAACATTAGTCTACGATCTGCTGTATAAAATTACTCTTACCAACCCGATTTCTGACGTCACTGCACGCGAGTGGAACCACAGGACACAGTTAGTTAATTGCTTAATTGACGACTTATACAAAACGTTATATATCGAAGGCAATGATGTTATAAGTAAAAACTTTTTCCAAAAAAAAGATAACCGACTTCAAAACCGAAAAGCTCAAAAATAACTATTTCGGAAGTCGGTGGCTTCTCTTCTGCCGGTCGAATTGTGTTGCCTTGCCACCGACTTCCGAAATAGTTATTTTTGAGCTTTTCGGTTTTGAAGTCGGTTATCTTTTTTTTGGAAAAAGTTTTTTATTTTTTACTTTTTAGTTAGAGTCCCAACTACGTTTTAGAGTAACTTTAAAAAAAAATTTACCATTTCCTATAAAAAAATTGAGGAGTTCCCTCGATTTCGGCATGATTCCATCATCAGATCCTGGACCTGATGACAATGGGACCATTTGGGAAGTCTACCCTTTCAAACAAAAAAAGAATTGTTCAAATCGGTTGGCAAACGACGGAGATATGCGCGAACAAACATAAAAAAAAAAAAATGGTTGCCTGTAAAGTCGGTTTTACGGGCGAAGATTTTACGTGACAACGTCTTTTACCGATCATAGTTGAGTGGGAGAGAGACGCAAGGCATTCGGCGGGCCTCTCTCTCGTTCGGTGACTCATCGTAACGTTACCGAGCGTTACACTTTTTCATAAGTGACTCCCAGCCGCAACCTAATTTAAGACGTTGTCACGTCAAAAAAAACATACAAACATTCGAATTGAGAACCTCCTCCTTTTTTTAGAAGTCGGTTAAAAAAGTGTAGATAGGTTATATGCAGTCAAAAAGTGGCACATTAAAAGTTTGCCAATTGACAAACATGATACTGAGTATCGCGTTGACATTTGACGATTATCTCTTTTTCCCTCGCACTACTTCAATCATGTCATCCTACTTTGACGTGTAATGTATGTGTGCGTTAGTGTGCCGTTTTTGAAGATAGAATTTCGTTTGGGTAACCTATCTACACTTTTTTACTTATAACATCATTGATCGAAGGTTTAATTTCTTCCTTCAAAAAGATATATTGCAAATTTTCTTATATATTAAAATAAAAAAGAAATGTCTATTGTGTGCAAGAGCATAATTTCAGGACAGCTGAACCAATCTCAAGACATTGGTGCTGTTTCTGTCCTTTTCTTAAAGGAAAGGACAGAAGATACATTTTAGTTTAGTCCTGTCAAATCAGACAGCGCCTGATGAAAATTGACGTACCTATATTAAGAAGTGAAAGGAGAAAGATGCATTTAACTTAAATTTAGATTTAAAAACATGTCGTCTAAATTTTAAACGACATGTTTTTAAATCGCGTCTAAATTATCTATGGAGTGTCTAAATTTGACTGGACTTAACTAATATTTTATCTTCTGTCCTTTTCTTAATTAAATGGAAAGAAAAAGATGCACTTAACTTAAATTTACGTTAGTTTGTGAATAAGAGAATCGCCATCGCCACCATTGTTTACTGTAGGCATTGTTACTTCTGTAAACGAATAAACAAAAGGTATTATCAAAAATCTGTCACTCACATAATGATCTAGATTCGCATGTAAACATAATGTATTATCAAAAATATGTCAATCACTAATGATCTAAATAACAATTCTCAATAGGATAACACGAGAGAATTCTCGTTTTTCTTGTTATCTACATCATCGTCATTCATGATGCTACTACTCGTGGAATTTTACTAAACCACTATCAAATCATAATAAAAATCACGATAAAATTCAAGGTTTAAGGCTCTGCTACACTGACGTTATTGTGACGTATTATTCAACTGTTATTTGTGTTTGTCTACAGCAAGCTGCTGCTAGCTTCTTTCCTTTTTAACCGACTTCAAAAAAAGGAGTTTCTCAGGAAAACACACTGAATTATTATTATTATGAGCCTGAATTTTCCCACTGCAGGGATTTCTCTCTGCATAGAGCTATTTGAGGCCAATCTTTTTTAAAGGAGTCTAGTTCATCCCGCCATCTCTGCCTGGCCTGGAAAAATACACTAAAAGTAAAAATATTAAAAAAAAAGAACCGCCTGCAAAAACTAAAAACAGAAAAATTCTTACATTTCTGAAGTCGGTGGCAATGAAAACTAACGATTTATACAAACAGAACGAAAACCACTTTTGTAACAGTATACATATTATTGAAAACATTAAAAATACTTTTTGTAGTTCAAAAGATCTAAACGACAGGAAAGCGGGAAGAGTTCATATTTTTATACCAAGCCAAAATATATACAAATATAATAATAGACATAATGTAACGTCAAGACAGTGTGGCGGAGTCTTAAATGTACCGTCTTTGCGCGAATGTAGGTCTTCAAAACATTTATGGGCAACAATTTCCTCAATTAAAAAAACAAGTGGTGCGCTTAGGTAGGTTTATTATTTGTTTTATTTTATTTAACAGGAGGCAAACAGTTTAATATACAATTATATGAATATAACTATATTAAATAGAAAGAAAAGAAAGAAAAAGAATTTATTTGGTACAGCACCAGGCACAAGCACAATACACACAAAACAAAATTTAAAAAAAAATTAAACAAAAAAATGAAAGGTATATTGTGCCCCATGGTTGCACCAAAATAGGTCCAGTTCAGCATAAATGCCAGACACCTAGTGCCTGACGCTGGTTTTCAACTGAACCTGTGGCTGTGACGCAAGGACCACGGACGTACAACTGTTTTTGCGTGCATCCATAATAATATTATAAATGGGAAAGTGTGTCTGTCATCTGTCTCTGTCTGTATGTTTGTCTTTCTTTCACGGCAAAACGGAGCGACGAATTGACGTGATTTTTTAAGTGGAGATAGTTGAAGGGATGGAGAGTAACATAGGCTACTTTTTGTCTCTTTCTAACGCGAGCGAAGCCGCGGGCAAAAGCTAGTACATAAATAAATAGTAAAATAATTGATTGACAGACTGTTGATATATCGACGTACAGCCCAAACCGCTGGTCTTAGAGACACAAAACTTGGAGGGTGTGTTCTTTTTGAAGAATAGGTAACTACTTAGAAATATTTTTTGGTAATTCCAACTCTAAAGAGGTAAAATATGATATGGAAGTTCCGTCATTATGTGGGCAAAGCTGCGGGCGTTACCTGGTTAGTAATGTAATATACTAGGTGTATTTTTTCTACTAGCGGGATGGGCAAGACCAAAAATACACCTAGTATAAATACCGGCTTAAAACAATGTAGAAAAAGATAAGCAAACTATGTACTAACCAATAATGTTAAATCGCACGCTTCAGTGGTCATGACAATTGTACAACGCGTCAAAAAGTGATGACGTCACGATTTGCGAATTTCGGAGGAAATAAAGTGTAATGACACACAATCGAGAGTAATCTAGCTATTATACCAATTGATTCTCTACCTACATACACACACACATACATATTATTATACAGGGTGTGTTGTTTTTTCAAGCATATTTTTTAATTAGGTGTTAGAGTGGCTAATGCATATAACTTGTCATATGATGAGGTTAGTAATCACATTACAGTACTTTTAAATAGGCAATCGATGTCTAAGGACTAAAATTAAGCTACGAATTAACGTTCAAAATTATAAACTAGACATGAAAGTTATATGACTTCCAACGGTGTACCTATTCGTTTACAGAACGCTGTTAATCATGTATTCACGTCGTAAGGTAAATGTAAAAAGATATAACTACGAAAAGAAAAAGTAACATTGAGATCTCATTTATGAAAGGGTTGTTGTTTTCTAAATTACCTCTCTATTTTTTATTTTTAACTAATGAAAATATCCCGGTGATTCATACAAAAAAAAAGGCAGCCATAACAAAATTGGTTAGTTTGGAAAAGACATTGCTCACGCCTCTGTTCGGTTTGATGTGTAAATACCTGGGACACATCATCATCATGATCATCATCAGCCTATGAGCGTCCACTGCTGGACATAGGCCTCACCCAACTTTTTCCAGTGCATGCGGTTCTGTGCCGCCTGCATCCAACGGTTCCCTGCGATCTTAACAAGGTTATATCCGCCCATCTGGCGAGAAGCTGTCCTTAGCTACGCTTGCACAGAACCGCCATTTGAAAACCTTTTTCCATCGGGCCATCGGTTGTCCTGTGACACACTGTATATTATATAATAGGAACACACCTATATACACTTCAGTGACCTCGCACGTGCTACCTTAGGTGACATAACCTAAAAAAAATTATCAAAAAATAAATATAATGACATCTTCCATTAAAACCTCGTTTGTATGTTTAGATACCAAAATTGTCAACTTCCTAATGGTGGTATAGGTACTTTAGGTACAATCAGTGGATGGTATAAGTAAGCGAGTACAATGCAATTTGCTAAATTATTCTCTGAAGTACAGCCACGAGCAAAAATGTGCTAACACTAAGCAAAACAAAACTATTTTCTCTTAGAAATCTATTGGATTTTTCAGTTAAGGGCATTTTTTATAGTTAGTAAATTTTCTATTAAAATAGCTATATCTTTCAATTAAAATATATTTTATAATAAACTTATCATAAAGTAGTCCGGTCAATTTAGACATTCGAAGGTGCATAAAATTCCAACACGCTGAAAATCAGTAAAATTGTTCAAAACATAATTATAAACAATATTTAAAAGCTTTTTCCATACACAGGAATGATGGTGAACTTTTAACATTGTTTATAATTATGTTTTGAACAATTTTACTGATTTTCAGCTTGTTGGGATTTTATGCATCTTCGAATGTCTAAATTGACCGGACTTCTTTATGATACAGTTTATTATAAAATATATTTTAATTGAAAGTTATAGCTATTTTTTAATAGAAAATTGCTTTTAAATTTTCCTAAGTGTTATGTTTTTGCTCGTGACTGTACAATGAAATTGTTTAAATCGTGAATATATGTATCATAATGATTTTTAGACCTTGAATATCATAATATTCTTTCCAGTTGATATATTTTTAATGATAGCCCCGAGGTTTTTTTAAATTAAAGTGTTATTGGTACTAAAAGGTTGGAAGCCACTATTCTGGCTACTTAAGTATAAGTACACATGTTATAAGTGTGATCCAGTACCTAATGGTGCGACTTCACTTGGCTTATTTTGAACAATATTTGCGTTAAGTACTTGGGTTATACTGCATGTAGCAGAGATGAGAATGTTTAGATGGATGTGTGGAGTGACTAGAATGGATAGAGTGAGAAATGAATATATTAGAGGAAGCTTGAAAATAGCACCGGTCGCTGATAAGTTGAAAGGAAATCGTTTGGTATGGGCATGTTAAGAGGAGGGATGAGACGCATATAGTTAAGACAGTTATGAGTATAATTGTAGAAGGTTAGAAGAGGAGAGGAAGGCTGAAGAAAAAATGGATGGAGTGTGTGAAGAATGATATGAAGGAGAAAGGGGTAAGTGATAGCATGACGGGTGACAGGTTGGTATGGAAGAAAAAGACGTGTTGCGCCGACCCCAAGTAAAATGGGATAAGGGCAGGAAGAAGAAGAAGAAGACTTGGGTTATACAATCTGGGTTATACAGTCTAGTTTTATTAGAATACGGTTTTATATACCATCATCAATTGACGTACTTTTCATAAGCTGTCAAAACGTAATGTCACTTTATGACGTCACTAAGTTAGCAACTCGATTGACTATTTATTGTTTTTAAAGAACTGAATATCTAGTTTTACAATAAATTGAAAATGAACCGAATTTGGTCTAAAATTAAGAGAGATTTTATAGTAATTGTGTTTTAAAATGTCTAAATTAGGTTGACATTGCGTTGTATCGAACACGCAAATATTTTGCCAAATAGGTACGCCAAGTGAAGTTACACCAAAAATCCTCAGTATGGTTCTTGAGGCTGACTATAGCTAATAGGGTAGTTAATAAGTATAGAGTAGCTAATAGAGTAGTTAATAAGAGTAGAGTAGCTAATAGAGTAGTTAATAAGTATAGAGTAGCTAATAGAGTAGTGATATAGAAAATGAAATTGTTTATTATGCAAGTAGGATATAAGAATCACTTTTACATGTCATATATATATTTTTTAAACCAGTTGGGGTTGGCAGTCAGTTAATTTATTTACACCATGGTTTACTTATCTGTACATAGTTTATCCTTATATAATTCGTTTAGTCATGTCGTTAAGATGGTTACCTACCTAAAAATCACAGAAAACTTTCCGTCATTTACATGTTTGTAGATACATAATTGGTGTTATTTTCTATAAATGGATACCTACCTAGTTATTATTTTGTTCCTGTGATCGTTTTGTTGTCGACTAGTAAAGTTTGAAAGTTTACATTCGTTAGTCAATCGTAGACCTTTGTCATTACAAGGGTTATAACAGAAGCACAAAAGTTTTATAAATCAGGGGTGTTTTACAAAGGGGTTTCGTGTAACCCAGAAACTTGGCTGTGGAGGTCTAGCCAGTTCCTCTCTTCTTACTCCTTCGCTGTTCTTAATTTTTGATTAATTTCGCTGCGGGATCCAAGACAGTTTAAAATCTTTTCTCTGGGTCTTGTCGAGCTTCATTGCTTATACTACCGGATACTGCATCTGAGAGGAGCGGTAGTAGAAATGTCAGTGTTAGACATACTCGAAGACATGGTGATGATGACATCAAGGAACTCAAAGGGCTGATCTCGTCCCTCTCTACTAAGGTAGAACAAAGCTTCCTAGAACTCAAGCAGAAAAATGAAGAGCTTAAAACAAGTTTGCAATTTATGTCAGACAAATATGACTTGATTCTTAAAACTCTTAAAAACCTGCAAGAAGATGGGCATAAGATAAGAAGACCATACAGAAATTGGAAGAAAAGATTGAAGGTCATGAGCGTAAAAGCTGATCGGCTACCCTAGAGATAATAAATGTACCTATATATGCTTGCGAGATGAGAAGTTTGAGTCAAAGGAAGATGCCAGTTTGATAGTGAAAACTCTGTCGAATGCTATCGGGGTAGATATATCCAGGACTGTGACACAAAAGACGTATACAGAATCCAAATCCAAAAAGAAGGTACTAAACCCATCATAGTGGAGCTCAACAGTGTCATTAAAAAGGACAAAATAATGCATATGGAAAAATACGCATGCACACAGTCGCACTTGCATAAGGGTCTAGCGTAGTAGGTATTTCATCCATTTTAGTTTGTTTTGACTGTACAGCGGAAGTGTAACAGCAGTTTACGTAGTTTTAATTATTTTTGGGATATAATATTACCTATATTAAAAATTACAAAAATCGATTCAGTAAATGATTCTGAACAAACTATTTTCACAAAGTGCATTAAGAGCGCGCTCACATATTTTGGGCGTTTGACCAAAAATACGTACTTTTTCAAGTCTTCGATAATTGTTATTTAAAGATAATAGCATAATATTTCAATAAAGAATCATAAATCTGACTTTGTTTTAGTTCGTAGAGTGATTACAATTTTGTTATTAATGTAAATATTTCGAGAAATAGCAATTTTCCGACACCCATTTCCAAGCAAATGGAAAAACATTAGGATTTTCTCTGCTTACTGTATCAAAGTGGCAGCACGAAAAAATCTGAAAAAATATATATTTACGGGTAATATAGTCCTTAAGGTTGTGGATTGATTAGAATTGCGATAAAAATTGAATCGACGCAAAAAAAAAACGATATACAAAAGCAATTCTGATCTAAAATGTATGCATTTTAAATGTTGTTTAAACATAGGGTAATAACATTTAAAAAAAAAAAAACGTAACCATACTACAGTGTAGGACTTTACCTCCCCTGTATATGTATATATATATTTTTTTTACCTTCAAATTGTTTTATTAAAATATTATAAAATAATGCCTTATTATTAGTAGATGTACATCGCGCGTGCTGTCAGCAGTGTCAGTAACGCCCGAGGGCTTGTGGAGGACGGACCTGTGTCGCTCGCACTCCCGTTTTGCATTAGTGTGCGTTACATAGTTTTAACAGATAATCCAGGGGTCGTCAACATTTAATTTTTTTATTGTACTTATGATAGATTTTAGTATAATAAATCTTGGTCAACAAACTAATGGTAACTGTTATGCTGAAGAAATCTTTATCTATGGCAAATCTATTAGAACAAAAAGTAATTCTATTAGAACAATAAAAATATTTAACACTAGCTTCTGCCCGCGACTTTGTCCGCGTAGAATAGTTCCAGGTCCCAGACTATATCTGTACCAAATTTCATTCAAATCGGTTCAGTAGCTTAAGAGGGAAAGCGTAACAGACAGACAGACAGACAGACAGACAAACAGAGTTACTTTCCCATTTATAATATTAAGTATGGATTGAAATAATGGATCGTAAGAGTAATTCACGCCAGTCACGGCTGCACCATAGGTGTTGACTCAATGGTGGTCGGATGGGAAAAAGGAGACGTCGCAGACCGCTTCGGCTGTTTAAAAGCCTCAGAGAGCCATCAGGTGGTTGTGTACGAGGATAGAGGGGAAACCTTGAGGTTCCTCAAAGCACCCGGAAACCCGTCGGAGCTAGTGCGACGAGCTTCACAAAAAATCCCACTACGCAAAGCGGGTCCGAAAGAGCCCAGCAAATGTCAGCACCGAAAAAGCCGCAAGAAAGCAGAGCAAAACCGTCAAAAAAGATGAACGCGCCCGCGCGCGTTTCCGCCTGAAAGCGATTGGCACTTTCCTCAGCGCTCTGCTCTTGTCCACTAGCCGCCCATCACCATCAGCGAAACAGGAAACGACAGTGGAGCGGTTTTTTCGAAGGAAGCCCAAAGATCCCGAACCGCGGATGCCTAATGCTAAGAGAGTTCGGGCACCACAGACCACGTCAAGAGCGCTTTCCTCGAGTACGTAGCAGTTGTGAGGGCCACACTAAGGAGGTAAACCTCAGAACCTGCAACAAAATTATGCTGACCTTCCAGCGCAAAACAGAGGGTCTGCTGAGAGTACTGCTTGAGAAAGCAGGCGGCTGTGTACGACAACGCCACATCTCAAGTCATCAGTACATGGCAGCCTATAGCGCAAAGTATGGCTTTGTGACTCTGGGCAAAGAGGAAACGGAGCGAACGGGCAAGCTTAAATTTCAAATGGCAGACGACGACCCGATAGTGACTACCGGAAAATGCACCAAAATCTATAAAAATGGCACAGTCCATTTCTGGGACCTCAGACACCTTAGCGTCGATAAAAGCTTGGGCGTACCCAATATCAGGTGGATCGATGAAACGGGGTCCGGGGCTGCGGCAAAACTACTAGGTGATAGAACACTTCGACGAGAAGAGGGACGTCGTGGCCACTAAGGGTCAATTTATACTAGTGCAGAGTCAAAGCGCATCGAAGCATCTTTCCAAAACTGAACAACTAATTCAACCTAAACTCCACAGAGTAAGGCACACATTACTCTACAGATTTAAAAAAGTCGCGCGCATTTTTCGAAATTCGCTCGTCTGTGCATGAACAACGCTGATTGGTGCGCGCGCATTGTCGCGTATACATGCGCCCACTAGCAAATCTACGCGTCACACAGAAAAGGAGAACACTATAATTCCGCTTTATTTTTCTTCTTCTTCAACTTCCGATATAAGTCTAACGTTTTACACACGTTTCAGTTACGAGAGTCAACTGTCAAATGTACCAATGTACTGTTGATGCCTATTACTACACGTAAAATAGTGCGCGCGTATTCTGGCAAATCCGCGCGCATTTGTGCGGTTTCGCTTTAGTTGTAAAAAATTTGACGCTTCGATGCGTTTCGACTCTGCGCTAGTATAAATTGACTCTAAGACGACTGAAGCTGCCAAAGATCTCGGAGAAAAGCTTGCGTACCGCTTGGGAGATCATTCTAAGACACACCTTTGTCTATGGCCTCAATCTTAGTCAACGGGTTCAAGCCGAAGTGTGGTGCAAGCAAGGTAGTCCTTATCGGAGACGTGAATCAGCTACCATTTTTGGACAGACAGAACCTTTTTGAGTTAAGGGATACCCGTCCAAACATGGTGGCTGGCATCACTCAGGAGCTCCTCTGCGCCCACCGACATCCGATCGACGTGGCATTTGCACTCTGTGAGATATACTCCGGTGTATACTCCTCAAAAACGTCGCTGTCGCAGATACACTCCCTGAAAGTGAAGGGTTATACAGGAGCGCAAATACCGACCACCGCCCAAAACACCCTATTCTTGGCCCACACTGATCAGCCGATACGGGTCCGATGAGAGGTCGCGCACCCTAACCATTCACGAGGCCCAGGGATTGACTTGCGACAGCGTCGTCGTCGCGAACACCAAGTCCAGGAGGCTAGACATCCACGACAGTGTCGACGGTGTCGATACATACGGTCAGCTGCGTCTATTTCACCGATGACGCCGATGATGCCACCGGCCGCTTAATGAAGAAAGCTATGGATGCGCCAACAAAAACGGTCGTCGAAAACAATCTCAAGACGGCCATGCAGCATTGAGCGCTCTTCTAGCGCTAGCTAAATCCCTGGTCGCTAGCGAAAAATGAGCCGACACCTGATCCCAAAATAAAGAAATTTGTCCCAAAAATTCCAAAACCTAGTGCCATAGAAATTGTTATAGACGATAAGAAACATTAGTGTCGCCGCCCGCGGGGCGTGTCTGCTTAGGTGCATGTTCTCACGCGGCTAAAAAAAATGAAAAAATTATGTAAACATAAATATATTAAGCAATGGACCCACGTAGTTTTTATTTTAGTTATAGTTGGACCAGGCTAAGTTTTAAAATGCTTTTAGAAAATGGCACAGTAGTTTTTAATAATAAACATGCTTGCTTTTATCGAATTCAGGGCCAGCTGCACATAGCAAAAAAAATTTTTTGTTTATTTGGCGTGTGGACTGGCTCTGAATTTCCTACAAAAACTGAAAAAAAAATATAGAGATAACCTATTCTGAATGAAAAATGCTACCTAATTGGAGAAATTTTATACTGTTTGCGTTCTTTCCGAAATTGTAGATTCTAGACAGTCCAGATCTATGTCCTTGAGGGAAATTGTATTATAATAACTATTTCATATTTTTTATTAAATGCACTTGCTCGTGCTACGAATAATTAAGGCGATTATCACACTGCCCCGGACCCCGCTGCATGTTGCGTGTCAACGCACCTACGCGCGTTTCTGCGGGAGTGCAGATCTGCATCATCGTGCGGGTTTTTTGTGCACTCACGCGCGTAGGTGCGTTTTGTAGATTCACGCACGGCAGCTCTCATTTATTCGCCGTTCTCTCGTTCTCGTTCATTCACACGTCACGCCCATTCAAAATCACGCGCGGCACTGCGGGATTCGGTGTGCCATACCTTGCGTCTCGCCCCGCACCTACGCGCGGGGGTGCATGTTTCTCCGCGTGTATGCGCGTGATCCGCATGAACGCGCGTGGATGCATTTTCAGTGTGTTAGACTGTGCGTGTTTTCCATACAAACGGAGATACTTACAAGCAACGGAAGAACACGCATCCACGCGCTACGCTGCATCATGCGGGGCAGTGTGAAGATCGCCTAAGTAAAAAAGTGAGCCGTCACGGGACACCTGGCAGATGTGAAACATCGTCATTATTTTGTAACAAGACTGTGACTGTATATATACACCATCATTATAGCGTGGCGACGCGTCGCCACGCCAGAAATTTGTTTTACGTGCGGCTATAGATGTTTCACATCAAAAATAAAATAAGACAAACTCACTTTCGCATTAATGATATAAGTTAGGTAAGATATAGTTATATTACCTATATGCTGTAACTTTCACTGTCCTATAATATTTTTATTTTATTATCATAATAACACGTCCCATATCTTGCATTTTTTTCTCAATTAAATCATAAGTAAACTGAACCGTGTTACGCACCCCTGTCTCTGCACGTGTGTGTATCAAGAAGCGTGCGTCGCGCACACAGGCACACTCACCGCCAGTTTCAACTGTTTTTTGAGTTCCACAATTTTGCGAGAACGCTCTTAATTCAGTTACATATTGTATAACTGTAATTCATTTCATTTCTTAATGTATAAAACAAAACTTTTTATTAAACACTACACAAAAAAATCACACATACCTAAACTTTTACATCAAGCATTACCACATATCTCAAATTATAAATAAACTAAAAACACTAAATTCCAAGTTCATCACTAAAGTACTTACACTATTTACACAATTGATGTTCTGCAGCACATACATAATCTGGACATTAACTATTAAAATTAAAATTCGATAAGGACAACTAAGATAAATTTATTGACTCTGTAGAATCATTTAATATCTCACGATCGTATGTCTGTACGGCGATCAATGTTTGAAACATTTAAACACTACCCAACCAACTTTGAACATATTGCATGTTAACATCCGAAGCCTAAATCGCAACTTTGATGGTCTCAATGTTCTAATACATTCCATTAACGTTAAATATGATATAGTAATTCTTTCTGAGTGCTGGTTAAGCAAAGTAACAGATATACCTGTATTAGCTGGCTTTACCTCAGCTAGATCTTCTTTTACCAACCAAAATGATGGGGTGGTAATCTATGTTAGCTCTGATTTGACTCATAAAGTAGTTTAACCGGTTTTCCAGGATGCTAACTGCCTTGTTCTGAGACTAGTTCTAGATACAGCTATTGTAGGAATATATCGTTCACCTTCTGTTAGAAATATAGAAAATTTTCTGATCTCCTTAAATAATATTTTAGAATCCCTGACATCAATAACAACTTTGGCTGTGCTTGGAGATTTAAATATAAATATTCGACCAGATAACAATGACCCAAACTCTGAAGAATATTTAAATACAATGGCTTTTCACGGACTCCTACCTGCCCACGTTTTCCTCTCTTCGCATTGAAAATTGTTTAGATCATGGTTTCTTAAAAACAGATAAACCCTCTACTACCTTGGTACTAGAAGAACGTGCACTGTAAGAAATCCTCTTAATTCTACTAAACCTAAAAGTATGAAACGACATTTAAACTTGCCAGGAATTTAGCTGCCTAGAAAACACTGACCTATCAGGTGTTTTAACTAACACAGATCCCAATCAAAGGGCGGAACAACTCATCTCTATTATATCTGACGCAATAAATCAGCACAGCACGCTGAAAAAAATCCCAAACAGAAAGCTGACTGTTAAACCATGGATGACCGCTGGTCTCCTGAGGTGCGTGCGAAGTCGGGACCAACTTCATAAAAAAGCAATGTAAAATCCCAAAGACCTTACCGCAAATATAATATATACAAGATACCGAAACTACTGCAATAATCTTCTGAAGACTATTAAATGCGACTTTGATCAAAAAGAACTCCTTAAGGCCAATGGCAAAATGGCAACCCCAAAACAACCTGGGGTCTCGTTAAAACTATCAGCTACAAAAACACCACACCCATTGATAAGTAAGTCAGGAGAACTTCTAAACATAGGTAGCGATCCAAAGTTGTCTGTTAATGCTATAAATAAGTATTTTGTAAACGTGCTCTTGCTAAGCAGGTTGCGCAAGGTCAGCGTATAACTAACCAAAACTTTGAATTTAGCAGCCTAATAAATCCTCAAGGTAATTAATTTGTATTACTAGAACTAAAACCTAATTGTGCAGTAGGCCACGATGGAATTCCAGCCTCAGTTATTAAATCTGCCAGACATGTACTTGTTCCAGCAATAACGCATATCTGTAATTTATGTATTACAAAAGGCATTTTCCCTGACACTTTTAAGAAGGCATTAGTCACAACAGTATTTAAGGGTGGGGATGGTGACCGTGTCGAGAATTATCGCGCTACAGTAATTCGGTTTTCGAAGAGGCGTATCAACTGAGGATGCGGTTCTTGAACTCACTAACCAAATTGTTAAGAATCTTGATTCCAGGACTAAAACTATAGGTATATTTCTTGATTTGGCCAAAGCTTTCGACACGGTCTTCACTCTTATTCTTCTTCGTGGCTTAGAAAGCCTAGGAATAAGAGATATCGCGCTAAAACTTTTCCGTGACTATCTTACAAACCGTAACCAGCGAGTTAAGGTAGACAATTACATCAGTGACGATGTGAATCTGACCTTTGGCGTACCACAGGGCAGTGTATTGAGGCCCACCCTCTTTCTT
The DNA here is from genome assembly GCA_033675125.1 of Athetis lepigone. NCBI lineage: Eukaryota > Metazoa > Arthropoda > Insecta > Lepidoptera > Noctuidae > Athetis > Athetis lepigone. The sequence goes on from CM066219.1 coordinate 3,975,891, forward strand.
CTATTTGCGAATAGACTGTGTCAGCTGTCCATCTCACACTGCAAGATACTCGTATAAGATGACACTGCGCTTGTCATAAGTGGGGAAACTTGGGAATCTGCTCACCATGCAGCTGAAAATGCTCTTGGAATAGTCATGGATTGGCTATCCCTGAACTTGTTAACGCTAAATGTGTCTAAAACCCACTATGTCCCATTCTCAGCGAACGCTGGTACACAACCTGTTATGCCGGATGTTAAAGTGCATAGCTGTCATCTTACACAACATCCTACACAGACCCCTTGTATCTGCCCTGCCATTCTTAGAAGCTCCTGTGTTAAATACTTGGGCGTGCATATTGATAACACATTGAATTGGCAAAAACACATCAGTATAGCAGTTACTCGTGTTCGCAAATTATTTTTTCCTATGAAAAAACTAAGAAGAGTAGTTGCCGACCGATTATTAAAAACGATTTATTTTGCTCTAGCCCAATCACTTCTTAGCTATTGCATTGCAGTCTGGGGTGGCGCACTTTAAACTTATTTACTTCGTCTTGAGAGGGCACAACCAGCAATCTTGAAAGTCATGTTTTATAAACCGTACCGATACCCAACTACCCAGCTTTATAAAGATTCATCTGTACTCACTGTCCGAAAGCTCTGTGCACTTAGCATCATTTTACGTGTTCACTCATCATTACCCTATGACCCGAGACTGCTAGGGCAAAATAAACGACGTAAAGATCCCGTATGCCGTATACGTGTCACCGTCAATACTGCTTTGGCGAGGCGTAGCTACCTGTATCTTAGCAGCCACCTTTACAATCTTATTAATGAAACTTGTAACGTGTATTCATTACAGAAATTTAAATGTAAAAATGTAGTTTGTACTTTTCTTCAAAAATTATCGTACGATGAGACTGAATTGCTCTTTGCGAAAAAATCGTACTAGAACGAACTGTCTTAGTGAGATTTTTAACACTGTATCACCTATATTGTGCACAATACACACACACACACACACACACACACGCACAAACACGAAAACACACACACACGCGCTCATGCGCGCACAATCACATACTTACCTTTTAACTTGCTTTTTATTTTTTTTATTTTAACCTTTAATAGCTAAATTAAGTTTTTATGTTTGAAATTTCACCCAGATAATGCAACAAACTGCTAATAAACTGTTAGAGGAAGCCTTTTAACTTGCTTTTTATTTTTTTATTTTAAACTTTTCATAGCTAAATTAAGTTTTTATGTTTGAAATTTCACCCAGATAATGCAACAAACTGCTAATAAACTGTTAGAGGAAGGCGCCTGTGTCTGTAACACAGTTTATACTAGCACAGACACAGACGTTCACTCTGTCTCAAATTAGGCATAGCATTTGACATAATTATGGCGTTTTTACTTTTTTATTGAGATGGAAAAATTGTATTTGGCTTTTGATAATAAAAGATTATTATTATTATTACTTGTTGGTGCTTAAACTTGATGAATTCTAGTATTCTAACCCTTGACCAAGGGTTTAAAGAATTCCCAAAAAAAATATATTTGTCCCTACTCTTCACAATAACACACGCTCCTAGTTTCATGTCTCCAGGACCAGCGGTTTGGGCTGAGCGTTGATATATCAAGAGTCAGTCAAACGTACAGTTTACCATTTTATATATATAGTCTCATGGTTAAGGCTGTGCGTTGATATAGCAACAGTCTGTCGATCCGACAGTTTACCATTCTATATTATAGTCTCACTGGGTACTTGTGTCTTATTATACAAGGCAGATTAGCGAATTCTGAACGAAATATAAAATTCAGGTTTCCTCACGATGTTTTTTCCTTCATCGATGTCCGTGGCCTCACGTATCAGAGGAGTGCGCTAAATCACAGGTAGTTAAGTACCTAAATAATAAAACATTTTACCTGTTACTTGCTTAATAGTTACTATTACATTAAGAAAAACCCGTCGGGGATTAGGTTACTTTCCTTTGGTAGAGAAAATAATATACCTACGAAACGAAGCTTAGTTAAATTGGTTAAAACCTCGTATTCATGGTAAAAATTTGTTTAGCAACATTGTTTCATCAACATGTTGCCGAGTTGCTGTCAACATATTGCGGGCAACACTTGTGCTGTGGAGTTGATCACGCCATGTTGTTGGAAATGGAACTTAAGTGGAAATTTATTTATTACTAGCTTTCGCCCGCGGCTTCGCCTGCGTGGATGTCGAACTTCTATCCACTATTTTAAACCTTTAAGGGTTGAATTAAAAAAAAACCTTTCATAGTGGCTGTTTACACTTCACAAAGAATTAACCCTCCAAGTTTCATGTCTGGTAGTCGTCTTACGACTCTCGACGCCTACGCCTGTGTCTCACGCCGCCTCCTTCTCCAGCGTGACTGATTCGGAGAAGGAGGCAACGGCTTCCTATTCAGTCTCGCCCCGGAGCATGGCCTGAACCAGCGCCGGGCGCGAGAGGTCACCGCCGCCGATCACCTCTGCAAAGACACGACGGTTGCCCGCCAATGCGGGGCACACCTCCACCGTGTCCTCCCGGCCGTCGTTGCCGCAGTGGTGACACCCAGGCGTCGCTTCCGCCAGATTCTGACACAGAAATCCTCCCAAAATGTCCGTGTCAGGTGAGGACCTGCTTCCGGCTATACGTGAGAGTGCCTAATGCTTCTCCAGCCATTCCTCAAAGAGGTGTGCTTAGCACTAGGTTGCAACAGTCGCAGTCTTCATTCCGCCATGAGATCCGCCGGAGCTCAGCCCTCCCACTGCGATTAGCCGCGGCAGCGGAGTTTCGTCCCGGGCGGCGTTGCACTTCCACACGCCATCGCCACTGGTACGTGTGTTCAAGGACTGTTGCCTCATCCCACGGCGGTATGCCGTCCGGCTAGAAGGCTCGCCACCTCGCAGGAGATCGTGCGGTAATCCCGCACCATCGGAATCGCCATGACCCTCTGGGACGCCCTGGTTGGGCGCCCACACTGGTGCCCCGTTGAGGTACATGGACCTCACGATCCTCGCATACCCGCGATAAGTTAGGTTTTTGGTTACTGATCGGCTCCCGTGGCTCATGGTGCAATGTTTTGTAGCACAATATTATGTGTTCTAGCCTTTTTATTTTCCGTTCGTACCATCATTATACGTGGGACACTCAGAAAGTTTTGAGAAACTAAAAAACTATCTTCTGTAGATAAAATATTTTTATTGAATCTTTTCAAAGAACTCTTCAGCAGCCTCTATACAAAGTTTCATGCGTCTAAACCAGTCTTCAACACTTTTTTTTTAGTCCGACGCAGACACCTCTTTCACGGCCTTCTCGAAGGCTGCTAGCGCGTTTTTCGGCGATGAAAACTGTATCCCTTTTAGAAGATTTTTTATTTTAGAGAATAATAAGAAGTCACACGGTGCCAGATCAGCATTGTAAGGAGGGTGCTCGAAGACTCCAACCTCTGTGGTGTCCAGGAAGTTCCTCGTTTTGAGCGCTGAGTGCGCGGGCGCGTTTTCATGGTGAAGCAGAATCCCGCGGAGCCCGGTGTTCGGTCGCTTGTTGCTCATTGCAGACAAAACTTCTGGCAAGCATTTTGTGGTATACCATTTGTCTTTAATGCGGCTTTGGTCTTGTAATGAAATTGCATTCAGATACCCCGTGAAAGTGAAGAAACTAGCGATCAAAAAATTGCCAGCGCTTCTCGATCGCTTCACTTTCGTAGGCGTTGGTTCGTTTTGAAACGGCCTAACTGTCGGCTGACACTTTGTTTTTGGATCGTATTGATAAATCCAGGATTTGTCACCTGTCACAATGTCGTAAACGCGCAAAGACGAACCTGCTTCAAATTTTTTAACCATATCGCGGCACCAATCCACACTGGCCTGCTTCTGAGCTTTGGTGAAGATTTGCGGCACCTAGTGGCATACTATCCTCCTCATCGGAAGATATTCGTGTAGAATCTGGTAAAGGCTTCCTGATCCAATCTGCAGGGTATGCTGAATCTTTTCGTATGCAATTCGCTTGTTTTCTTGAATATTTTTTTTTAATGCCAGCACACCTTCTTCCGTGACTGCCGTGTTAGGACGACCACTCCTTTGTTTATCCCTCAAAGTAAAGTGACCGCACTTAAACTCGCAATTCTAGTGTTACACGGTAGCTTTTGTAAGTCCTTCATCCATAAAAGCAATTTGAAGTCGATCAAATGACTCATCAGATTTTAAGCCACATTCAAAGTCGTAGAAAATCATCGCACGAAAATGTTCACGATGCAGATCCATTTTTAAAAGAGACACGTTAATTTCTTTTGGCTCTCAAAAAAATGTGGAGGAAAATTCAAAATTGGAACAATGGTATTTTTACTTTTAAATAACCAAATTATTCAAAATAATTAAAAAATGGCTAGTGTCTTATACATAAAAACGTTTTTTCTCAAAACTTTCTGAGTGACCTAGTATTGCTGCGGAGTAATTTTAAAAGTCTGTGATATCTCTAAAGATATTTATTGAAATAAAATTATGTAAGCCGCATTTTTGTACAAAATTAAAAACTTGTATTGGATAACGTATTTATATTGATAAGGATTAATACTATATTCAATAAAACACCTTGGCAAATTATGCACTATTTTGATCTAATTTCATTGCCATAAAAATCTTTTTAAGAGGAACAGAATTGTTCCTCTTAAAAAGATTTTATTTAGTATACATATATATATATATAGTACTTACATAATTTTTGCGAAACTTCAACATTTACGCAGCGCACGCAACGGAATCTCTCAAAAGGAATATTTTTCTCCCCGTGTTTGTCACACTTTTCATTACTGCTCGGCTCCTATGTGTCTTAGCGTTATGTTATATAGCCTATAACCTGCCCAGGAGTATGGATTACCATCGTACCAAGTTTCATTAAAATCCTTTCAGTAGTTTTTAACCCATGCGTGCATATACGGCTAGACAAAAAAATTTTGTAATCAGTATCGATCACCAATCATCCTCCAATATTAATTTTAAAAATATATTCAATGTTCAGAATTTACCTCTCTACAGCTTTATTATAAGTATAGATATAGATTCAAGTTTATATCATTCGATTTTCAACTGTTTATCTTGATTTTTTATTTTCATCCTGTAAAGCCTTTTTACCGTGGTTAAAAGCCAGTAAGTCTGACCAGTCTAATCAAGGGTTATCGTGCGGCCCAGTAACTGCCGTAACTGGATTGTGGAGGTCTGATAGGCAGACCCCAACATAGTCGGGAAACGGCTAGGGAGATGAAAATGAAACCCTTACGGTTACAACAATAATGTTTTGTCAGTAGTACAGTCAAAGTGGAATATTACAGTGTTTGAGTTTTAACCGTAATCGTACGGAACAATAGAATGTTATTTTTTTAGTTTTATTAGCAGTGATGTTTGTTATGGCAATAATGGTAGAATGGTATGGATTACCTGCCACTAAGGCAATTTCTCTATTGGACACAAGCCCCCTAGACAAGTGGCATTGTAGACTAGATGGTGGAATAGAATAGATTGTCAAATGTATGGAGATGTCAAATTACCTAGCGAAAGCTTATGTCAACCTCATTCATTTGACAATCTATTCTATTCCGCCATCTATTCTACAATGCCACTTGTCTAGGGGGGCAGGTTGCGCAATACTTCACGTTGCGAAATTTGGTGTCCTTTTTATGTGAGAAAACTATAATAAACAAAGTTTAAGTTTTCTTCTCTATTTAACATCTACACTACTACAGCTAGCTTGGTTTACTTTTTTTTACAAGTTATACTGTCCCACTGCTGGGCATAGGTCTCCCTGATATCTTTCCACTGCTCTTTAGGCAATGGGTTCTCCTGCCAGTCTTCCATAAAGGGCTGTAAGTCTTCCTGCCAGCATTAGCTTGAATTTTTTTTTAAACAAACATGCTCCGCGCTTCATAGTGATGTTGGATAGGAAGGAGGAATACCCTCATAAATTATGCTATTGTACATGAAAAATAAATGGTCCAGATAGATGCCTCAAGTACACCATGTCGCCTGACCTTACTGCAATATTGACCCAATTATCTGAAGCACAAGCCTCACTAAAGTGATTGCTCTTCAGCCGTTTCATATTGTACACGTTCACAATGATAACAAGATTATTACTGAAAATAAACTTAAGCACAAACATGTAAAATATGGTAGACATAATAAGATGTTATAAAATAATAAGTATGCAAAGACAATATTTAAAACTTTAAATTTACATTAAGGTCCAATTTGAACTATTATAATCATATACCTAGACTATAATTAATGGACTAACAATGTACATAGAAAATATAAAAATTAACAATGTTAAAATTATTATGATTATTTTAACTAAATAAAAGAGAAATAATTAAAAAGGGCTCACAGCGAAAACCAATTTTACAGGTGCTTTTATTAAAAAATTCTTTGGTTGTTTAAAAACTCTCCTGAAATGAAATTATGCATTTTTTTGGCATTTGTCAGAGGACGGAATTTTATCTTTTCGATATCAAGAGTTAGGGAAGTTAGGGGGTTGTGTTGTGACATTTGTCCCATGGCCGCCATCTTGGGAAAAGGGGCTTGAATTATTTTTTTGGTTTACCTTAACCTGAAAATAAACTAATTTTTGTCATTTTTTTACTAAACCCTCGCTTTCCGTCCGCCTTTCTGTCCGTAAGTCTATCAGCTGTATGTATGTGTGAGCTGCATCAACCCGTAATATTGATTCCTTCGAACACACGTGGTTCGAGACACAATAGAAAGACAATAATAGCAGTGCGACAACTGGCTGTCGCTTGGTCGTCGAAAGGCGGTAAAGTTAAAGTTCACTGTGCTCATATTTCTAATTTCTCTAATAGTTTCGGCTGTGCGTCGCATACGGAACTCCTGAAAACCGGCAAAAAACAGACATGAATGAACGTAAATCTTTAATCAACCAGCATAATACACTAAGTATTAACCTTGAACTTGATGTGTTTCCGCCTACCGTGTACAATCGGGGCCTATGTATAAAGTTAAGGCCGAAAAAAGATCGATTAACACTCTTTATATTTTATCTGTACACATACACTTATTTAACCTTCGAACACACGTTATTCGAGGCAGCCGGCTGTCGCTTGGTCGTTGCAAGGTTAAATCATTAGTTTGGTCTTCGCAATTTCACCCGCATAAATTTCTCTTTGGTCTTTGAGTACTTACCGCTCTGCTCCTGTGGGACATGTTATGTAGCCTTTTCCTTATTATGATGACGCATACTTAAGTTACCCTATATTATTGTAAAGATTCTTAATAAACCCTTTAGAAATTTTTGCGTGAAGAATATTCATCTATCCTTATTAACTTTCACAATTACAATATTACTAGCTTTCACTCGTGGCTTCGTCTGCGTTTATATCGACTTCCTCAAGGGCCTCATGATGTATGAGAAATGGACGGTCTCCTTATTTATCAATAGTGTCATAAATCAGCTGTTTAGTTCATTCTTAAAATATTTAATTCATTCATCTTGTGGGTATTACAGTTTGGTAGACTAGAATCAGGTATTGAATTCATTAACCTTGATGACATATTTCTAATCAAAGGCTAGAAACAAGTTCAAGGAGTCATCTCGTGTTCTTGGTTATAAGAACACGTGTATGATCTCCATACTATAATTTAATAACCGTACAATTGTCATTTAAAAATTATAATATTATTTTCAAACTGGACATTGGCAGAAATCACCGAAAATTCGGTGGATTGCCATATTAAATATAAAAGTTGAAGTTGAAGTTGAACAAGTTCTATTAAATGTAAGAAAACCAAAGAGTTTTTTTTGTTTAAACATTCTAAAATTTGGGACTCGTCAATATAATTAGTCAGATATAGATTTAAACGTTGTAGGGGTAAGCTCTGAATTTACTTAGCCAATTGTGAATATTCTTTTACCAACTGATAGTAGGCTGCATAACTTCACGCTATGGCCCACGGTAGTTGAGCAGTAGTGTCTAAAGACCTAACCTAACGTGGGCGAAACAGCGTGGAACAGATTCTGCATAAAAATTAGCTGAATAATGCTCAAAAAATGTGCGTAGACCGCAAGCTTGACGGCTTTTCTCATTTTTTTTTGGACTCACACACGGTCATCTGATCCCATACTAAGCAGAGCTTGTACTATGGTAACCAGACATCTGATAAACATACTAATACTAGCTTTTGTCCGCGGCTCAGCTCGCGTTAGAAAGAGACAAAAAGTAGCCTATGTTACTCTCCATCCCTTTAACTATCTCCACTTAAAAAATCACGTTAATTCGTCGCTCCGTTTTGCCGTGAAACACACAGACAAACACAGTTAAACATACAGACATACAGACAGACAGACAGACGCACTTTCCCATTTATAATATTAGTATGGATAAGTTATAAATACATACATAATATATAAATAAATTACACCCAGACACAAAACAAACAATCATCACACAAAGTTTGTCCTGGGTGGACATCGAACCCACGATCTCCGGCTTAGCAGTCAGGGTAACCAATAGACTAAACAGGCCCGTCAAACCCGGCCCGGTTTTTTTTATTGTTACGGCTGGTAGAAGCCGCGTGTGTGTGACCACCGAAATGAGAATCGAGCTGAACAAGTGTGGGTAATCCAGGCTTATCAATCAGTCGTTGACCTGTCCATCTGTATTTACCGTAGTGACTGGCAAATACCTGACAATCTGAAGTAGTCACAAAGATTAAGAATGAAAAGTTTTTGTTTTGAGTCTGTAATGCGTAAGTGAAATTTTAATCTGGTGCTTGCAGCATTAAGCGGACAGATGTGCGTTGATTTTTATGGAGATTAGCTGCATAGTGCTGAATAAATGTGCGCAGTCCCGTAAGCCAAATAAATATGTTTTCTTTTTTTCTTTAAGTTTGACGGCTTTTTAGGGTTCTGTAGTCAACTAGGAACCCTTATAGTTTCGCCATGTCTGTCTGTCTGTCCGTCCGTCCTCGCTAAATCTCTGTGACCGTTAGCACTAGAAAGCTGAAATTTGGTACCAATATGTATATCAATCACGCTGACAAAGTGGTAAAAAAAAAATTGGAAAAAAAAAACGTTTTATTAGGGTAGCCCCCTATGTAACTAGGGAAGTAGTTTTTTTTTTAATTACAACCCTGACGTGTGATATATTGTTGGATAGGTATTTAAAAATGGATAGGGGTTTACTAAAATCATTTTTTGGTAATGTCAATAATTTCGGAAATAATCGCTCCAAAAGAAAAAATCAAAGCGTCCCCCCCCTCTAACTTTTGACCCGTTAGGTTTAAAAAATATGAAAAAAATCTGGAAAGTAGAACTTTATAAGGACTTTCTAGGAAAATTATTTTGAACTTGATAGAAAGAACAGTTTTTGTACAAAAAAGACAAAAAGTTTGTACTGCGTACTTAGTATGTCAACGTAACAAATAGCCTTTTTTTTTTAACTTATAAGTACACTTATTGTGACGGACGGGAAACTACGGAACCCTACATTGAGCGTGGCCCGACACGCTCTTGGCCGGTTTTTTCATACTTACGACGCTGAACGCGGCTGATAGAAGCCGAACTATAGATATAAGTGTGCCCAAAATCGTTTGGCGAACCGTGAATGGATCTGATGAAGTGATCCCTTGACCCTTTACACTAGGTTTGACAAATCTCTGCACTTACCGTGATTGACCAGCGCCTTAAGTTTATCGACGTATTTTTAGTGGGTTATGGGACATCCCGCCCACAAACGATCTCGCCCCCGGGCGAGATGTCCACTTTTTAAAATGTGCATGGATATATTCGCCCGAAAAATAATGTACTGTTTAAATATGGTCATTTGACTTTATGGTTTCCAGATTCATCTGATATTTTGTAAAAAAATATATACTTTTTAGCCATTACTTTTTAATAGGAGACTTCCCAGTATCATTTATTTTACACAGTACATTATTTTTCGTGCGAATATACCCATGCATATTTTAAAAAGTGGACATCTCGCCCGGGGGCGATATCTTTCGTGGGCGGGATGTCCCATAACCCTTCTTGTGGCCGTGTTATTAAGAGCTTCGAAAATATCTGTAAAGTTCCTTAATTTGACAGGACTTAACTAATATTTTGTCTTGTGTGTAAACAAGGAAATCGGCACCATTAGCTGATAGTGTTCAATAAATATGTGTAATCCCTTTAGTTTGACGTTTTTTCTCGTGAGACGCTGAGCGCGGCTAAGGGTGAGGCCAAACGAGCGTAATTTTGTGAGTTGTGAGTCGCTCAATTTCGGTCGCTGTCATAGAAAAAGTCTTGCAACGCAAAAGTGGCCTCACGCTTTCTATGAAAGCGACCGAAATTCAGCGACTCACATCGGTTGGCCTCACCCTAAAAGCCGGACTATGTAAATCTAAGATTGTCAATAAGACGTGGACCCGTCCACCAGTACTTACCGTGATAACTAGGCATATACCAGATTATCTCAAGTAGTAGGAAAGTTTTTGTGCGTCTCTAGTGTGTAAGTGAACTGTGAAATAATCTACAGTGTAACAACAGACAAAATAAAGATAAGCGTGCAGACGCACTAGAAAAATGTTTATCAAAACTTGTTACTTTAGTTTAGCGCAGTGTTTTTCAATCTTATTGACTTAGTGACCCCCTTACAAGATGAGAAAAGCTGGCGATATATTAAGAATTTATAATTTAAAAGGCTACAATAATTATTTTATTTGAACTCTTACTTATTGTGCAAAATATTTTTTTTTAAATTCTCAAACCTCTTCCTTATAATGTTAAAGTTGAAGTTGTCATTTATATACTACTTGTTGTCTCCCGCGGTTCTATTCACGATATTGATTATTGATGTAACATAACCTTTCTCAATAAGTAGGTTATCCAAGTAATTTTTTTTTCTAGTAACTCTAGTAGTTCCAGAGACTAACGCGCTTAACCAAACAAGCAACTACTAAACAAACAAACTTTTCAGCTATATAACATTAGTATAGATTGTAAATATTCCATACATATGTCACGTTTTCAGCATAACTAGTTGAAAATCACAGAATAAACAAAACGCACCGTGTCCCATGTTTATTCAATAACTACGGAAAAAGACGGTTTGCGGAATGTCGCACTTTGATTTAGAACTTAGCAGAGATTAAGAAAATATTTTGTGGCCTTAGAGACTTAATGTCAGTGTAAGGAAATTTCCGTCTTGACATACCTACGTAACGCTGATACCGACGGTTTTTTTTTGTAATTATCCTTTCAACGACCAAGCGACAGCCGGCTGTCGCGCTGCTACTGTCTTTCTGTTGTGTCTCGAACCACGTGTGCTCGAAGGTTTAATATTTTATTTATTTGCAGGAATGAATTGGAGTATTTCTATTTTTTTAATGAATTTCAAACTATTACTTTTGTTTGAAATACTAATTTTATTTATTGTATTTCTCAGACAGCTAAAACTTTCACAAATGATTTAATTCTGTTACCCCTAAGGCAACAAATAATAAGAACAAAATAAAATATTTATTCAATTCTTTGAATAAATATTTTAGGGCTAAAGTTTTGTTTTATAATTTAATTTGTTCACAACTGTGTAACTGCTAACACTAAATCTGCGACTATAAAATCTTAAAATGGAAAGTTTAATCACCAATTTAGACTTGTTTGTTCTTCTACGAAGTGAGAGTACTTCATTTGATCATGAAGTATTGTTTAGTGCAGTTGTATCCCGCATAGGCGATTGCCTGTCTGACGAAGATTATGTTGTTCTCAAAGAATTTTGTCGGAGATTTACGCGAGCCGCTTTACAAAGGTGGGGGAAATCCAACCGATTCCTTGATAATTTCAGGAGAAAGTACGAGAATTGGTTGGGAGCAAATATTGATTGGCCGAGTTTTGTGCAAACTTTAGTTAATCAAGAACCAAGTGTTGATGAGATACCAAGAGCGCCCTCAGTCTCTCCAGAACCGTCGACATCAACGTCCATTGGAACAATGACGAAAAGATCCCGTAAACCATTCGAAGACCTGGGAAGTAAACAAAAAAAGAGAAGATCTGATGAACACACAGGCGAAGGTTCCAGTGAATTGGCATATGCAGCTGCAGCACGTTTAAAAGAAGAAGGGCATGGAGATATCGCCTCTGTCATCGAATACATGATGAAAAATCCTGAAGCAGCCGCTAAATTAAATGAAACGCTTAAGAAACCAGCGAAAACAATCATATATACCCCAGCAAAGGCGCTTTGATTGCTTCTTTCGCTAAAACTCTCAAAGTGGCAATATATTACGTTGCGTGAGGCTGCCATTCGAGAAGGTGCTAAAGATATTTATCCATCTTACTATAAAGTGCAACAAACTAAGCTTGATTGCTACCCTCCGAAGCAATCAGTGACAGTTACTGATTCATCGGCTAGGATTACACTTCAAGCTTTACTTGATATCACGGTTACTTGAATCCTTCTTAGCCTTTCTAACGATGAGCTTAACAAGCATTTGTATCTGATATCCAAGTGGGGTTTTGACGGTGCTTCTATCCAAAGCCGATACAAGCAGAAAAATGAGGGTGAGGAAGATGATTCAAGCATTTTCATGACCTCCTTGGTGCCACTAAAATCTGACAGATGGAGACAACATTTTATGGACGAACCCAAAACCATGCTCAGTTTTGTATTGTCGTCCAGTTCAGTTTACTTTTGTAAAGAGAGTGAAGCAGTTGTCCTTGGGCTGAAAAAACAAATGGATGAAGAAATTGAGGCCCTTATCCCACAGAGTGCAATAATAATAATAGGGTGACTCATCACTAATGATGACGATGATCGACGCTAAAGTCTGTACTTACCTTTCTGAAGCTAGATCAAATGCATCGTGCTACCTGTGCTTAGCAAAGCCTACAGAAATGAACCGCTTAGATGCTGTAACATCAAAAATTGTGGTTCGGACCTGTATGAGTTTGGCTTGTCATCCCTACACGCCCGTATAAATTGTATGGAATGTCTGTTACACATTGCATACAAACTGGACTTCAAACGGTGGCCGAGAAGTGATGAGCACAAAGAAATGCTACAGACAAGAAAGAAAATAATTCAAAATAAATTCAAAGATGAGCTCAATCTGTTGATTGATATAGTAAAAAAGGCTCGGGAACCACCAATGACGGGAATACTGCAAGAAAATTCTTTGAGTTTTCTAATAAAACCGCAGCTATAACCGGTTTGGATGAAGACCTCATCAAAAGATTTGCTGTAATTTTACAAGCAATTACATCTGGAGAGCAGATTGATATAATAAAATTTAGAGATTATGCTCGCAAAACAGCAGAAAAGTACGTATTACTATACGACTGGTTCTACATGTCGTCAACCGTTCATAAGTTACTAATCCATGGGGCTGACATAATCGAGAAAAATAATATTGTGCCGATTGGGACTCTCTCGGAAGAAGCCTCAGAGTCTCGAAACAAAGATTTAGGAGGTTTCGAGAACATCATTCGCGGAAAAGAAGCAGGCAGGATTCCAATCAAGACATTTTAAATATGCTTGTTGTTTCTTCGGACCTTTGCTAAGTGCACAAAGGCCTAAGTTAGATGCCAAGAAAAAGCAGAGCTTTTTTGCTGAAACTCTCGACTTAATTCAATTTCAGGAAACTGAGTTCGAATTTTTGGATATATCCAATCTGGATGCTGACTCAGAATTGGAGTCTGACAACGAGAGTGATAAGGAAAATTTGTAAAAAAGATATATATGTACATATTTGTAAATTTGTATTTGAGTGTGTTTGGGTTTTTTTGTATATTTAATGATATTTTTTTTTTTTTATTTATTTTACTTTATTTTACGAAGCTTAGTATTAATTCCTTAAATTAACTTATTTGTATAAAATATAACTTCAAAGGTACTTCAATATAAATCTTTTTTATTTAAATTATATAAATGTGTCAAAAACAGCAATTTTTTTATTTTAATTTTTCTTGTTTCGTGTGTTCTTAATATTGGGTTAATAACATATCGAACTTTTTAACTTAGACACTAAAAGGGATCGTTTTACATGTAAAAATAAATAAAAATATTTTGACGATTTTTTTAAAAAAAAACGGCATTAAATTTTTCGTCCTATCGCCAACCAAAAAATCATAAATAATTAGCACTATGACCATCTTCAAGGATATTACGGTTAAACATGCCGTTTAGGAGATAATTCGATTTTTCATACTAGCTTCATACAAATTTTTCGTAAAAAAATTATATTTCCTTCGTTTTTGGGTAGAATTAACTCGGGTGTCATTTTTGTACATAGTAATGACTAATAGAAGCGATTTTTTTTTTATCTAGCCTATGCTGTCCAACTGCTGGGCAAAGGCCTCCCCCAACTCCTTCCAGACTTCCTTTTCCCCCGCATCCTCGAACCAGCCCTCGTGGTATGCATCAAGCTCATCGCGCCACCTTTTCCTGGGCCGGCCTCGGAGACGACGTCCATCCTCTGGCACCCACTGTGTGGAGATTCTAGCCGAATAATAATAATAATAATAGAAGCGATATCCGGCATAAAAACAAGCACTTGCAAATTGAAATCCCTAAGTCTATGAAAGCCGATTTTCAGCCCACCGTGCGCCGTTGGAAGCGGTTGAACAGTTTTGTAACGTAAAGACTAGCTTCACCCCGCGGCTTCGCTCGCGTTAGAAAGAGACAAAAAGTAGCCTATGTTACTCTCCATCCCTTCAACTATCTCCACTTAAAAAATCACGTCAATCCGTCGCTCCGTTTTGCCGTGAAAGAAAGACAAACAGACAGACAGACAGACAGACAGACAGACAGACACACTTTCCCATTTATAATATTAGTATGGACTTTTTTTTTTTTTTTTTTTTATTGGGACAATCCCACCACACTATTCCCAACCACTGCAACTCCTGAAAGCCAGAATCAACAGTGGAGTCCGCCAGAAAAGCGCCGAGCAATGAAGCTTGACGAGTCCCGGAGAAACGATTCAACTGTCTTGGATCCCGCAACGAAATTAATCAGAAAAACAACGGAGGAGTAAGAAAGTATATTTTTTCCACTTCCCTCCATAACAAGCAGGAGACAGAACAGAACTAGGCGATAGGCACCAAGGGGCAATTACAACTGGGAAGCCCAGATTGCCTAGCACCACGGAATATGATCTGTTAAAAATTAATGGGTCCTAAATTGTGAGCTGTTACGAATGATTCCAATAGTAGGTATGGCAAAAACGCTTGAACGCACGGAAATTGGTTCTGGTTTCCACAAGGTCCGTATAATAAACAACACCGGATGTAACCTGTAAACTATCCAACATAACATTGCGCTCATTCTGCCAAAGAATACACTCCCATAGGATGTGATGTGCAGATTTGTTCGAATTCACAGTTCGATGTGGAACATTGACACAATGGCGAAGCAACAAGTTTGAAAGAATATAGTTTACTTTTAAAATTGCCATGACCTGTGAGAAATTGAGCAACGCAATGATCAACCTCCAACCATGTCTTAGCCAGCCGCTCACGAACGGATGGAAAGAACAGATTAGTATGGACTAGTAGTTCCTGAGATTAGCGCGTTTAAACAAACAAACAAAAAAGTCGGTATACGGGCGAAAGTTTTACGTGACAACGACTTTGCCCGAGTGGAAGGGGACGCGTGCCTCTCACTCGCTCTCATTGTGAGCGCATAACGTGAGCGGAGCGTAACGCAGTTTCTTGAAGTGTCACCCGGCAAACCAATTTATAAGACGTTGTCACGTCAAAAAACCAACAAACAAACAAACTCTTCCGCTTTATAATATAGTATAGATATTCGAACACCGTCCATACGGAACGTAAATAAGGATCGCCGCAAACAAGTGTCATTCGGAACGTACAAAAGGATCGCCGCAAACATGTTTGTCGAACAGAGTGTTCGTTGTTCGTTCGGTACGCACGTGCGAACCAAGTTGTTGCGTATCATGCAACGCAACAAATTTGTTCGTACGTGCGTACGCGGCTTATCATGTCTCCGGAAGAGGTAGTGTTGTACAGTGCGGCTTATGTAATGATGAATGCATCAAGAACAAAAAAGAAGAGAAGATAAAGATCACTTGTTGTTTCGCAAGTACTGTTTAATCAATTATTTTATTTTGTCAACTTACAATATTTTCCTTTGCTTATTTATTATTTTTAGTTTCTCAGTATAAAATGTACGTTGAAATGCGTCTATACAGCTAACAGCTACGCATTCGTGGACGGTGGTCTCTAACACTTAAAGAACTATGTTATGTAAAAACATCTGGTTTAATCTTATTTGATATTAGTCAGTAAATATTATTTATCGTTTTTCTACAAAGTCACAACGATGTGTTAATTGTATACACAGATTGTATATAACAACTTAGATTTAAAAATAACATAATATGTGTACATAGTGTTTGGGATTTTTTCAATTATTTTCATGTTGATCGCGTACGAGGTGTTACTTACCGAAAATTTTTCAATTTCATGAAAACATGTAACTGATGTAATTTCCTAATATTTTTTTGTTTATCTTAACATTATAGGCTTCAATAAAAGACAACGCCATTATTTCTCACGGTTTGTTTTAAATAAATATAATATAATGTGCGAGAGTTTTCGTAAAAAACTACTATTTTAAGCCTTTACACATAATATAAGGTACCTATAGTTAGTTACGTTAGTTACACAAACGCTAATCTTAAATAATTAACAAATGAAAAGAAATAGTTTAGTTATATATTTATGTTGGTACCTATACCTAGTTACCTACTACTTCTGACTGACTGATATTAGATAGACAGCGAAATATTTTTTTACTAGCGACCGCCCAAATTTCGCAGGGTGTTACCAGTCTTTAAAATCCTGGCTTTTCTCTAGTATAATAATCATGGATTGGATATACATACTCCTTCTGTACGCGTCGTTCAGCTTTCAGCGTCTGTTCACCTTCGCGTGTCTGTGAAATATTCTTATTTCATTTTTCAGTTGAATTTTCTACAAAAAGCGTGTTTTTTTTGTTTATATTTTTTACCGAATTATTGCATTGACCTGTCTTTGGCAAGTGTTCAAAAATTGAATTGAATCTGACACAGTCGGTTATTACATACAAACATACTCTTATAAACGTGGCAAAATCGTTGCTTTCTATGTATAGACATAAGCTGAATAAATGTCCGTAGACCTTAAGGCTGAGGCTACACTAGCCTGCGACGCGAGCTGCGGCACATGAGCGATTGAAACAAACATGGATACTCACCGTGTATGGCTACCTACACCGTTCATCAAATATTACTAGCGATCTTTGATTTCTTTATGCGACAGGAGCTACAATACTGTAATCACGGCACCGGCTACATCGACGTATCTGTGAATTGAATCGAATATACGACAGATTTTCGCTTATAATTGTAGCCATTCACGTTCACCTCGTTTCGCTCTTCCAGTCGCATCGCAAATCGCTGCCTACTGTAGCCTCAGCCTGTCTACGAATTGTCTACATCTAATCTGTTTTGTAATATAAATAAAATGTAGACCAGTGCTTAAAAAGAACGTGAGTTGTGCAAATACTAGAAAGAATGTAAAAGATAATTTTGTCTTATAATTCTGTCGTCTGATGAAGGCTTCGAGTTATTTAATTTACATAACGCGTTTGTTTGTTATCGTTCAGCGAACCAAAGTAAGCAGAGATTATTCAATATTTTTTTAATGATAGGTATTTTTATTTTGTTTAAGAATTGAATTTTTTGAAGAAATTGTATGCCGTAAATGGCCGTAATTAATAAAACTTAAGTTATTGTGTCTCGCGCGTATATCAATTCTGGCGGCAAGGTTAAAGCAGTTATGTAGTTTGTGTGTTAATCTGAAGTCTGAGTTGAAAGTTTTTATGTGACTGAATGCGTGTAGCTTTACAGTTCCTAAAACGGTGACGAATGATGATAAGTTGGTTTTAAGTTTTGTAGATAACAACTCACACACTTTTTAGTGAATCAAAATGAATGAACGTATTATTTGTATGACTAGCGACCCGCCCCAGCTCGTACGGGTGTTACAAATCTTTAAAAATCCGGCTTTTCTCTATTATGATTTATTAAATTTAAATAGAACGGCCGAAGCCAATTATACTATTAAACATAATATATATATTTTACTAACTCAGTCATGCATTCTTCTCACCAAAAACCAAACATTCTGACATTATTTTCTTCCATTCATCTGCAAACATATCTACATATAACATATAAACATATACTTGCAGTGTTTGAGTTCAGAAGAGCGTTACGGCCAATGTTACGACTAATGTCGAGGAATAGGTGACTTTGAACGTGCTATAGTACGGCTTGTTGGAACAGCCAGCAAGCGGTGTTTTCTGCCACGACAGTATTGTCTGGGCCAAATAGATTGCAGATTCATTATGCAGATCAGATGATATACACGTATTATACATAAAAACCCTTCTCTTGAAACTCTCTATGAAAAAAAACGTCTATTTTTTTTTGAAAAAGTTTTTTATTTTTTACTTTCTAGTGTTGAGTCCCAATATCAGTCTTTCAAAATAAAACTACTTACAATCTTATAAAACGAAAATACAAACTTGAAATAACGCACATATCATCATGTATATTTCGACGATTTTTTTTTGTTCTTGATAAATTTTTTCGAGAAGCACGAACCGATCGCCACAAAATTTATATGGGACCACCTCTGAATCATGACTTTTCAATATAAATACAAAGAACCAAAAAAAGCATACCGACATACAGACGAATTAAGAACTTCCTCCTTTTTGAAGTCGGTAAAAACACATAAAAAATCTGTTGCCTTTGAAGTATTCATAGGGACTGAGAGCGGAAAGCGACTTTATTTAAAGACACAGAACCATTTTTATAACCATTTATAACCATTTTTAGGGTTCCGTAGTCAACTAGGAACCCTTATAGTTTCGCCATGTCTGTCTGTCTGTCCGTCCGTCCTCACTTAATCTCTGTGACCCGTTAGCACTAGAAAGCTGAAATTTGGTA